>JAFBJS010001443.1:0-116285 GCA_016785265.1 Paraplagusia blochii | reverse complement strand
TCCACCCAAATCACACTGCACCATACTGTGAGCCTCTCTGTGGGCAGCTAGCCCACCGAAAAATACATATATACATATATATACATATACATACATATATAAACATATATATATACACATATGTAAACATATATGTAAATATATACACATATATATATATATATATATATATATATATATATGTTTAGTTGTCAAATAGTTTAGTTGTCAGCAAGTGTACTCGTTGGAGTTGAAAGACATTTCATTCCTCAACTGAGGAACCTCTTCAGTTTCTGGTTGATTTCAGAGGGAACTCTAGTAGTTCTACTCCTCTAGACCACTCCATCACCACTGGACAAAGGTGTGAAGAGTTGTGTCACTGCTTTTTTCCAACTCCAAGAAGAAATCCAGTAGCTAACAACTAAACATTTTGGCAGACATATTTGTCAACTTTCTGCAGTCACTGTATGGATCTTCTAACTTCATGTGACCTTCGAATTAGCTCAAGAACATTGTGGAAAGACTATCATGAAACGGGTTTCTATGCAGTGATGCAACCCCGCTGCCACTGCACTTCAGCGCAATGGAGTAAGTGGAGTGATGACTCTCAGGATCTAATGGACGTCTAGGTTTGGCTTCGACCAGTACAGGACTTGTGTTAATGCTTTTTGCGTGTTTTTCAGGAGCTTGTCAATCCAGTGGAAGTAAATCTGATTAGTTCAGCATTCCAAGACCTTTGGATAATTCCATGCACCCAACTTTAGGGACACAGTTTGGAGTTGGTCTCTTCCACTACTAAGAAGACTTTGCTTTATGCAAGGTCCATAAATACATGGATGACAGAGTCTGGTGTGGTATCACTCCTGACCTCATTTCGAGAGAACACTTTTGGGATGAGACTGAGAGTGATGTCTTCATCAGTAAACTGATGGAGCTAGGTCAGCAGACAAGGAGGTGTATAGTGCGTAGAATAGTGTTTGTGAGGTAAGTGTTTCAAAATGATCTCACAAAAGTTTCTTGGAAAATAGTCAAGTATTTCCCGAATAGCACATTTCTAAAACTTGTACACAACTTTTCTGGAAGAGTAGAAGCTGTGTTAACTGCAAAGAGTGGGCCAACATCATAATGAACACTTATGACAAACGTGTCAGATCTCTCGTCATAATGAACACTATGGGTCAGGAATGAGAAGGCAGGTGAGCAAATACCTTTGGCCATATACAGTGTATGTATATATATATATATATATATATATATATTTGTAGGTGATTATTTACTATATATATATATATATATATACATACAGTATATATACAGGTATATATATGTGTATGCATATATATATATATATAATTCCATTCATTAAATCTGCTGTCAGATGACAACAGCTGACATTAAAGTGTAAAACCGATACAAGTCTGATGTAAAGCTGCACTTATCGTGTCAAACACAAATCTCTTTTTGTGCGGACACGCTCTGAGAAAACACTGATCTCTCTCTAAGATCCCTCTTTTAAGAAAAACATAGAACTCAGTAGTCATCGCCTGCAGCTGGATGATAAGCTGCTGTTTGTTTGGTGCTGAACCTAAAGCAAGAATGCTTTCGAGCGCCAAACACTGCAAATCTGCCACTGAGCAGCAGAAAACAGCAAAAAAAAAAAGGGATAACACTAACGCTGCTTGTCCAGCCTCAAAGCTGTGACGGCATCAATGGGTGAGACATTAGATGGGAGAGTGACTTGAACAACGACATGGAGTTTGGACAATGGCTTCATTGACTCGTGCTGACCTCCTGCAGCCCAACACTAGTTAGCATGAGGATAAAAAGGTCTTCTTCAAAAATCGTCTGTTGATGAGTAACTGGAACACCAGTGTGTTGTTGCTGAAAGGAATTTGAGCAATGCATTGATTATTCAAACGAGGCAAACACAAGTGTCTATGGGCAGCACACAAATATCACAGTGAACAGGACGGTGAGACAAAAACATGTTTGAATGTATATAGTGTGGGACAAATAAATCCAAATTCTAGATTCTGTTGGGCTCATCTCACGCTTAAAATGTCATCACATGTGCCGTGTTACACTAGGGAGTTCCTAACAAGATGGCTCTGCAGCTCCCTGTTGAATAAATAAATAAATACGGCCGTGGATATATAAAATATCATTTTTACAAACACCTTTTTTTAACTCCCAGACCAAAAAAACTATTTACTAGAACTACTACTACAATAGTGCCCTATTGTTCAATGATTTGTTTATTCACCAGAGAATTGTCTCAGCCTTGCTGGAGGTAAAATTTACTTGTGCCAAAAGTAGAAAATGGTTTTATCCCTGAATAACAAGCCAGAACTGAGACTCAGTCAGTTGAATTTGTATTGGCCCATCATATGCTCCTGTATTCTTTAGGTGGTTTTAATACATTCTGTGCCAGTAAATGTCACAATGGATGTTCAACGGTACTTTTCTAAAGTTTTAATGTGTTTTTGTACATAGAAGGTATGTATCTTAAATTAACTTTCTCCTGATACACAATATAATTGTTAAAACACTTATTTTACAATTCCAATATATCCACCAATGTATAATATACACACTCCACTTTGGCGTTTTTTTTCCCCCACTATTTTTACATCACATCATTATTGCATTTTCTGGTTTTTATTATCAGAAGACACGGTATTGACTTTTACAGATATTATACAATTGTACTAAAATCCTCCAATACTATCAGTTGGCTGATGTTATTACTTTGATTAGTCCAAGTAAGTGTACTTGGTGTATACTGAACCACCAGCTGCCAGGTTATCAGGTTGCCACATAACTTCCAGTGTGCTTATCACCCACGGGGAGGCTGACAGTATGAGGCAGCGTGGGTGACGGTCGTGGAGACTGCTGCCCAGGAGACCATGCAACAATAAGAGGATGAAGATAAATGAATTATTTGAATTGCACAGCATATGTAACATTTCGCTGAGCATTGAGAAGAGTTTTTTAACCAACAACAAACAAACAACGCTGCATTTTTACAACAACAACCCTTTGTTCAAAGATATAATTTGTGTTTTGTATCTCCCATCTTTTCTGCAGTACCAGTGTAATGACTACAACTACAAGTACACACCCATGAGGCTGCACAATAACTCTGTCTTCAGTTGAACCCTTTCTGTGGTCAGATGGGCTGCAGACTGACACACACAGAGTCTGTCTAGCTCTGTGTCTCTATCTCTCTCAACACCTGTATTCGAATGCTGGCCTTCATTCTTCAGTATGACACAGCCCGCATACTCAAAGAGCAAAAACTGAAGTCAAATTTTTCAGAATAGAAAATAAAAGTGAGCAAGTTTTTATCCAAGAAAGAAAATATAACAAGTAAAAATTGTGTATTTAAAATGGAACATACTGTTTATACCACGACAAAAACATTGGCGGTGTTATTTACAGAACCCTGATTTTTGGCACTGAGTAGTTACACACTGCTGAGAGGAAGACGCCACCGTAGACGAAGTGCTACATTGTGCTGTGTTGTATTGTACCACAACTGATGTTTGAGGACTTCTTCACATCACATCACACTGCTCAACAAAGTTCCATCTTCCCTTTTATCACACTGATCCTTTTACCTCAGCAGAAAATCTGAGGCAAAGCTTGGTGACTCTTCTCGAGTTCACTGTGTCCCTAACACGTAGTCTCCTCAACCAAGCCCGCTCCAGGAGTCTGCTAGTCCCAGATATTCTGGGTTTTCTGCTGTGGGGGTCACAAACCCATTCACAGGCCTGGTCCCTCTGGAGTCTCTCTGCAAGGTCCCCTCATTGGGTGTAGCCCCAGATACTGCTTTGGATTTAGTCACAAGGTCTAAATAGTAAGGGTTGTCAAAGGCAGGAGAGGTGGAGTTTGCGGGGACCAAGTATCCAGGGTTTTCAACGCTGTGACCGGAGCTCAGGCCATTTGGGAGTCGCCGGTCCACTCTGCTCTTCCGAGGCAGTGTGCTGGGTCGCTCAGGGCGGAGGTCCTTCACATCCTGGTTCACATACTCTGATCAAGTAGATAAAAAGGACATGTGTGAATGAAGTATGGAATAAAATTATACAATTTCTATTAAAAGATAGCAATATGGTTTTGATAGATTTCTATAATTCTCCCTTTGGCCTAGACAGAGGTTCAGCAAATATTTATTTTGTAGTAGGATAAAGGAACGCACTCAGTGCATGTGACAAGACAATGACAATTTGTTCCTTAATGACTAGACTATAATTTTGCACATTTTTTTCTTAATTTTCCATATTAATAGTTCTCAGTTGACAAGCAAAAGCAGGTAATATCTATTTTTGAAATATTCATGTCATTAATCTTGATTAATAGCACTGTGCGATTTTCAACTGACTTTGCCACAATTTTCAGTTGTGTGACTATTTTGTGAATTTGGCCCACTTCACAATTCCCTTTAAGGTTGCAGTTTTGGCTCCAAAGGGCAGACGTTTAGTGTATGGCAGTGGCCCCCAACCACAGGGCCGTGGACCGATTCCGGTCCATGGGGCAATAGGTACCGGGCCGCAGAGAGATGATGCTCAGCTTAACACAATTTATGTTTTATTTATTATTAGACGGTAAAAAGTGTTTTGATAAAGGACAAGATCCCCTCGTGTTTGAGTGTCCATGAGATGTCCAAAAAATACCACTTTTACGCTGGACGTTTCATTTTCATTAGTGGTATTTATCAGCTACACCTCAAAGACCGGTCCGCGAAAAAAATTCTAGATCTTTGACCGGTCCATGGCGCAAATAGAGTTGGGGAACACTGGTCTATGGACACATACTGTGAGGAGTCCAATGTGGTCTGAGCATTGGAACTAATAGTGGGAATACGCAAATCTTGCGAGTCCCTCATACAGTTTGAGCAGCAGATGGCACAATTGGAAAAATGTTGAACAGTGTATGCCTGACTTAATTATTCAGAATCAGCTATATATCCTGTTGTTATACAGCAATAACAACATTTATGCTCACCTGGAATTATGCGGCTGTGATTATACCCATGGCGGGGCAGTGAGTGATGAAATCCATTTGGCCCATCTGTCTCAATGTCTCCTTGGCTCTCACCAGAATACGTGGGGTCTTTGCAGTAGCGCCCAGGACTTGCTGGTGGCAGCGAGGGGTCATCTGGCCCTCCATCAAGAAAGACGGAGTCAGACTGTCCTTCAGCTGAGGGACTGCGTACAAGCGTTGAATATTGAGGCGTCCAAAACCCATTTGAGGTGCTTGCTCCCAGTGGTAGTGTTGGGTACTGACCGCGGCCCAGAGTGCTTACGGAGGAGTACATGCTACGAGGTCCGCCATTTATGGTAGGATCTACATCTAAGCCCTGGTCTCTGCTCTGCTGAGAAAGATTATGTAAAAATAAAGCAGAATAAAATAAAGAATTAGTAAGGATCATAAAACTGTTTTTAGCTTTATCCAGAAAATAAAGCTTTGTGTTCAGGAGAAGTATTAAATATATGTAATTTCAGACAGAGCAGGCTATGTTGATCACTTTCATCCACTAAACAAATAAGAGAATGAGAGAAGATGAAGAGTCTTCATTAAGTTGTTCATTAAAATATAAAAAAGCCAGTTATAGATCTAGACAGGACAAATGTCCTGGTTTGCAAATATTAAACTTGGGCTTCAATTCAATTTCAGGATCAGGATTGGTCAGATACTATAATGACTCAAACTAGAAATTTAAGACCAAACAACCAAAAGAAAACAGAATACTAGCTGATATCTAAGCACAAATACAGGACTTAACTTTGTCCGACATGCCATAAACAGGTACACTATCACCTCATCAGCATCCCTCAAAATGCAGTAGTAAAAAAAGGTATCGGACTGACAACTGTATTGACAGATAAGTGTGCTGTATTTGTTACAGATATGACAAAGATGTTTCCTCCCCATAGAGAGTTAAAGTCCTATTCAAGAAAAACAGTCTTTGGCTGCTCACCCTGTACGACTGATGTCTTGATGGCCCATTGGACAGTTGTCCGTCTCCCTGAGTCCTCGGGAAGATGTTTGGCTGAGGCACCAAATACTCTTCAGCATCCAACAGTTCCCTCATGTTGTTCCCCTCCTCTTCCATTAATGTGCGGAAGAACTGGCTGTCAACTGGACTGGACATGCTCATCTGCTCATCATTCTGCAGGGGGAAAAGGACAGACAGGCTGGATGCGCAATAGATACCTCTTGATAGCTTGAGAATTAAATTATCTTTTTTGATTCAGCACATAGACTAAATGTATTGTGTAGTTTTAAGTAAATAGATGGATGGGTGATACAGGGAACAATACGTAGACATATAGATGAGACAGACAGAGAGACAGAGACACAGAGTGATACACGGATAGATAGTCCAATGGACGGATGGAGGGATTACAGACAGACAGACAGAGATAGGGGAAATTAAGGAACATGTAACAATTGTTGCTAAAATAGGGTATGCGATAATTCCTACTTTGGAACCAGCTGCCAGTTCTAGTCCGGGAGGCAGATACAGTCTCTACTTTCAAAAGTAGACTTAAGGTTTTTTTTTTACTGCGCCTATGGATCCAGCCGTAGACCCAATGTGGGCCCCATTGCTGTCCTCATCTCTTTCTTCCTTCTATTCCCTATTCAACTACTATCTACTACTACTATCTAGATATACTACTATTATTATTTGTGGTAGACTCAACACCTCTTGCTGGGGACCTTGCGTCCCCGGAGTCTCTATTCTTTCCCTAGAGTCCCATTGCCCTGGGCCTGACACAGGAATCTGCCTGCACATCCTTGGCCCAACTCCCCTAGCACCCTACTGTCTGATCTGGACCCTGGACTTCACCTTATGGAGCTATATAAAACAAATTTATTATTATTATATGAACTTGCCTGGACCATGAATGGACTTTATAGTGCCGTTCTTTAATTTGTAGCCTTAAAAGAAATTTTAGTTTTTACTTGCTACTGTTTAGTCTCCATCACCCTGAGGTTTCTTCCTTTTGTTTTTTTCCCCTTTCTGGGTTTTTGGGAGTTGTTCCTCAGTCGGTGTGAGGGTCTATAAGGGCAGGGGCTATCTCTATATATTCTTTTTTATTCTTTTTATGCAGGCTCGATTGTAAAGTTCCTTGAGATAACAGTTGTTATGATCTGGCTCTATAAATACATAAAAGTTGAAGTTGCGATAACTGTTACAGGTACATATGTTCTAGTGTTTACACACCTGGATGACCACAAAGCGAGGAGGATCTCTTGCCATGACACTGAAGTCATTCACAAGACTTCTGAACTTGGGTCTGCTCTCTGGATCGATCATCCAACCTGACGGCAAACACAGTCAAGAAAGGTTTATCAACCAACACTCAAACCAGACTACGTCCTTTACTCTATCCGTCTTGTGTTCTGTCCATCAGTCTGGATGGTTAATCCAGCTTTAGTATCTCTATATGTCAAATATCATTAAAAATTGAACAATACCCAATTCTTCAAATGCTAAAAGAAACAGCACTTTTCCATACACCTATAGTACATACACAATGGACCATGAGAACTCACATTTGACCATGATCATGTAGACGTCAATGGTGCATATGAGAGGCTGAGGAAGACGTTCGCCTCCTTCGAGGACATCTGGGATGTCTCTGGCGGGGATCATGTCATAAGGCTTGGCACCAAATGTCATCAGCTCCCACACGGTCACACCTGAGATACAAGGGTACGGTTACTAACACAGACACTGGGACCTAATGACACAAAAGAAGAAAACTAGACCAAGAGTGGGAAGATGGGAGATCAAGCACTCATGAGCAGCACTTTTTGAGAAAACTAGTCCTTTATACTTGTAAATTCATGACTTTACTGCAAAAATGTATACATTTTGTTCTTGTAACATTACAACTTTTACTTTTAAACATATCATGTAATGTTACAACTGTATTCCTTGAAACTTATTTTTTAGAATTTTAAAAAATTGAATTCATCATTATTTAAGTTCAAATATATATTTTAAATTATTTTTGTTACAACATAAAATGATTAACAAGCCACAATTTTTTTTTTTGTGAGAGGCAGTAAATGACACTGACCATAGCTCCAGACATCACTCTGATGAGTAAACCTCCTGTGCAGAATAGACTCCAGGGCCATCCATTTGATTGGCACCTGCAAAAAAAGTACACAAAATTGTTAAAAAAAAAATGAAACAAACAAAGGAGAAATCTACTATAATTTCTCTCTTCTTACTTTTCCTCCATCAGCATGATACTCAGTCTCATCGATGTCAAGCAGCCGAGCGAGGCCAAAATCAGTGATCTTCACGTGGTTTGGATTTTTCACTAGGACGTTTCGTGCTGCTAAATCTCTGTGCACCAATCGCACTTCCTCCAAATAACTCATTCCCTGCAACCAGTGTGGAGGGAGATGTTTGAATCATTTAGAGTTCTATGTTGACACTTATCCGTAAATGAAACTACAGGATAACAATAAGATAAACTTAAAATAATTCAAGGCCCTCATACCACAGGCCAGTGTCAAGACTGAGAAATCTGAATGCTGTAGTTGACTCTGTTCGAATATCAATTAATTGACTTTAAATTTCAAAGACAACACATTTCTACAATTTTGCAGTGGTCCTAAGTTTTAAAACAAAACAAGACAATCACATAAGAGATTAAAGACATAATATAGATAAAAATCTAATCTCATTGTTGCGAGGGAGTATCATGATGATAATATAAAGGTGACTGAATCTTTGTAGACCATCGTAAATACTTGTTTGGTAATACATCACATTATTTTACAGGATATTTTTCGTTAACACTGTTCATTGTGCTAAAGATCAGATAAGAATGTCTTCCAAAAGGGAAAAGAGCCAGAGTAATGCATAGAGTGATTAACTTGGTCTTTAAATATTTAGTTGTACAGTTGTCATGTTATACAGTCTTTGAAATACTGATTTGTTCACAAGATCCCTTGTCAACTCATAGAGAATATGCAATTCTGTATAAGATTGCGCATGGTTTCTTCAGCGTTACTTAGGTATAGCACAGTCCATGAAAAAACCGTAAAAAAACGTAAATAAAAAAAATAATAAAAGCTGTTTCTAACGAAGATATATATGATAAAATTATATGTGTGTGTTTGCTTCTAAACCAAGTTGCATTTCCTGTTTTCATCATTTCTTGCCTACCTTTGCAATCTGGACACACCAGTTGAGCAAGGACTGTGAGCCAATGCGGTCTTTGTTTTCTCTAACGTAGTCCAGCAGGCAGCCGTACGGCATCAGCTGGGTGACGAGCTGCACAGTGGACGTCAGACAGATTCCCAAAAGACGACACACATAAGGACTGACCACACCCGCCATCACATACGCCTCCTGTAGGGAGACATAACACACACGTTGGGGATCTGTGTGATCCGAGCACGCAGCTCGAGTGTTTGTCTACCTGTGTGGTTCTCACAGGTACTCACATCGAGAATTTCTTTGTTGGCCTTTGGAGAGGTGTTCTCTCGTAACACTTTAATAGCCACAGGTATTTTCACGTTCTCACCATGTGGAGCCCACACACCCTGAAACAATGTCAATACAGTAAACAAGGTTAACAGGAAACGAATGGACGGCCAGCAAACTCCTTGTTGTTGTGACACTGTGATAAACACTGCACTCACTAAATGTGACCCATCACCAGTGTCAACAGTGGGCAGCTTTGAGCCCCTAGGGAGCAGTGAGTGGGGATGGTGCCTTGCTCAGAGCACCTCAGTGGTAACCTGGCAGTTGGTGGACTCGGACCTAAAACCGGACCTAAGTTGGCTTTCTTACTAAACTACTAAACCACCACTGACCCAACAGTAACAAAATGTAACATAAAAATCTAACTTATGTGTGGTACTTACATCCTTATAATATTAAAATTATATTAATGTGGCTTTGTGTCAAGGAAGTCATGTCAAGCTCTAGCTTTTTGGTGTTTGTGATTATAAACACTGCTGAGATTTAGCCAAAGGACTGGTTCACCTACCTTATAAACAGTACCAAATGCGCCAGCCCCCAAAACTCTGAGCTTCTTCAACTCAGTCTCCTTCAGGATGCGCATCTGAGCTTTATTTGGTGACGCGCCACTAGGTGTGAGAGGCTCAACCAGCTAGGCACAAGAACAAAGCAAACCCATTTAAAAATGGAATTTTTGTTGACCAATATAGATCCGTCAGTACTTACCTCATGTTCCTGCAGGATCCTTCTCATGGTTTCCTTTCTCTTGAGCTTCTTCTGCCTCTTCAGGTAAAAAATGAGTAATCCAAGCAGGATGAAGAAAAGCAACACACCACCCACTGCAGCTGCAATGGTTGTTGCAGGTCTGGAAGAGGAAGCACAGTTTAAGGGAACGAGAGGTGTTTTTATTAATCACTGTGGTAAAGCAGCCAGGACAATTTGCAGCAAATTTCAGTAATATAAAGAAGACTTTATATAGGAAATACATTTGAAAATATACACAGAAGGACAGAACTGCTGAAAGAGCAGATGACAGCAAGTTGCTGTTGACACCCACCCAGTCCTGGTGTCTATCGGGCAGCCCCTCTCATCCATCACCGTACAGCTAAAAACAGAGAAACCACAGTTGTGTTAGCAGGTTTATCATCACATCCGTCTCCCATCTACTACTTAAGTGTCAGTACTCACGACAGCGAGCAGTTGGTATTGCAGGGCAGACAGTGTCCTGTGGCATTGCTGTACTTCCATATTGTTTGCTGGTCCTCTTTCACCCCACTGGGACAGTGGTCCACGCAGGAATCTCCATCCTGGAAGTTGAGGCACTCTGTGCAGTGATCTGCACCCTACAGACAACGATGAAGACATATTTAAACAAAACAGAGAAATACCAAACATGTGTAACTGGGATAAATGTGTAGGAAATGTGATGCTTTAGAACAGGGGTGTCAAACTCAATTTCACAGAATTGAAAACTGGCATGAAGTCATAGGCCAAACTCAAAATATTTTGAGAAATTAACTATGACCATGCATGTTTTCCCTTGTCTCCGTTTATATAATAGTGTTTTTTCATGTGTTTCATACACTGAAACTGGAACAACCGAAGCTTATTGGATTAAAAAGAGAAACATTCACACATCATTGCTCTTAGTTTCTTATTCGGCCTCTTTGTTGTCTTTTCAGATCATTTTCAATGTAAATCTTTCTTTACAGAACAAAATGTATGTGCTACTGTATAACAAAAAACATGCATTATTACAAATTCTGAGAGTATGTAAGGTCTACATACTGGCGGGCCACTTATGATACACAATTGATTTTATCTTGCGGGCCAAAAATAATTAGAGTTTGACACCTAGGCTTTAGGACAAACAGCAAGTACCAAAGGCAGTTCCTGACCCAACTTAGTTCACACTAGGCTTCTACCTCTAGTTAAACCTCAAGAAGTCCAGGAAAAATTCATTCATTCATAAGACACCATCGGTCTCACATTCAAGAGACCACCATACAACGGATTCACTAGGAATAAATTGTAAACGACTGGTGCTTCAGACTGTAGGAAATGACAGCAGGCTCTCAAAGAGTGCCGTGACATCACTGTGATCTCACTTACTGGGCCACTACAAGAGACAGAGCCATTGAGAGGTCGACACTCTGGGTGACAGGCAACACACAATGATCCGGTGATGTATTCTGGCACAGGCCTGAAAAAAACAAAAAAAAATGAATGAACTTAAATATACACTATGTAAATTCTAATTATTTTATAACAAACTGCCACAACCTATTTAAAATATTGATAAGACTTTGAGCATTGATAGAGACTCACTCTGATGGAGAAAAGGCAAACAACAACACTTGAAACTTATTGCACGCTAGTAAATGATATCCTGATATTGACATGATATCCTGTCAAATTGGAAATAGGACTTGGCATATCTATGTACAAGCTATGGCGGGTTCGTACGTTATTCTTCTTATTTATATATTTATATATATATATATATATATATATATATATATATATATATCACTTCTAGCTCTAACCTTTGGAACACTGATCTAGAACTTAAGTGTACTTCCTAGCATTAAAACTGTTCCTGGAATCACAAACAACAGAGCATGTTGTACCTAAAGCATTAATGTCGTCCCATTTTCTGGAAGTGACTAATAATAAAGCACTTGGTGCACTTGTACCTTTTCTTGCAACAATGATTAAGCTTAAGTAATCAGCACTTTGCTATTTTGCTGTGAGATAAAAAGAACAAATAACTGCAATACAGGTGCTATCACTTCTCACCACTATAGTAAAGATCAGCAGTGACCCAGGGTTTAAAATGTTTGATACAATTTTGATATTATTTGCATTTATAATGTGTTTGCAATGAGAAATAATCAATTTGGAGAAATCAGTTTGGTTACTTACAGTCTGAAAAAAACAAAACATTCATCTTAGTTACAGAATTAAATGTGTTTTTCTCAGGAGTTCTCTTCAGGAAATTAAAAACACTTAGAATAGATGGATGAATGGATGGATAAGGGAGAGACAGACAGACTGTTGGAAATTTAAAGGTTGTCTTGTAATTGTGAATAAGTATTTAAATACGCACGTAAATTCCTCTTCACTCTTATGTGTTGTTTATTGCCAATACACCATACAAAGTCCCCTGAGGGAATATTTAAAACTTAAAAGCTTGTGCATTGATTTATTGTGTTTTTTCACAAATAACACTGTCTGTCAACATGTATGTGAAGAATTCATCTGACAACTGGCTCAGGATATATGACACAACTCTGTAGAACATTATCACTTAGACACTTTATTGATTGAATGCAGCTTCATCCAAACAATGGCTCAGACATACACACACACACAGACTTGCTCACCCCTGGTCAATGTCACAATGGTCTACACACTCAATACCACGTTGGAAAGCTTTGCAGCTAAAGCACTGACTGGGCCCCGGGCCCCAACAGCCTCCATCACATAATGGGTGGCAAATGTGTCCTTCGTCCTCTGGAAATGTATATTGAGAGATGGACATAGGAGAGAATGATTGGGTACATGTACAAAAGTGCAAAGATAGTGGTAAGAACACATTGAGTCATCAACACTAATGTCCTTTGCTTGGCAATCAACCTCTTGGTATAAGTATAGGTACTGTCACAAACTGTGCATAAGAAGAAATTCCGTGTAATAAAAATCTTGCTTTTGTTCTGACAGTAGCTACATGTCTAACTTTATGGCTGACATTTGTCTTCACTGTCCACTAACTCATTTCATAAAATGCTAGCTGTGGCTTTGAGTTTTGATATGATGTTGCGTTTGGTGTCGCTTCACCTACCACAGGTTTTGGCATCCTGGTTGTGGTTGATGATGTAATGAGGTCCTTGCGTTGGATGCAGCAAACTCTCCCAGGACAGTGAGTTGGTGTAACACAGTTTGGTGTTGTTGTGCAACAACACCAAACCCCCACTGACACTGCGTAGTGAGCGTAACCCCAAAGAACGGATGTGTAAATTTTGGATTCCAAGTGACAACACACCCCTGGGGAAGAGCACAGCAAGGTGTGAGAAACATCATGTTGTGGGGAGGCCTCATTTCTGCATCAGAAAAGTAAAAATTCCTTCGTCTTGTTTTTCATTCTGCATCTCTGCCCGCAAATTCCATTTCTACGGTGCTGCAAAAATTGTGTCCACTGCATTTAACCCATCACCAAAGTGAACCATGGGCTGCTTTAAGAGTCCAGTTAGCAATGAGTGGAGATGGTGCCATAATCAGTGGACCTCATTGGTAAACAGCCCACCACTGCACCTGCTCTTTAGTATGAAGGAATAACAGTTTTTTTTTTATTGAGATACGAGATCTCTTTAAAAAGTAATATTAGACAAAATAAATGGTTCATTATTCTAAACTGAAGATGGTGAGAACGGCTATTTGAACCCACCGATACTTTGTCTTGGATTGTAAATAATGTCTGTCTAATAAGGTGTACATAATAGTAGTTATAAAAACATAACACATAACACAGACATATATTAGAAGCTGATATACAACAAGAGTGAAGGAATGAAAGTTATTATACAAGAATTGCAAAAGATGACAACTGATGTTGATGAAGATTCTCAGTCAACTGGGTCTTGGTTAAAGAGGTTAAAGAGATCTTTAGTATATATATATATATATATATATATACATATACATATATACATATATATATATACATACATATATGTATATATGTATATATATATACATATATGTATATATAGACACATATATGTATACATATTTATTTTATTTTTTTAATTATATATTTTTTTTCCAGTAAAAGGTTGTGTTATTTCCGCAACTATTCCTGACATTGTCAATAATCCGCCAGGCTGATGTTACACTCTGTCTCTGTGACCTGCTTTAAGGTTCCTGCAGCTACTAGTGATGCATTAACTCTAACAGGAGCCTGGTGCAGGCTGGTAGGTAATTATTAGCCTTTATAACCCTGAAAGTGAACAAACAGTCTTAACTGAATCAGTTTAAACAATGAGTGGCTGCACATCAACAACATGACACAATGTGAGACTCAAACCAAAACTTAACATTCACTTACTCCCCAAGGAACTAAAGTGAGAAAAAGCTCCACTCTGACTGTTGTAGTAGTGTTTGTTTTCATGAAGCTATTAAAGTGCAAAGCAGATTTTACATCCTTGTCTTTACTTTCTCTAATATTTTGATTTTATGCTTTCAATTATTTGAAGGAAACCCCAAAGAGGAGGGTAGATAGATGAACAAATGTTTTGTGTTTACAGAGTTACTGCAGTAAGCCTTTAAGTTAAAAAGTAAGTGTAAGTAAAAGTAACCAATTGACAGCCTACCAACTGCTTGGTTCTAATCTGCCAAAAGTGGAATAAGAAGTTGCTCAAATATCACAGCACATGTGACAATGGAAACTTAATTGTTTAATCAAACCAATTTGGAATTTGTCTCCAGACGTGCACAAAAAAGAAGAAATAAAACTCTGGTAAAATGTCTGGTGGCAAGCCCAGATTTCTTACTTGTACAGCACTCTGCCTCTAATTACTCTGAGGTTCTCAAACACATTCAGATCAGTCAACTCTTCAGGCCATCCTTCGATGTATAGGTAACCTGCACAGAGAAAAAAAAAAAAAGGAAAAAAAAAAAAAAAAAAAAAAAAAAAAAACAGAGGAGACTCAACACTTACAGAAAGAACAATCAGAAACAGATACAAAGGAACAATGGAATGGAATATTATAAGTATAAAAATGTTATTAAAAACAGTGAGCTTATAATCTCTAGATATACTGTATGTGAGTTTTGATAATAAAGTTGCTAAAATAAAATAAAAAAAAAACCTGTCTTGTGACTCAAAAATATTAATAATTTATGATTTTTCTTCTTCACAAGAATGTTACCTGTAATCTCCTCCAGATTTTTGAAGGGGATCAACTGCTCCACGCTCAGACCTGATGTGTTTGTCTGTGGATCCCTGCACAGTCACAACAGGAGTAACATTTCAAACCCAAATATTATTATATATTACAGTAGTGAAAAATGTACTTCAGATTATTCAGATATATATATATATCTCACCTTGCAAAGCTTTGAGGAAGGAAGGCCAGGCTCCCAAAGATTTTCTTACACTTGTTAAACTGTTCTATATTAGAAGTTGTTACCATGGTCACACCATGGTTGTCCACAATGCCAAGGTTGTCCATGCCCAGCCCATAGCACACTGGAATACAAACCAGAGAACTTAGTATTCTTTTGGGTACAGAATATAAAAAAGCCCCCAGTGAATGAAGGGCCTGTCAAGGCATGCATATTACAACACAATTACCTTTTCTTTCATAACTCATCTGCTGCTTTTAAGTGTCAACACAACAATTAACTTGATTCCTTCCAACCTCAGCACATCCTACAATTACAGTCATTATAACTATATTGTTCATTGCCAGGATAGCTTGTAAAGGCAAAGTTTTACTGGTGGCTATGTGTTAAACGATTAACCATTAATATGCACTCTGAAGAAGATAAAGTTTCAATGGATTAATTTAAGTTAATGGATAGTTTTTCCTCTTATTCAAATATCCACCTCCATCTGTGCAACCCTCTTGTAACCACTCTCACATACTTCTTTGCCACTCCTCACATCCTTATTTTACACCTTACTTGCATATCTATAGTTTTTACTCTTTTCTTACTCAAACACACAATACACCTATGTTTTTTGTTTATGAAATAATACAGACAAAGTTAAGTTTAACTAGAAAGAGGGAGGCTAATCCTAAGATGAATGCAAAATAATTATTTCATGTAGACATGTAGCAAATGAGCCAATTTATTTTAAGTTTCTGTCTGTTTGTTTCTGCAGGAAAAAAATTAATTCCCATTACAGGAAGGTTAAGACTATGAAAAACACACACACTTGTCCTCCCATTTATGGCTTGTAATGCCGAAATGTTATTCATTTACTTCAATACTTAACCAAATCCTCTTGACGTAATTGCCAGGACTAAACCTTACAAACCAATAAGTAAAAGTTAATATTTTAAGGATATCACAAATATGAATCTGCAGGTTTAACTGTAATTTAAATTTAGCAACTACATATTGCTAAACAAATTATACTCTAATGTGGGCTATTATCTTGTTTTCCAATGAGACATTGTAAATTAGCATGACGGGGACACATTAATGTCCAATGAAACAGCTTGGGCTTAGATGTGTTTTTGTTCTTTTCATGTCCTTGCAATGGCAAAAAGCTTTTGTTTTACATATTTTGGTATTAATATATTTTATATTGATTTGTTTTGTTTATCATATAGTAGCCTAAACATTATGCAATAAATCATATCATCAGCATAATTCACGATTAAAAACAGTAAAATCATTCATGATACATTACACAATAAAACATTACCAGTTTAATTTTAATTTGTAATGGTATTTTCAAAATAATTATGTAACGTGAGTCGAACTTTGGTCATCCAATAACGAGCACACAGCTTTGCCACTAGTCGAATTGCACTTGTGGCATGATATGTCTTATTGTATCATGTTCGATTCCATGGTGGCCACTAAAAATAATTACATGTGTAATGTGTATTTTATCCCAATATTATTCATGCAAAGTAAAGCAAATGAATGAAAGAGTGGCTGACGGACAAGAGGAGATGCTCAGCAATGCTAGCCAATAGTAGGCGGTGTACAATGTTTGTAATAAAAAATTAAAAAAAAAAAAGAACCAGAAAGTTATGTCTATCTACCTTTATGACAGTCTCCTTCACACTTTTCACACTTTTGTGTCTCACTGCCATCAGGCTGGCTGACTACGACTTCCTGGTTGGCTTTAGGACAATTCAAAGTACAAGCCACTTCCATGGCCAGGTAGTTATCTACAGCAAAGATAATAAGAGACAGCGTATGAAAACATGTCTGCACAGCTGTATTATACATTTCAATAATATTCATTCATGGTTCGGTTAAATGAAAATGTTTGACACGCAAAACCTTGAATTTGCGACAGTTATTTTGGAAGATGAAAAATAATAAAACATAAAATATGAAGCCAAAATTAAGTGTAAAAAAAATCATTCTTACAAGGGCATGTCTTAACACATGTGGCTCCAAAGTTAAACTTCCTGTTTGGGTTGGGTTTAGTCTGAAAAGTGACCGGGTCATAGATGGTTGGTTGCGGACAGTTCTCTTTACACACCCCACTGTCATTGAAGTGACGACATGCCTATAGGAGAGGAACAACAAAATACATATGTTATGTATTATATTATGTGTACTTGTAAGTGTGCCTTGGTGACCTTAGTCTAATGAAAAGACATAATAAAGAAACACTCTTTCCTTCCTGTGGTAATAACATGTCAGACTACATGACTTGCTCCTACATCTTTTTTTAAACACTTTCTGGTAAAGAACCATTGTATCTGATTAACAGATAATCCACAATTATAAGTTAATCAGATATAACCTGTAATAACCTATTTAAATTTGGAGAATCTAAATCTGGCCTACTTAACGTGTTTACAGCAAAGACCTAACTATGTACTTGGAATAATTATTCTTCACTAAAAAAGTGAAAAACACTTGAATCTTGTAGGGATAATGAATTTTAAATAGTGGGAAATTTCGAGCAAACCTTATTTTGTTTGTGCAGAATGACTTACTAGACAGTCTGAGTCTCTGGGCCCTGTGCATCCAGCAGCACACTGCATGTGGCAGCAGTCACTGGGCAGAGGACCTTTGCACCTCTGGCACCCAGATGCACATTCAATACGAGTCACTGTAAAAGAAGGAGATTACTTTTTAGCTGCAGTTCCACGAGTTTCTCAGTTGCATTTATTACAAACTCACAGGTCTGACAGTCCTGTGCAGTTTCGCCCCAGCAGCTTTTGGCACATGCAGAGGAACATGCTGGACCTGGACAAGAAGAAACCCAATAACAATTTAACAAGATAATATGTTTATAAGCTAGAAAATGCAGTAAAAGAAAGTCTGTCCTTTTTAATAGTTAATTCTTAAACAGTTACACGCATATTCTGATTATAGTAGCTCATAACTCATAACTAAAGTGATTTTTCCATTAGATTGCTATTGAAAAACAGCTACGTATAAAGATAATCTATCTCAGCAACAAAAGTCTAACAAAGTTTTTGCATATACTGGTATTGAGTTTTCCTGTAAGGTAATAAACTGCTCACATTTAGGTGCTCGGGGCTGCAGTCGGTGTTGCTTGGTGTGAATGTTCTGCTCATCCAAAGTGTCTCTCCATGTAATGTTCTGGGGATCAGGGAAACACAGCTGAGGGTTTCCCCAAATGTACACAGCACCCAGCAAGATCTCTGCAAAAAAGGCATGAGTCAAAATCTCGTATAGGCTTCGTATATTTTTGCCTGCTTTGTCTTTCCAGACTATGGGTTTCATTTCTCCAAAAATGCATGGAATAAAATTAGTAAAAAAAAAATGCTAGAACTAGGGATGAGAGGATGCAAGGAAGGGAGGAAGGGGAAGAAGGAGGACAAGAGGAAAATAAGGAGCATAGAGAAGAGAAGAAAAAACAGAAGGAGGGAAGGGGTAAAGGAAGGAGTGAAAGAAGGAAACAAAAAAAGTGAAATGAAAAAAGGCTAAAGTACAAAAGTCAAGACAGAGTGAAAGAATGAAAAAAGAACACACGCATACAGCACTCAGACATAGAATAGACAGATGGATAATAGTGCTTTTACTGTCCTCTGACCTGTGAGGCTCCGGAGTCGGAGTGTCCTCAGTCCCTGTCCATCTCCATAAGTATTGTCATGTACTGCCAGTGCATAGCTTGAGTTGTACAGTTGGCTGCCACGGATGATTCGAAGGTTGTCCAATGGCACCAAACTCACTGAAACATGGGATACAAGCACGTAACCCTGCACTTCCACAATTCCCTAGGGAAAAGAAAGAGGAAATACTTCAGCGTCTGCTCTGCAAGTACCCAGCCACAGAAACAGCACAAATATGTGGCACCAAGGTAGATGTTCATAACCACAGAGCTTTCACAGAAAGTGGGCTGGGGGCTGTTAAATCCTGTCCACTGACATGTGTATAATCGCTAACTTAAATACCTGTAAAAAGGAGAGGTCAGGGTTGCCATGAAGATGTGTGATCTCCAGGTTACCATGAACCACTTGGCAGCCAGTGTAGAGAAGCTTCAGTGTTTCATAGTGGTTTTCCAGGCTCGAGGGCAGGGCCAGTTTCATATCTGTTCCGAGACATACTGCAAAAAGAAAAAGAAAAGGAGTTATTGCTGATTACTTATAGAAATTTACATTTGTATGTGTACTGCACTTGTGGCATGATATTTCATGATATTGTATCACGTTCGATTCCATGGTGGCCACTAAAAATAATTGCACCTATACGCAGTACAGTGCAACCAAATACAGCAGACGTGGCGTTTGTTTGTGCTGTTGAAATATCAAGCTCTGCTGACGTCCTTTCAACCACAGCTTCTCAACCTTTCTCTTCTTTTAGCGTAAAGTAATTCCACAATACTGACATAACAACAATGCTAGGCTTTTCCACTGCCATTCATCTTCTACGTACTGTTGATGACACATGATACAGCTGCAGCCTCTCAAGTTAGCATCATGTTGAGCCAAAGTCAAACTGAGAATTACTGCAATTTTATTGGAATAGCCCGGAGGCTTAAATGTGACTAATTTTTTTTACGAACATTGAATAGTTGAATCTCAGGTCTCAGAAGCAGGAGTCCCCATGACCCCCACCCAAATCACACATCTCCATACTGTCAGCCTTCATGTGGGTGGTGAGCCCACTGAAATGTATGTGGGTTGAGATGGAGCTATGCTTACAGCACCTAGGTGGCAACCAACAGCTGGTGGATTAGAACATGAAGCCTTCTGGACCCAAAACCACTAGGCCACCACTGACACACAATGTAAATCAGTTTCTCAGACAATGAAATCATATTTGCTGTTTCTAAATGTGCACTGGTCTTTGGAGAATTGTATTAGTTACCCAATACTATTGGTGGATATTAGTACAATTATATAATATCCTTTCTTAGTTATGTGGGTCGGGACGGTGTTAAGTACTTTAGTGGCAATTGGTAGATTCGAACCTAAACCCTAACCCCGTCTACTTCTCTGACAGCTTCCTTTTCTTCTATCAATAAACGTGACAAACAAAAGCCTTCAAGTTCTGTTTTGCTAAAATGGCTGCGCTCATGTCTATGTCAGGGAGGCAAACCAAACCCTGTTTTGTTTCATCTCACACTCGTGTTTCCGGACTACAGTACACAAACATGAGTTTGTCGCAAAAATCCCGCCCATTAATTCGTATTGGCAAAACACAACCTTATGTACAACCAGCTTCTTTAGGGTTCAATAAGAGGTTGGTTCACAAGCGTCAGCACGGCTCAACTCATTGTTGTGCCAGACCAACCCACTAGCTCAGAGGTCACTAACTGGCGGACCGCAGCCCGTGTCCGGACCCAGGGGTAATCCTGTACGGACCCGGATCTATAATCTATTTATACGGCAGTTTTAGCGGGAAAAGTTTTAAGGTGCGCAGCTTTTTCAGTGTTTACGACCAACGGCATTGTAAACACAGGAAAAGCTGCGCCGGTATCAGGAAATAAACTGACCAATCGTGTACAGGTTAAATTATCCCATATGGTGCTTTTCAGCCAATCAACTCTCGGCATTCTCAGCAGTTAACAGCGGCACAGAGTGAGAGGGAGAGAAACAGCCGCCACAGACGGAGACGTGGCGAGAGAGAGTCAAGGGAGACAAGGGAAGCGGGTTCAGAGAAACTGAAAGTGTTTAATTGTTAATTGTTGATTTGTTATGATTTGTATTGTTAAAGTAGTTGAGATTGTTCTGACAAGGTGTGTTAAAGAAAAATTATATTACCTGTTGCTATACCTTATTTCTCTTAAGTTAAGAGCTTTATTTGACGATGTTAATACTTCTACAACATATAACACTCTGGCAAGTTGGACATGATGTTCCGGACCTTTATTTGAATACATTTTTTTCTGACTGGACCTCTTGGCGATTTAGTTGAAGACCCCTGCACTAGCTGATTGATGACAACAGTACGGCAACATGGGTGACTCTATGGTAACGTTACCTATAAAGGAAGGTATGTCGGAAATTTGGAATATTTGCTGGGTAAAAAGCCAAAATTTTATCATTTGGTCTAAAAGCCTAAAATACTTTTACAACAGTGCATCAACACACAATTAAGGGTTCTGTGTCTGTCTACGTCTCAGTGTGAAAGATATATTTTCCACTGGCAGCAGAAAGCACAGATTCCCACACTGGGTCATGCATAGCATTACTTTCAGGGTCATATAGCGTTACGATTCAAGGGGGATCTTACAGACACATAGCTCCCATTCTTTAGCAGCGAGTCACAGAGTGGACAGTCCCCCTGTACAGAGGTTATAAATGACTTCCTTTGGCTTCTTTCCAAAAGCCCTTCAGCTCCCCACCCCCTGAATCCTCCTCTCAGGCCTATCTTGGGCTCCCCTTTTAGAACAGACACACACGCATCATCTGCGTAAAAGGAAGTAACTGGCCAGCTGCTGGGAGTGACTTTCATAAGCATTACCCCAATAAAGGGCCACTACTCTCATGTGAAAGGTTGACCAACATTTAAGCTGCTACAGAACCTGCTCATCAAAGATGCAGCAGCATGTTTTTTTGCTAAAAGAGTGAGCTACTGCAGCAAAGAGACCTAAAAGTAATAGAGCTAATGACTGCCTTCTTCATGGAACATCGTTTTAAAACAAGATGCCAAGTGGGATGTGAGGATTCCATCAAAAATGTAAAGCATATAAATGGAGAAGAAAGCGTTTGTCCCAATATAAAGTCCCAATAAAAATTGTGGCATAAGTACTTATTAAGGCCACTGATTGGGTTTGGTGCTGAGGAGAAATTTTGACCTCCCTAGCACAGATCAGTGTATTCTATAAACAGATATTTATATGTACATATGTACACAACAACACACACCCTCTCGAGTTTGGTGCTTTGACGGAAAACTTGCTTGTTCAATCAAGATGAGCTAATGAACAAACATGGACTTCCTCACATAAGCTCAAACTTTTTTATTACATAAAGCATTTATGTAACACCATCTCTTAGCCTTCTTTTTCTCTTTATTGTTCAGTTTTGGTATAGTTTTGAGAGGAGATGCTGACACCCCCACCACACACACTCCTCCAGCCTGAAGGTCTAAAAAAACTCTCTTTTATCGCTTTGTTTGCCTTGTACCTACTGTGATGTCACTGTTCTCGCCTCCTTCTTCACATTGACGTGACAAGAAACCAGTATAAATTAGAGCCAAGCTTTATATTTAGCTTTGCATACTGCTCTACCAAACAAGACAAATAATCTAAATGTTGGAGTGTGGAGATATGAATTTGAATTTGAATTTGAATTTGTTATAGGTTTGTGACATATGAGATCTGAGTGTATCAGTCAATTAATCCCTGATCGTTAAAAATGTCTAAAACCGGTCAGATATTTCGGAATTATGACCGCAAATTTGTTTCCAGCTACAATGGCCTACACACATAGAAAAATACACATAGCATTGACAACTGCCAGTAGAATGCAGTAGAACTGCATGCAAATTGAGATATACACATCTAGGATGAATGTCTACACAAGTTGTGCCAATTGGGATGGCCTATACGCTGTTGTCAGCAATATGTCAGACAACACGGACGAAATTTACAGCGCTTCTATCCATAAATAAAAGTACAGGAATTAATTTGGGTGTCTTCGAGAAGGATGGTAAGCTGGAAAAAAGACATGCAAACTTTGAAAAGAGACCTTAAAATAAAGTGGAAGTACGACATACAGAAAAGCATTACAGGCATCAAAAACATGGTGCATTTAATGTGCTACTTTTTGTAAGTGCCTTCTTAAGTCTATGGATCATGTCTGATTTGTTGCACTTATTTTAAAGTAACTGAAACTCCCATCTGACTGAAGCATGAATCATTCTGATGTTGAATGAATGTTTGGACAAATTTGACTACACGTGAGGACAACAAAACTACTGCAATTTGCAATGTCTGACCAGTCAAACTTCAGAGGAAGGTCTCATAGCTTGAACTAAACAAAAGTAATAAGTCACTGAAGTGTTTGCATACTAACAAAGCTGTAATCTGTGCTTGTGTAAGGGTGTTCACAAGGGTTGAAATTGGCTAACATATTTTGACCATTTGCTTTCTATGGCTTTTTCTCTTTAGTGACACACATACATACTGCCCATGCTACTTTGTATATACTAAAGAAATACCGTAGAACTAAGTTTTTTGGATGAAAATGGCCAAAAAACTGCTTTTTTTAGTTATCACTTTAAAGGACAGAAAGAATGAACACCAGACAAAATCTAGCTACAAGTTCATGCTGGTCTGAATTTGAAAACATACCTGAGAAAGACCCACAGATAGAAATTTGCAAAATATTCAGGGCTGAAATTTCAAGAGAGGGTTCATCTACAAATTTCAACAACTTTGTCAGAAGTTGTGAAAAGAAACATATTAGTGAACAATTTACTTCCAAGTTTTGTAGAATGATGCTTGGCTATTGAAGTTTGCGTTTTAGAGAGACAAGTCTCTTGTCTTGTCTTCCACATAAGTGTGCAATAGACCTGCCAAATTGGAGGTAGTCTGGCTTTACTGAGAGGAGTTGCTGCTAGTGGTCAGAACTGTTCTTGATTTGCGCTAAAAGGTTCGTGATTTAGTTGCTTGGGTGCAAATCAAGTAGGAGAATTTTGAGTCATGGCCTGTAATGCAGTGGTACTGAACATTGGAATAATAATTTATTTTGGCGTGACAGCTTTCTGCCTATGTTTACTCATTTATAGTTTTTGGTCTGGGCTTTATTTTGGACTAGGTTTTATTTTGTTGCATTGCTAATAATAGCTGTTTGCATTTATTGTTTGCTGTAACTGCAATGCAACTGTTTGTATTGAATAAGGAATTCAGCATACTATAATTCATCCCGCATAAAATCAATCTAAAAGATAAAAAAAAAACTATAGATAACAAAATGAATTAATCATAAACAGTGACTGGATTGATTAAAGTTGACATCAACAGTGTTCACAGGAGGGCTGCCAATGGGTTCAGCACTGCAATGTCTCAAAGATAAAGTCTAAAGCCACACCTGCAAGTGGCAGCAAGCCAGTGAGCAAAGGGTGTGTAAGTACATCTAAAGTACTTGTGCACGTGTGTTTTTGAGGCCAAATAATTGGCCTCAGAAACACAAACAGTTGTTGCTGCTGCATGACTTTGCAGCACTACTATTGCTCCTGCTGCTACAAGAATCTCATGCTCAACTATGGTGAAAAGCATCATGCGAGACACACTTGAAGAGAGGAAATTTTCTTTCCAATCTCATGTGACGATTGAGATGTGGTCACCACAGCCCTGATCACTAGAACATCACTGGATACCACCAAGGGGAACATGGCACAGACAAAATGTTTATATTTTGCATGCACAAACTTTCAAATTCGCACAACCACCACTTGCGCATTCTTCTACTTCAGTGTACTGCAGAGAAGACAAAACAGGTATTGCTCAACAGACAAGCAGAACAAGCTCTGCACTGCTGCACTGCACTGCTCCTTACCCTGTCAGGCACAGATATACAGTAACTGGTCTCCACCTGTACATTTGCAACATTTATGGCACCTTGCAATATGTTTACATTTCCATGTTTGGTCCCAAAACACACTTCATTTGTATTTTAACTGATTATTAGTTTATCTGTGTGTAAAAACCTTGAATCTGGACTGTTATATCAAATGGTGCTGAAACAACAACAAGAGAATGCACCACAGAAAAGGTTTGGCAATACATTCAGCACTTTCATCAGTCATTAATCATAGAGGAAAGATACAAGCATCCACAGCCTGAAATAAAAATAATGATTAAATGAATATCTATATTGCTGTTATTGTGTCAATCACAGTCAAATGCAAAATATGTTTTTTGCTGCTGGGAGTTTTCTTTTTCTATTGACTGCATGTACAAAAGAGAAATACTGTTATTTATCCCTCTAACATGTTATTATGAAACATCAAACAGGTTATTTTTTCAGTTTAACAACTTAACGATAAAGTGCACAGTGACACAGTGAAATGAGCAACTTAATGTGCAGCCAACTCTTAACTTATCACTTTGTGCAATAGGATTGCATGAAAAGATAACATATTTCTACTTCATATATCATTTTGAAATGACATTAAAAAAACTAAAGCAATTTCCTTCACATTTTTAATGTCCAGAAAAATCACAAAATTCTAATACAAATGTCATCTTCTTGTAGTTATACATGCAGAGTGAAAAAAAGATAACACTTCAACTGCCAACATATGCAAGAACTGCTATGAGAACTCAGGACCAGTTTGTTTTTTGTTTTTTTGACGAACAAAAGCATCTCTGCATTGTCACCTGGGAAAACAATTACTCTTTCCACCCGTCATGGGCCCTGCCAAACAAAACAATTGCACATACAGAAACAGCTCGAGTAATGCTTCGAACCAAATTCATGTTTGACTGCATGTTTTTGGCTGGATAATGTTGTCAGAGTTTTTGTTAGAGTTTTCAATAAAAGCAGATCACAGCCTGGTCATTTGAAAAGTAGCTCACAAGACAAAAAAGTGTGGGCACCTCACACGTTATCTCCAACTTGTGACTGACATCGGACTGATGCACTCGATAATCAGCTGCAAAATTACATATGGCAGAGGTTTTTTGTATAATTAATGCTTTATGTGTAAATTTAGAACAATATTGTTTTGCGAGGATAAAAATCAGAAACATTTTGGCAATATATTAAATAACAAGACATTGCTTAGGATCAATGGAGCCATGTCTGTCTGTCTGAAGTCTGTTACTCTGGTTGAACAAGGTTCACGTCAATGTGGTCACTTCCTCTAGTCAAGCAGTCAGATAGTAACAGACAGACTAGACAAATGACTCACACTGGCTGAGTTAACTGGCTGCACACTGACCTCCACTCAACAGAAGTGTGACATAGACATGAACTCTCTGGGCAATGGGGATTCTTTTGATACCGAACGCAGGGATTGTGTGTGTGGATGACAAACAATTTCACATGAGCTTTGAGGTACATGACAACATGCACGGTAAATAATATTTTGGTTAATTATTATTCAATTGACAACTTTGTGGTGTGTTTGTTGTAAAGATGCAGTCATCTCATTAAATTTAAAGGTGTCATATAGATGACAAAGCTCAAACCACAGGGCACAACAAGCAGGAAACCTTTTGTCATTAACAAACTACTATTATTTTAGTCCAAATGTTTCTGTATTTAATGAATATTGTTCAAACTAGAGCACTATTTTCATTTTTTTATGATAAGCACAATTCTGTTCTACACATGACACAATATAAATCCAGTAATGACCATGTCACACAGCTATCATTGGTTACACAAGCTAAAAGTGAGATGTTTGTATCTCAAGTGAGTCTGTTTTTTACTCAAAAACCAAATTAACAGAAAGTTGGCAGAGTTTTTACATATTTGCATTTAAACAAAAAACTATCCCTATTTGTGGATGGATTCTATATTTTAATTTAACAAATAAACACAAAATCCTGTGAAATAAGACTCAACAAAAAAGTGATCAGGAGGGTATAAATGCCTCATGTAAACAAGTCATCCTCCACATCAAAATGAGAAAAAAATATTAGTAAAATCAATGCTGTGGCATTTAAGGGATAACTGCATATCCCTGAATGTCATCAATAGCTGATGTCCATCTGACATCAACTATGTTTGACGTATACAACGTCAGGGGCAAACAGTAGTCAGTCACACTCACAATGAATCGCTGAGCATGAGTTAAGACAACCAATCACTGCGCTCACACTCCAATGATGCTTTCAAGATCAACACAACTGAGAGATGTGCACAAACCTGTTCACACAAACAATGCAGTTTGTGTTTGTTTGTGAAGAGCTACACTACTCTACTACAGAGTTTACATCTGAAGTCAACATAATTACACATAATTTGTTATTGCAAATTACATTCAGCAAAGTTTGTCATGCAAAGGACATTAAACACAGCAGAAAAATTCTATATGAATTTATTTAGATTTAACCTTACATTCATTTCCATTAACACATACATACGTAGACTAAGTGCTATTTTTAAACATACCCAAAATGTAATAAATCCACTTTTGGGTTACAACCCATCAGTTTAGAATCAGTTCAGCATCCTTTAGAAAACCTTTGGGACAATTTTCTGTATTATAGCACCTTTTCAATTGGTCATGATCACGTGTTTATCCGTGACACCTTTGGGCACCATAATCTCATTACACCAAGAGGAATGTTCTGCATAAAACGCCTTGTCATTTAAATAGACAGAAGCAGAAAGATGAAATAATAATATGATTCAATTACAGCCTATCTTGCATTAACATGGGTGCAGCCTTGTTGTGCATAACTTAACTCTTATGTTATAAATGTAATTCACATTTAATTAAAAAAAAGGCGAAAAAAACATAAGAAAGAACTCTACTATTTTTGGCCCTAAAAAATCATGCGGCATAATTAATAAAATACCTGTCAGCTTTGGTTGGTAGTACCAAAGGTCTTTAAAATGTACAGTAAACTAAATATAATCATGGAATAATACAAGGAGCTTTGAAAATAAAACAGCCCTGTTCTGTTATCTATAGACTTCAGCATTCAGTAAACAGACACTTGTTAGCACGCGGGAGTAATGTGCAATGTCACAGGCATGTAGGCCTGCTCCAGTTGGACAAATGGCACTCTATCAGACAATGTCCTCTTTGGAGCCACGAGTGAATAATTGACATTGTCATGATCCGGGGCAACAAGGCAGTGCTTGTCAATGTTTTTGGTTTGTTTGTGTTGACCCGTCATAAACCAGCTGCTTATATGTCCCTCACTTATAGAGATTCCTCATCAGTGTACGTGGGTATACTTATGGGATGGCATTCAAAATTGGGTCAGGATAATGATATTTACCCACAATTTGAGAGGCACAAGAAGTAGATAACGTAATTGGTCGATAATGGCCAACAGAACCAGCCGTAGACCCTATGCAAGGCCTATGGCTAGGTTGAGAACGCAAGGGATCCCGTGGCACATTGAGTCCTCTATTGCTGCCATCTATCTCTGTCTCCCCTCTATTCATGACTACTCTTTATTCCTTATTCAACCATTACAGTAGACTTAACACTTGGCCAGGGACTTCACGCCCCTGGAGTCTCTATTCTCTCTCTAGACTACCATTGCCGTGGGCCGGACTCAGGACTTCACCTTCACATCTTGGCCCAAGTCCTCAAGGACCCTACTGCTTGAGACCTCGTTTTATGGGATAAATGGACTTGAATAGACTATGAAGGGACTTTATAGTGCCCTTTCCTTTTACTAGAACTTTATTTCTTGCTACTGTGTTGTCCGTCCTGGGTGAGGATCCCCTCCACTGTCAATCACCCTGAGGTTTCTTCCTTTTTCACTGTCTGGATTTTCTTGGGAGTTGTTCCTCAGCGGTGTGAGGGTCTATAAGGGCAGGGGGTATTTCTTCCTTGTATTGTAAATTGATGTTTTTTGTATGATTGTTCTGTGAAGTGCCTAGAGATGACAGTTGTTATGATTTGGCACTTGAAACAATTAAACTTGAAGTTGGTGTAAGTGCAAAGAAGTTACTGTTTCTTATAATAATACTAATACTACTACTAATAATAATAATAATTAGAACTATATTAATCCCTAGGGACATTATGCCTCTGCATTTAACCCATCACTGTAGTGAGCAGCGGGCTGCTGGCTGAACCGGGGGCCTTGTGGACCCAAGTCCGCTCCCTTAACCACTACGCCACCAACTGCCCCATATACACAAATCTTAGCAAAACCAGACACTTTGAATTTGCAAACAAATGGTATTTTTTTCAGACTGCTCTGTCTAAACTGTTCAAGACAGAGGAAAACATGCATCAAGAAAAGAATGATGGAAAACAAGAAAGCATTATCAACCATAACTGACCACCTATGTGTTCCCTCTGGCAACATTTCAGTCACAAGTGTCAAACTGAAATGTGGGCCGCAGTGTAATTACTGTATATCTGGCCCGCAAGATACTGTACTGGAGTTGGTTCACCAGCATTTAGACTCTAAATTCTGTCAGAATTTGTTATATTATTAATGCATGCTTTTGGTATAGCACATACATTTTGTACCGCAAAAAAAAAGTTTTACATTAAAAATTATCTTGAAAGACTACAAAGAGGACAGGAATGTGATATGTGAATAATTTCAAACATAGTTTTTCACGTGTTGATAACATCCAGCTTTGGCTGTTCCAGATTCAATGTTTCCATATGAAAAAACAATATTTAATATCTGGAGAGAAGCAAAAACATGCATATTTACAATTAATTCCTTATTAAATATACTGAATTTGGCCTGTGACTTCATGCCAGTTTTTAATTAATTAATGACCCACGGTGAAATTGAGTTTGACACCCTTGCTCTAAATGAACATTAAATAACCTTTTTTCTTGATTTTTTATTTTATATGGTTGGTGAATTGGGTGAGTTTTATCTTAGCTCATATTTTAGCTTTATTTTAGCTCATTCCATTTTATTTTAGCAAGTTATTCAGTAGCTAAAACTCTATCTGACTCAGTAGTTTTCTCTGGCCCCCTCCCCTTCCCTACTAGTCTAAATGATGCCTCTCCTCCTAGTCATTCAAACTTTCATGTCCCACGAGGTTCTGGCCGTGGAGGTGGGGTGGCAGCCATCTATGATCGTACTCTGCCAATTGCCCCTAAATCTAGGATCATCTATAATGCTTTTGAGAAACTTTTTTCAGTCTGTCCCACCAAATTGGAAAGTCCCCCAGGAGGCACCTGAGAAGTTGCTCCATGCATTTGTAACCTCTAGGCTGGACTATTATAATTCTTTATTAGCCGGATGCCCAACCAGTTCTCTGAGATCTCTACAGCTTATCCAGAACACGGCAGCTCGTGTTCTAACCAAAACCAGGCAGAGAGACCATATCTCCCCGGTCCTCGCCTCTCTTCATTGGCTACAACTACATTTTAGGATCCATATTAAGATCCTGTTAATTACATACAAGGCTCTCCATGGGCTGGCACCCTCATATATAACGGAGTTGATACAACCCTATCAACCCACAAGAACTCTTCGTTCTGTAGGAGCAGGTCTTCTTGTGTTTCCACGAATCTATAAATCTAGATTTGGAGCCAAAGCTTTTTGCTACCAGGTCCCTCTATTGTGGAACCACCTACCAGCTCTAGTCAGGGAGGCCGACACAGTTTCTACTTTTAAGAGTAGGCTACAAACGTTTCTTTTCAACAGTGCTGATGCTGCTGTAAGTTAAGAACACCAGGGGTCTCCTGGCGTACTGGGTCCCCTATCGCTATTCTCTATCTCTCTCTCCTTCCTTTTCCTTATTTATTTATTTCCTATCACTGTCACTTATCTCTTTCTTCTTCCTTTTACTTATTTAATCCCCATTGACACCCTTTGCCGGGGACCTCACGTCCCCATAGTCTTTATTCTTTCCCCAAAACCTGATTGCCATGGCAGCCACTGGACTCTTACCACCTCCCCACCAATCTACAATCAAGAGTTCTCTGGACCTGGAGCAGATGGACTCCAAGTGGAGTTCTAAATCTATATTACCTTAACTTATAATTGGACCTCTTAATTTATAATAATTAGCTGCTGTTATGCTGCCACTGTTTTGCCTGCCTGCCTGTCCGTCCTGGTTGAGGATCCCCTCCGCTGTTGATCGCCCTGAAGTTTCTTCCTTTTTTCCTGCCTGGGTTTTTTGAAAGTTTTTCCTCAGCCGATGTGAGGGTCTACAAGGGCAGGGGGTCATTGTTGTCTGTTTTGTATATTGTTTCTCTGTTATTTGTATGTAACTGTGTGTAAAGTGGCTTGAGATAGCTGTTGTTATGATTTGGCACTTTAAATAAATTGAGTTGAGTTGAGTAATAGTAAATTTGTTGGAATAAAACTGAAATTTAAATAATTCAAGGATGGCCCTCGACAAAAAAAATATATTGTAACATACAGTAATCTAAATCAACAGTATGTTTGCAAGTCCACTTAGTCACATTCACACAGCACTGTTTACTTTAGTGCTAACGAGACCAAAACACAAGACAAGTCAAACACAATTGATCCTGAGGATTATGTGAAGATTTTTATAATATTATGGGGTTGATTTATTTGATGCATGGTAGTATTACTGTTCAACTTGCAAATGTGAGCACAATTCAAATGCAGTATTAACTCTTATATATTAGTTATTAGTATAAGTAGGAGTGCGAACCAAGGAAAGAGGAGTATGAACAGAGGAGCACATGGATGTTTGCTTACAACAAAACAAAAATATGTACATTTATGTTTTTATGTGATTGGAACATTTCCAAAATTCCCAAGATTTACTTTCCGTGGAAAGTTTCTGGAAATTTACAGGGAATAAACAACTCTTAGTGCGACATTACTTTTGCAGTAATGCAGTACGGAGTGCAGTGATGAGAAGCAGAAAAGTGGAGCAGACAGTGAGTGACAGGTGTGACAAATGTGCACGCGCATACATGAACACACGCACACGGAATAAAAAAAAAAAAACACCAATGTTGTCCCCAACCGGGAATATATGCCCTATACCCCACGCAATCCCACTAAAGTCCCCACACGCCTTCCTCTCACGCGGCTGACTATCCTACGTTTACCGTAAGGAAGTCGGGAGGAGCTCTGGGAGTTCACCCACCTTCTCTGCCCTGCGCAGCCGAAGCTCCGAACACCACGGCCCCGACAAACAGCAAACTTCTCAACGCCTCCATCTACTGCGAGCCGCCGCTGTTTCTACTCCATGTCCTGTTGAGCCACTGTTGTCTCTCCTCTTACTTCAGCGCTGTCTTCTGTATAGATTTTTTAGCTTCACACTTGTTTATGGGTTTTCCGATCTAAGTAACTTCCTCTCTGAAATGCCGTGACTGTCGTAGTAAAGCGTGACAGCGGAGAGGGAGACGGGTAGGCAGGGAAGCGCGCTCCCGTCCAGGCCTAAACGGGGAGTGGCAAGTCGGAGTGATTCGGAGTAATCCCGCCCTCCCTGCGAAGACCAGTTTTCCAACTTTTCAAACTATGTCCCGCCTCTGAAATATTTAGCCCTTAAGTACCACGTACAATAAAATGTCCATTTTGTGACAAAGCAGCACAGGTTCACATTTAGCTTATCTAAGCACAATAGAAAGAAAATACGTTTTTATAAATAGACATAGTTCGGTCAATGTTACACAATTAGGTAGCACCCAAATTACACTCAAACTACACTACACTTTGAAACAACACATGTGCAGCCTAACAATAAAACAGAAGGAAACTGGCAGGCACGGTACACGGGTGGTGCTTGTGCAGGGATCACTAACCTGGTACTCAGGCGCACCTGGTTTACCCTGTGCAAGGATCCAGATATGGGGACTCAAGTCTGAGACTCTTAAGTCTCACAAAGAAAGACCATATTCAAGGAATGATCTATTCTAACATTTAACTTGTTTCACTTTTTCGGATGCGTTTCCCACCGCTATGGAAAAATCGCAGGCAGAAGCAGTTTACTCTCTTATAGCACGCTAAGGTTTGTAACGCATGCGTGCTGCCTCTAGTTTATGTTCCATATCACGGTGACCATGGCAGCGATATGCCAGACTGTCGCGATTCCTTTTGTCATTGCATTTTCTTATAAAGACTTTGCACAGGCATCCAGTAAGCGGACAGCTACTTGTAAGGAGTGTGGCGTTAAGATAAATGATGCTACAACACAGCAATGCAGTATCATCTCGGATAGCATCTAATATGAAAACTTTCAGCTATATGAGACTTGACTTGGACTTGGGACGAAAGACTTGAGACTTGACTTGCACTTGGAAAAGGTGACTTGTGAACATCTCTGCAAGGATCCCTTAGGGCCTCAGCCCCGTAGTGGTCGGGGCCCAAAGCAACTGCCTGGCTTGCCTGTCTTCAAGTGCCACCACCGCCAGCAACTACCAATAATACCATTGTAGCAGGAAAAAAAAGCTGAAAACCTTAGGGAGAACCACAGATAAGGAATTCCACTCCCTGGACGGACAGACGTGCAGTAGATGTTACCATGCAATACATATGGACACAGAAATCACTAGGATCACTGGGCTTGTCACAGTCTGTAGCTGGGGCAGTTGTCCTCACTTCCGTCGTGGGCCCATGCCATTCATCAAAACTGTAAAAGATTGGGATCAGTTAGATACATGTCATAGGGGACATTGGGCAGTGTATGTGACTTGAGAACAAGAAGTAAAGACATACAGTAAGTCTATGTGCTCATACCAGTTGCAGGATGAAAAATGCCCCCAGCAGTCTAGGCTATAGCAGCAAATGTTTAGACTATTTTAATCTGGACTAGTCTGACTGACTATCTTACTGAGAGTGGGAGTTGGTTCCACAGGAGAGGAGCCTAGTAACTAAAACTTCTACCACATGTTCTACTTTTATTTATTTTAGGGATGACTAATAAATAAAGGCTTGGTAGCAGAGCGATCCTGTCTTACCCATCACTTCTCCTCCTGCATCGCTTAAATCCCTAAAATAAAATAGCTGTGACTCTGAGACTGATTGTTGAGTTGATAGATTAAGGAATCAAAATAGTTAATCGTGGGCCACCAAGACAGGAAGTGGCTGTGGTACTGTTTAAGAGAAATGTGTATATATGGAATTATATGTGAAAATGACTGTATTGTGATCCCATAGCCAAATCACAGTGGTGGTTTTTTTGTGGATTTACGCTACAACCACTAAGAAAGGAATTTGCACAATTACAAAGTTGACATTTCTTTTGCACATTCATACTGAGGGTATTCATTTGGACTAACTATTTATCCACTAGAAATATCCTTTTAACTTATTTTGTGTCCTTAGTTTTTTTTCTCAGCTAATCTGATCTTTTTACCTTTTACCTTTCCTCTTATTCCTATCTTTGTCTTTTGTGGCTTTATGAGTAGACAGTCAATTAAGTTTTCACCGTGCAGGAAAACCTGACTTAAGTCAAACTTAAACATTTGTGCCCTGTTGATTTATTTTCTTGTCCATTATTTCAGTTCATATTTTAGAATTTCTATGTCAATAACTGATTTATATCTTTATCTGCCTTAGCCTATGAATAGAACAATTATCTGGCAAACTTAACGGGGCTGTATTTTAAATATGCAATATATGTAGCTGTATGGAACAGTTTGCATTTACAGCAGTTTTTCTCACAGATGAGGAGTTGAAAACCAATGAATGGGCTCTATTCATATCCCTCTGTCCATTCTTCCCACCCCTTTGCAGCTGGGGTCAGCTTCTGCAAGGAGCTACTAGAAACGGTCGTAATATACTGAGGAGTCAAATGTGCCTGAAAAAGTTCTATGTTTTCATAGAAAAAAAAAAAACAGAATTCTGTCAAAATAAAGTTAAGTTCTCAATCTTGAGAACTTAACTTTGTGGTGCAGAGCCATCTCAGAATTATTACTTTATTTAGATATTAGCAATCTACATTAGGATTTGTAATTAATTTCAAAAGGCATTATCAATTATGTAACATTTTGCAGCTAGTATTTTATATGTAAACTTAAAGTTAAACATTTGAATGACTGCAGCTTCCATTACAAAAGGCAGTGGCATATTTAATACAAAAAAAAACACAGAAAGGGGAGAGGATCACTTTTGTGATCTGTTAGCATGTAAAAGACAACTGGTAAACTGAAAGTGTTTATATAAGATATAGAAGCTGAGATTTTTCACCAGAACATGACCACTATGGCCTACCTTACAAATTAGCAGCAGATCAGAGAGGCAGTTATAGGGGAGCCATGACCGAGACATAAAGCCATGACCGAGACATAAAATTCGAGATTGAGACACTCTGGACTTCAGGGATGGAGAAAATGTGTGTATGTGAAAAAAGGGAAAGAAAAAAAGGACAAATTCCTCACCAACATAGATATCTTTATTTGTTTCATTTCTCACAGTCCATTGTTTGTATATAACTGTTTCTGAACTGATACTGAATGAGGTGTAGGAAAGGGGCACTGAGCAGGAGTAGTGAGGAGGCACAGTGCAACAGGCCAGGGGGCAGCATATGTAGAGCAGTGACACAATTTCAAGCAAGGGATGGAAATAGTTATCTGGGTGACTAAAGACTAAAAAAGCCACCAAATGCAGATCTAGCTTTGGCAAGGAATCATGATGGAATTTTTGGAATATCATGTAAATGTCTGTTTTTTGTCCACACTGGACGCCAAGACATTAACTAGAATACATAATATGTTCTCTAACTTTATTTAAAGCAATAATCTGCCATGTTTATTAATGTTTCTGTCCTCCAGGTCAGCGATGACCTGCGTTGCTCTCCCCTCTACAACAGACTCTCAGCAAAGCTAAATATACTAATGGTCTGGCACACATTCACGCGGCAAAATCTGCAACACACACACACTCATGTATTGTTACAAAAGGATCGGGAATAATCTCTTACATACATGCATGGAAATTTCATGATTGCAAAAACAACACAAGGCCCCATGACATCAAGGCAACATGAGAACACAGATGCCAGCAAACAATCGTAGACACATAGGCTGGTCTTTGTTCCCGTTGTCGCACAGTAAAACAAAGGCAGAGGCAGGATTTCAAACAAAGACACCTGTGAATGTACACGTGTGATCATAAAGTGCTTGTCATATGGAGGGAAACGCTAAGAGGTGAGGACAAAGGGGGTGAAAAGCTAAAACGTGATGTAAGGCAGACGTGTCATTGAGAGAGTGAGTTTTTCATGAATAAGCATTAATCTCTTCTTTAAAAAAAATAAGTAGGTGAAAATTTCTGAGTTAATCTGCGATTGTCCACGTGTTAGGATAGGAAACCAAAATGTCATGTGTCAATCAAATACCTTATCACGCACATGGCTTCCGTAACCTGAGAATTCAACAGAAACTCGACCTCCCTCTAAAAGGCAATCCAGGTGAGTTAAATGTTAGCGTGATCATCATAGAAACCCACAACCAAATTAAAAAAAATCAAGTATTTAAATTAAAAGTGTCCAAAAATGAAGCACAATTTTTAACAAAAAAAATAATAAAAACCAAAGTAATCTAACCTAACTACAAGAGAAACAAAATTAGTCATTAAAACATAAAAAGGCACAAAAGTAAAGTTGTGATGTTGGGAAGAGAGAAAAAAAAACACAAAGCCTATTAGCTGGAATCAAAACAGAAACCAACTTTTCTGACTCTTCAGGGAAACCTGCTGAGGCTGTTCCAACTCTCCTCCCTCTCCCCCTACTATGAGGCCCAATATACTCCAATGCAGTCGACTTTGCAGAAAGTTCATGACACTCTGGTGCCATCTATTGCCAGCTACAGCAAAATACTCTCCATGTTGTAGTTTCAGGAGGCACATGAGCATGAGGATGAAAATAGGCTCACGTCACCAGGAGTTACACAGGCCAGTGAGGGAGAACGATCGTGATCATTTCTTTTCATTTACAAAAACACAAATAAATAGAAAAAAAAAGGCAAGGGTGTAAACATAAACAACATAATCTTTGATACATTTTTGATGACGTCATCTCGGAGGCTGAGCTACTTTTGCTGGCTGTTCAGCCGGCCCAAAGGATGAGGTGCTCGGGTGCAGGTATGGTGACTGGGCAGGGAGTGCCTATTCCACTTTGACGCCCATCTTCTCTGTGTTCAACAAGTACAGGCTGTCGTCAATCAGGAAACTGGAAGGACAGAGGCAGAGTAGAGAAAAGATGATGCTATATTATTCTCTTAGTATTGTCTAGGTGTAGAACAAAGTTGCTAATTCGATTGATTGTAATATGGCAGTTAACTGTGGTGCCTTTATTAGACAAGTATTTTGCTGTAGTTGGCAATAGATGTCACCAAAGTGTCATGAACTTTCTGCAAAATCGATGCTAGTACAGCAATCTACATTTTTGTTAAATATTGTAAGAAAAGTTCCAGCGGCCAGTACTAATATTTGTGTTTTTTAATTTACACATAGTCACGCTACAATTATTTTTAGTATGCCGTATCTTCTAGTCCTTTCAGCCTGTCCCTTTTTTCAGGGGCTGCCACAGCGAGTCAACATTTTCCATCTAACTCTGTCCTCTGTATCCTCGACTCTAACCTCAACCACCTTCATGTCCTCCCTTACTGCATCCATAAATCTTTGGCCTTCCTCTCTGTCTCCTCTCTGGTAGCTCCATTTCTAGGATCATTCTTCTGCTTATTCATCCACCGTCCCTCCTTTGACCCAAACCATCTCAATCTGGCTTGTCTAGCTTTTTCCCCCAAGTCCTTACCTGTTTTTCCTAAAGAGAATCTTAACTCTGCTGCCTCCTGCTCTCACAGAAGCCTTCTCAGGTATCTTATATTTACCTTCCTTTTTTTGCTATTATTTGAGCATTAATGGTACTTTTCTTAGTTCATTGCCCTTCTAAGCTGACCTATTAGCCACAGTTTTAGAGTCTACTCTTATTTTTATCCATCTGACACAAAATACAGGTGCAAAGAGAGACCAGCTGCGGAAGTCTGAGTAACCGAGAAACAGCAGAGATGAAAAGAAGTCCAATGTGACTGGGTTTCACACTGGGGTCCACAATTTATATCCCTGTTTGACAATGTTCTCAGCCTTAGTGTAGAAAGGATAAAATGTCACCTGTAAAAAAGGAAATGCACTGGGACAGTGCTGAGGTGCCACACAGCATGAGCGTCAAAGACCCAGTAGAGAGGGGGGAAATCCAACAGCTCCAGCAGTGCAAGGCCATGGAGCAGCAACACCACCAGCCCGCACTTCCACCAATACGGAAGCGTTCGCCTGTTCTGCCAGCACCAAAATAACCACCACAGCATGTTCACCATGCCTGAAAAGCAGAGCACACAGTCAGTTGAATGATGCTGACTAGAATGTCTCTAGAATTTAAACACAGATTCTGTAGGTCACTGAATGATATAAATAGAGAAGAACATCATGACAACAAAGAGGTAAAGACAGTGTGATAATAACCTGCAGCTGACATTTTTTAGCAAAGCTTAAATGATACATAAGCTTCAACTGACTGATAAGACCTTAAATTTATTCATATACACCCATTACTTCTTTTTTTGACACAGCAAATCAATAATATTAGGCATTAGGCAGGTGGGTTTTAGCGAAACTCAAAAAATGTACAGAACTCAGAAAAGCACTGTAAGAAAATAGAAAAGTCTCTTGAATGCCTAGTTTCCACAATTTATGCTTGGAGCAATTGTGGCCTAGCGGTTAAGGAAGGAGACTTGGGTTAGGAAGGCTCACAGTAGGAAGGCTCACAGTTCGGTGACAGTTGTGGAGACTGCTGCCCTAGTCACTAGGTAACGGAAAAGAGGTTGAAGATAAAGGAATGAACGCTTCACTACTAATACTGCATGGTTGGTAAACCTTATATATATCAGGGCTGTGGCTGCAGGTTGGACCTGGAGAATACTGCAGGTCCATCTGCTGTCCAGAGACTCAGATCAGCCGATTAAAAGAACAAAGACAGGTGTAATGGTCCCTGCTTGGACCAAAAAACTAACTTAATTGTACTACAGATATTTCTTTGACACAGACACCAAATATCTGTCAATAATTATTAATGAAATATATATAACATTAACGTGGAAAATGAAAACACTGACAATAAGCTTAAGTTTTAAAGTTATGTTGTAAAATATAAAAATTATTTACCTAATGAGGCATTAGCTGCCATGTTGTAGCCATAGTCGAAACTGACAAATGTCAAGTAGGACACATGAGAGGTGAAGGCCAGGATGAGTACAATCCCCACCATGCTGGACACAGAAGGTCTCCTCAGACCCAGTGTTCTTAAAAAAAAAAAAAAGATCAATTATTTGAAACATTTGTGAAAATACAAACAGCAGCTTTATCTCTAGGAGGGTTTTGGACTTTGACTAGTTTTTTTTAAGTGGTTAATTAGTATCTCATTTAAATAGGAATGTACAATAATACCAGCTAATACCAATATAAGCATAACCATTTAATATTAGTAAGAATCAGTTTTTATATGATATTAAAAATCTGAAAACACAATGTCTGGGTTTCACGTCGATGATAAAATGAAACATGTCCACTGTCTTTGACCCCAACCACTGTACTTCCTATTCCCAGATCAGTATCAGCTATCATTGGGATCAGAAACTGGACAGTCACTAGTGTTTGGACAATATTGGCACATCGCTAGTCTGCAACATGTTAAAAGCAATCCTTCATTAAAAGAGGTTTCCTAACAGCCTTAAAACCAAGCCCTATACAATTGAGATTTAACCCTACCTGACACAGCACAGGTAAATGGAGTACAGAATGACTGCTGTGGCACAGAAGTAATCCATTTTCTGAAAAAAAAAGAAAACCTTGACACTTTATTGGCATCATTTGCAGTAACAGTAATATAATCCTTCATGGGGTTAAATGGGCACATTTGCAATATATCTACATTAATGCATGATTAATACTTGTACATCTGTGTGCATATGTATACCATATGCTTCATGTAAAGTCAGATAAATTATTGTTTTAAAAAAGGCATAAAGGCTAAAATGTTTAAATGCTTTTAACCATCTTTATGCAAACTATATAGAAAATGTGGGCATTGCAGAAGTATAGTCACAAAACAAATCAGTTATAAGATTTGGACAAGTGTGGCACGCCGGATTAAAAAGGTGAACATGAGTAATGTCAGCTAAAGTGTCACATTTACATGGCATGTTGATGGAAGATTATCAGTCATACAAGTCATTGTCAAGGGCTTGTTAGCCAACTGAACTTAATGTAATTTGAAAATAATTTCAACTCTCATTTAAGAGGCTTCTTCAGTTGCACTTGTTAGTGGTGAGTAACTGAAGCTATATCCATGAGTAAAGAGAAAGGGATGTTTCAGGTCCCTCCAATTGGGTGTACCTGGTTTCACCTGTGAAGTGTATGTAAACAGTTGTTGATGTGATGTTACAGTCATCATCAGAGTTGTTTTTGGTCACATGCCTCTTGAATGTGTGAGACAAGTGGCTGAGGGAGGCTTGTATTTTGGAGTTCTGTCTTTGGGATGAAACCGTTTTCGTCTCAGGGTGTCCCCCCTGGTTCATGTGGATCTGGTGCTGATTGAAGATCCACCTGAGTTTCTCTGAAATCTACGTTACTATTAGCACCCGACCATCAGGTGATCATCAGCTGGTCAAATGTAGCCCATCACACTGTCCAATACGGCTCATGATTGAATTTCAAAATAAACATAGAATGAAAATTCAGCAAATACAGATTTTGATTTTAATTTTTTTGAGTGTGTGTTCTGATGTCTTGGTTTTTTAAAATAACTTAATTACCTCAGTAAGATACGTGTCCCTAGTGTGAAACACTGCAGACCAGAACCAGGCATTCAGAGACACCTGGAAGTAAACACAAACATTTTGCACGAAAGGTTACAAAATTGCTGATGTACAAACTGCGTGCGGTAGCTTTATAGTATTTCTTACTACAGTAAAGGTCAAGGATTGGACTCACCAGAGAGAACGCATTAATTGTGTGGAACATGGGGCTCTGCCTGGGCACAGTGCTACGGTAGCGGAGCAGCATGAGGAGACAAGCCAGACCATTTAGCACAGAGGCCAGTGCAGAAGCAGGTTCTTCGAAACACAGAAAGCGTGCAAATGGCCACTAAAAGAGAACATGGAAAATATATTTCATATATTTAATTATTTCATTCATCTGCTTATCCATTTATGATGCTGGCCTTGTAAAATAAGTCCCTGATGTAATATACAGTACATATGTTGTTTTTTTACATATTGTGTGGATGTTCGTTTCCTGAAGTGGGTTTGAGGATTTAAAAAAAAATATCTTAAAAACCAAGAATGTGTTTATGATGGCATCATCTCCATCTCCAGTATTTAGGGGATGCAACAGCGAATCAAGGTTTACCATCTCACTCTGTTCTCTGTATTATCTACTCCGACTCCAACTACTTCTATGTCCTTCCTCACTGCATCCCTAAATCTCCTCTTTGACTTCTAACGACTAGCTCAATCTCTAGCATTCATGTATCTTACAACACAAGTACACTAAACTTTCTGTATTCTAATGCAAAGGAACGTAGATCTGTCCTTGCAGACCAAACCAACCTTGCCATGAAACTGTGGGATTCCATAACCCTCTGCCTGGTAAAGGACCACTGTGGACCACATGCACTGATAACGACAGTCGTCACGGCACGTCCAACCTGTGTACAATTACACACAGTACAACAGACATTTATCACATGTCAGCATTAAAGGGCTGACTAACTCTAAATAACTCTACTTGGTGAAGTTAACAACGCTACTTCGCTGCTTCATTAAAGTTATGGACTAAAAAATAAACACATGGTGTGGAAATATATAAAGGTGTTAAGATTGCGCTGCTGTACTTGTAGTCCAATGCATTTGGCATATATTTATATCGTTCTCTTTTAAAATCTCTAATGACATTGGATTATCCTTCTGTCTGCATGACAGTAAAAGACAATATTTAGAAATCTTAAAATAAGTTTCAAATTAAAATCACATTTATATCTTGTCAAATACAATGACATTTAGTCAAATAAAATATACCAATTCAATAAATGAAATGTCTTTAACCTTGGAGTTTTATCAATTGGTTGTTTTTGTCAAAAGTGCTGAGGTTGGATAGAAGTGAGTACTAGCACCATGCCATTGTATCAGACGGCTGATCTATAGTCGGAATGACAATAGGCCTTTTGTGTGACAGAGCCTGAAAAACTGGCCGTGGGCTTTCAACTGATACAGTCAAAATCAAAATATAGTTGCAAAACATTTAACTTAATTGACCTAATAATCTTCTTCTTGTATTAAGTTACATTTTGTTTCAAAAAAGTTTCCACTTCTTCAAAGGGTTACTTCTTCAATGTTTGCTTTGAAGAAGTAACCCTGTCATGAACATGTTGGGAAGTAAAATTTGGATAACCAATGTATGTAAGTCAATTATGTTGTAGATATTTTGAAACTAAAAACGAAGTAAATGAGGAAACTTGAGTTAAGTTGAGTTAGCCATGTTTCACAGTTTTAGTGCACCAAATTGTACATTAATGGTTTATGAATGTTCTGAAAACAGACAAAACAATTAATATCACTGAGTACTATATTATGAGATTAATGATTTGGAAGTGTGAACAGTACATAGATGTTCTCTTTGACTCGAATCGATCACTATAAATCTTAATGGCAACTTATAAATAACCGATAACGGTGTATATTTCTACAGTGTTGTCAGCTTTAAACGTTTGGAAATACGCAAATTACTATTGCTCTCTTCCAAACGGCTCTAGTGACCCACCTGTGCATCCGGGGCCCATTTTTGGAATTGACTGCACAGACAACGTTTAATAAAATCTCAAAAAGTACGAAAATAAAGGCCTTAACACTAGAACCAAAATACCCGCATAACACGCCGATTACCTCATTTATTTTATATAATTTTACAACATACAAAGCTCAGTAAAGACCAGAAGTCACCCTCCCTCCCCCACCGGTAATGAACACTAACCTGTCAGCACCATGTACTGCGGCTGAGACGACTGAAAGACGCGGAGCCGAGCTCCTGTGCAGTTGGTCCGAACACATTGTTTCACACAGTCTCGGTAAACCGGCTCCTTGTCGCCTTGGGAGGACCGGACGGCGGTAAGAGACAACAGGAGCAGGACAGCGGTGGTTAAAGCCGAAGCTGTGACAGATGTGCGACGTGGGGAAGCCATGATGCTGGCACTTTGCCTGTCACGACTCACACAGGCGCGACGGGACGAAAGCTACTACAGCCGGAATCGGTCATCAGAATGGAGCCATGTTGGTGGCAACAGATAGGGCCTGTAATGTTTTACAGTTTCATTCACTGCCCACTCAGCTCCCCAGTGACCGTTTTTGCTGCCCCAATTTTGCAGTCAAATGCATTGCCGGTTGTAGTTTACAAAATAAAAGTAGAATGTTCCTCTCCAACCTCAGAAGCATTGAGCCACGCTAGCGTCTTGAAACTTTTATTTTGAAGGTAGCTTACTTTGCAACATTTAGCTTTACATCCTCTTTCGACTGAAAACGTCACAGAAACACGTGACACAACAGAAAAACATCAGGAATAAACTGTGTTGTGTTGTGTTCAATTGTCGGTCCATATTCATTGTTTACTATTTAGTTCTGTTTAGGATTGTGGAGAAGACAGTGAATCCCAACTGTTCACGGGCGGGCTACATGCTGTAGTACGTTACAAAATATGATAGGTCTACTTATCAGTGTTGGGCAAGTTACTTTAAAAAAGTACCTTATTACTTTACTAGTTATTGCTCTGAAAAAGTAACAAGTTATGTTCCTAGTTACTAAATTATAAAAGTAACTAGTTACTTTACTTTAAAACACATTATTCAACTGTGTTGTATTTCTGTACTTGTTTTATTGTATTGTATTTTTATGCTCTGGTAACATCCATTGTACTGTCCATCTGTCCAAGGAGTGGATCCATCTCATGTGGTTCTCCCTGAGGTTTTTACAGTTTTTTTTTCACTGTTAAGGGTTTTTGTTATTCTTCAGTTTTTTTTACACTGATTATTACATATACCTATTATAGGAAATTGTAATGTGTTTTGACAGATTTTTAAAAATAGTTTTTAATTTTATTAACAAACGTCAATGTCGTGTCATGATTAATTTTTGAGATATTAAAAAATGTGTTTTCCACCAGTTTTGACGTTTGCACATTTTTTGTTTATTTAAGAACATTTTTATTCTTAATTTTAAAAACTATAGTAGTGAAGCTATCATTTTGTAGTGTTTAATATCTGCATTAATGTTATGTCTTATTGTTGGTTGCTTTTATGTACGTATATACAGTATATATCTCACTCATGAAAGGTTGCTGTATATACTGTATATATATTTATATATAAAAATATATATACAGTATATTATACAGTGTGTGTGTGTGTATATATATATATATATATATATATATATTTCACACCTTTCACACCACAACAACATTACTATAGAACAGCTGTTCTTAACTGGCTTCACATTCACATCATCACTTCTAACTGATAAGCATCAACCCAAGGTAAAATCCACATTTAATATAACATTCATTGACACTTCAGTTACTGTACTGTAGTTACTGAATGTTTATTGAGTATCTTGTTCTGGGTATAAAAAGGCCTGCAACCCACAATAAACAGGTCTACGACCCACTTTTGGTGACCTGCCAGTTGGGCATCATTGCTACGACAGCTCACTGTTCCAATTATGGTTTTACAAAAGAAGCACATTAGAATTTTAAGACCAAATGGCGTGTGGACACCAAACAGACACACAGTCGTATAAAATATAATGGATTTTATTCTTGCTTTATTTTTTACAGCGAGATACACAGACACAGAAAAATCATCAATGAGTGAGAGGTGGAAAAGTTCAAACAAACTATTGCTTATTCTTTTTCGGCCTCCAACTCACTACCCTTTACCATCTCCATCCCCTTTACAAGATTTCCTGTTTTGAACAATGATTTTCTTTCTCTATTCTCTGAAACTTTTATACCTACCAAGTAAAAGGGAAGTGAACTTTAAAGAAAACTGGAGTAGGGACACTATTTTAGTGCAGCACTCCCCTCCTTTACTGCAAACTTCACTTAGACACGGAGCAGTACAAACCCATTAAACACTGTGTGTCAGACTGAGAATAACAGACCACTAGTTGGGCAGTTTTTTGCTTGTTACAAGCAAATGACTGTGCAGGCACCATGGCACCCAAGACTTGATTTCTGACTGACATGTGCATGCACTGGACTGCATATGCATACACACTGCATGTAAGCATGATGCCTGCACTGTTGTCCTCAGTCTGAGATGACAGAAGGAGTACTAGGAAAAGTCGGAGAAACAAGAGGCAGGGACAAAGATGGGAAAAGTTTTTCAGTGTCACAAGAGTATTTTTTTTTTATTGAAAATAATCCCATGTTTCCCTGCTGGTTCATACTCACACACAAACACCCCCAAAGCCTTCAGTCCTCTCACCCAGTGTCTCCATAAAGGCAACCAGTCTTTTTAGTAGGTGGCTGATAATTTGGAAAGGATGAGCCAGGGCATGATTATGTGCAAGGAAGTGGTCGTGGTGGAGAAGTTGGAATTGTGTAAAGATTGTGGTTTTATGAATGGATTTATATGGAGGTAGCGATCTTCAGAGAGGTGGACGATTTTACTCCTCCTTGTCCTCTCCGTGTGTGATGACGTAGCAGATGTTCTTGTAGTCCACATTGCCAGCCACATCAGGGGGGAAAGCAGCCCACAGGTTTGTCATCTACAGAAGGAGGAAGATGAGCAAAACAACTGAGTTAGTTCTAGTAAACTTAAATTTGTGAGCACCAAAATCAAACTTATGAAAGATAAATAAAAAAAAAAAATCACCTCCTCAGCAGTGAACCTGTCACACTGGGTGGTCAGGAGCTCCTCAAGGCTAAGCAGGGTTAAAAGGTAAAAGAAATATTATTAGGGAAAAGTTAATGGAAATGAACATTTTTAGAATATGTTTTTAATCAAAGGTTTTTTGGATTATGAAACAAATTACTTCCACATTGTTATATATTTGGTAATTAACTGATATGTTGATATCAGTTAACTGCAGTGTTGTGAATAATTTGATTTGTTTGACATAAAAACTATTTATTTATTCTAATGTTTTGTATACTTTTATATAAATTATTTTTATAAATAAATTCTTACAATTCCTTCTTGATGAATCCAGTGCCCTCGGGGTCCAGGACCTTGAACGCGCTAACAATGACGTCCTCTGGATCAGCACCTGTAACATGTGTATTTTTTTAATAGATTTTTATAGGTATTTAAAATAAACTACATAATGCTGTTAGAACAAAAAAAATAATAATAATAATAGAATAAAGTTGAAGTAGGTTTCAGTGTCAACTCACCCTTCAGCTTCTCGCCAAACATGGTCAGGAAAACAGTGAAGTTGATGGGGCCGCTGGCCTCCTTCACCATGGCCTCCAACTCTTCATTCTTCACGTTCAGTTGACCCATTGTGGCCAGCACGTCCCTGAGATCGTCCTTGCTGATGATGCCATCTCTGTTCTGGTCGATGATTGTGAAAGCCTGCCAAGGAACAATGAAGACACAGGCTTAATTGCATACACAAGCAGAGAAAATGTAAAGAGCATATTTGGGATGATTACACTTTCCCCAGTTGTCTGTCACAAATGTTCCAGATAATTATTTCAGTGGGGAGCTTGCCAACATAACCGTGTGGTCAACTCATGACATTCAATGAAACCAAAGATGGTAGTGGGGACAGTTTGGATCTTGGCAGTTGGTCAACCACTTGTCTTCTCAAGGTGTAAAAATGGTCTCGGAATTTGAGACAAGCCCTCTGTGACATTTAAGGAGAAGGTATTGATTTCAGCTGTCGCCCACCCAACCCCACCACACTACCCACAACCCCTTCCGTTTGCATCACACGTCTTGTGACTGTTCCTCAAATGCCCTTCACCTTCCCAAGTCCTTGTGTAATCACAGCCTCTGTCTATCAGTCAAACATTATTTTTGTTTTAGTGGAAAATTCAGTCTACAGTTTCCTTCTTTCTACATGTTTATGCATAGGGATGCTACCAAAAACTAGTAAAGGTACAATGGGTTTTTTTATATGTATAAATGGTCTTGACTAAAGCAATGGCCATAAGATTATTATTTTGTGCCAGGAGGACATATCCTCTTAAATAATTTTAAAAAGTAAAGATTTTTCTTCATCTAAATAAAAATCGTGATGATTGCAATCATTTTAAAAGTGGTGCACAATAATACAGTCTCTCCTATTCTAACACCTCCTACACTCCTCGTCTTGTGATAGTTAATATTACTCTCTACCAGCTGTTGGGCAACATTCCAGCCAGGTCACGGATTGAGTCGATGTGTCCTCTAAGCCATCAAATTGTCAGAGGTGGCTGCTTTAATCAGTAAAATCCGTATTTATTAAAATTTTTACTACTTTTACCAACAGACAAGGGGTTTTAACAAAACAGAAAACTACATGTACTCATACATGTATGTAACATGTATTTGTTATCTACCTAGTGAGGACAGCCCCAATCATCATCATTCTCATCACCAGATTGATTCCAAAGTCTCCCTTATCATCTAAGATGTCTCAGATGTGACGGAGAATTCATTACCTCCTTGTACTCCTGGATTTGGCTCTGCTCAAACATGGAGAACACATTGGAGGATCCACCCTCACCCTGCTGCTGCCTCCTCTTGGCCTTCTTGGGTGCCTGGGATGAGAAGAGAAAGAAATGAAAAAACGTTTGGACAGAGAAAAAAAAACTTCAATATCAATCACAGTGTTGCAGTGTCATCATTGGAATTAAGGACTTTTTTTTCCCCAAATAGAATACGTATATTCTTTGGGAACTAGAGTGATACGAAAATTATGCCTACTGACTTAGGTTTCAATGTCTTGCAATAGAGATTGAAATTTGAACTAAACAACAAAGTTGTCAGATCATAGAAAAGCCTGCTCTACATCCACAATGAAGAGGCTGGGCGTCTACGCTTTCACTCTCTGTGATAATGCAAATCCAAAAGGCTCAGTGTTGCTTTCATTTTATCCCAGCATTACAGAGCAGAGAAGCCGCTGAAACCCTTGGGGATGTGACCACACTCACCATCTCTCAAGTTTGTGGGTTGTTGTTGTTGGTCAAGAAGAGAAGCCTACGCCAAGCCGATGTGACTGACATGTAAGCATCGCACCCATGGGGCCTTATATACTAGCCTGTGGTGGACTAACTTTAGCCACACCATCAGGTTTGGCTGGAAAACAGAGCAGAGGGAAAGTAAGAGGACGCAGGAGGAGCAAGGAGTTGACAGTGGGGATCAACTTACCAGTGTTCCAAAATAGGCTGCAAGACTCTTGGAATGAGGTGAATTCAATGCCAACACAGCTCGGACTTTGAGATCTTCTCTGGACTAATATGGCAAAAGTGACAAACAAGACATCCTGATGGACCGACCCTCCTCTGGCTTTTTCGTTCATACACCTTAATCTTTATCGTGACCTCAATGACGACAGAACCTTATCCCGAGTGTGTGTAATGAGCGTGTACAGAGTAACTTGATATAGATTTCTGTCTGAGCGGGATTTTATATTCATTGACGGTGTTGAGCTGTTGGCAGCGTGACATATACACAGTGAACACATCCTAAAGTCATTACTCTGAGTGTTGGATTGGCAGTAGATTATGAAGAGTCATGAAACATGAAAACACTTGGCCATTAGACTTTGGTTCTGATCCAACAATGACACATGAGTACTAGTGAGTACTACTGAGTATTACTGGAACCCTCCAAACATTAATGTAAACAACTCTTACATTTACACACATACACATGAGTACATGGAGAACATGTGGGGCCCCACTAAGGTGTCCCCAATTATTGGTGTATATTATATATATATATATATATATATATATATATACACATATATATATACACACATATATATATGATTTTATTATTATTCACGACCGTAAATGTTCATGTACATGTATGTATGTATATGTATATAGTTTTGTAAATTAAAGTATATATAAAATGTGTAGGTTCATTTAAGGTGAATATTTTGGCCTATTTTATACATTAACACTATATTGTTTCTTTATATTAGAGCAGCTTTTAATGAAATGATTTTATATGTGAATGAATCTATGTGTCTTTTCCTTACTTTATCTCATATTAATTAGTTGTGGAGACTGCTGCCCCAGTGACCTAAGAATAGATAAGCAGATAAAGATAAATTAATGAATAAATCGATATTAACATTTTTTACAATACTCTTTTTTGAAATTGTATTGCATAATTATCAATATTAGAAATAAAAGATCAGTGGTGTCTGTTCCTGAGCATTTCTTTCCTGCAATCCTAAAAGAGATGACTGCACTAAATAAGCAGCTTTTTTACCAAGGCTGGACTAATTTTGGATGGTAATGGTGGTCCCAGTTTGGCTGCTTTCGGACAGGGGGACAGGCACCCACCCATCTCCATATATGAACTTCACAGGCTGCTATCAATCACCCTCTTGTGCAGCTCAGACCTGGGCTGGATTCTAGTAAAACTGGGTTTTTCCAATTGTATACAGACTTTGTGTTTCAGAAAAACATTTCTTTTTTCACACTATGCTTCTTGTTTTTCGATTACGATCTGTTTGATTGGATGCACAGGTGAGCGGTAAAAATGAATGCATTAAATAATGAAAAAAAAATTACCGTTAGATGATAAGTGATTTTATTAACATTGAAGGTGAAAAGAGAGAAACAGAGAGAGAGAGAGAGAGAGAAAGAGAGAGAGAGACCAAGGTCTGTCTCTGTCCATAAAAAACAGACAGCTGTGGACTGAAATAGCTCTGTCACCTTTTGCCCTGCCATTCTCTTTCTCAGCCATTTTGAAATTTCAAGACTTGGCTCTTCTTAGCCGGCTACCCCCATTTAACTGCTGTCCTTATTTTAACAAGCATATAGGATCTCTACTTTAAACAAAAACAAAAAAAGTGGTACCATGGTTTTCTATTAATAATCCTCAGATTTATAGATTTCTGATGAAGGTTTGTATCTGAAGGTATTACATCTAAAGACCAGGAATGTGGATGTCTGGTCTAGAGAGACATTCATTCATTCATTGTCTTGGGAAGACATTCATTCATCTGCTTGTCTGCTGCCTGGTCAAAAGGACAGCTTGCACCACCCAAATCACCTGTGGGTGGTGGGCCCACAAGAAGTTATATGGGTTGAGACATGCTATGCTCTAGTGGCAGCTGGTGGATTCAAACCTGAAAGATCCAAGGTCACTCCCTTAACTTCTAGGCCACCACTGCCGCCCCGTCTAGTATTGAATTAAATAAACCAATAAGAAGATCTGTGGTTGGACTAGTAATTGTAATAGAGCTCAACCCAAGGTGGAGGTGGGGAACTGTTATGGACAGGTATTATTAAAGAAATGCAAGTCGGACCATTTCTGGTTGAAAAAAGACTCAAAAGCAACTCTTTAAAGAATTTACTGTTGGGTTGTTAGAAAAAGTCTGCTTATAAGAAAACAGATTATATGCAAGACAACGCTTAATACATCAAAGTGTGGCTCTGGTGAGTATCTGAGAGGCTATGGTTGAAGCTGCACAAAAAATGTGCCAGATCTTGTGGCTGTTATAAAAAAAGGATACACTGGTCACTGAGAATGTTTTCAGCATCAGAAATGTTTTGTAAATTTTGAAAGCAAAAATCCCTACAAATTTTAATAATTGTGCAACCCAACAAGATAATCAACAATATTTTATAGTAGGTAAATCTTGCAGGAATGTGAATACAAACTAATAGTTTAGAAATAAGGATGAAAAGTAAAAGAAAGGGAAAAAAAATGTTACAGAAGCTTTGCCTGAGCTGCTAAAACACTGAACTGTTCATCAATGAAGAATCTCAGTCATCCAGGTGATTGTCAAAGTTAAAGTGTTTTGATGGGCAACAGGACATTACGTTTTTAATAAGACGTTTCACCTCAGTTGCAAACTTGATTAAAGGTGTAAACACTTGTACTGTACAGTTTTGTGAATGATCATTTCAACTTCCCCTCTTAAATAAAATGGATACTAACACATTTGAACTTATTTATTTTAAATAAACATATCGCTTTAAACTACAGATTTAGAAAACTTTAATCATCCACGTGGGGCAATTAAGAATTTTATACGTTTAAGGCTTCTACTTAAAAATGTGCAGTTGCTTTAATAACTTAGTTAACATAACAGAGTGCTGTGCTGCAATATCTCAGTTTTGAATTGTACTTCACACATAACTTACTTCAACATCCTACAAATCCTTAAAAAAATACAACTCCAGACAACACTTAAAAAAATAGTAAGAGGAACAATCTACAACCAACAGTTTGTTTGTAAGTCAATAAATAATAATGAATCATTTGACCATTTAAAAACAATTCTGCATTTGTTACCAAATGATTCTTTGCAGGATTCAAGTTCTTTGGTTTTTTACTACCTGTGCACCCTCTCCTGGCCTCATGCATTAGAAATGGCTAACTGAGATTGACCAGATATGACAAAGACAAAGGAAAATCGAAATGTTGCTGGGATTAACATTACACAGACAAAGATGGCTCCTGGGTGACCAGCATTTTAATGAATGGAAACACACATAAGACAGAGTTGAGATGGAAATTGTTGACTTGCTGTGGCAACTCCTGAAAAAGGAACAAGCCCAAAAGGAGACGAAGAACCACAATTTTTTTTTTTTTATAATTTTTGTCTTTTTATTGGAAAGAATAAGTGATGTTGCAGAAATTTTAGTAATAAAATAATAAAGACAGTTTTTTAAACAATTCATGATGCAGTTCACAGATTTAGAAAAAAAAACTGATGTAAACAAATGCCATTGTTCCTTACCTTCATAGTTAAAAAATGCTCTACACTTCGAGTCCATTAAGCAAAAAAGCCCTAACAGTTTACTGAGATGTCAAAGAACTAAATTTTGACCCATTACCCTCGAATACACAGTATTTATATATATATCAATGGTGCCCAACCTCTGGTCTGTGGCCTGGTTACAATCTGTGGATCTTCTGACTGCATCAGGATGCAGTTATTCAATTGATCCTTTTTTAAAATTATAAAAGAGTCCAGTCATGTTTCAGATCCCAATGCTGATGAGATTTTTCCTAATTCTTTTTAATTTCACAGTGCTTTCTTCTTCTTTTGTTGTTTCACAGATGTGCAAACTGGCAACAGCTAAATTAAATTAAATCAAATTAATCAAAAGAACAATTTATATTTACTTAATTTTACCCAAAGTCTATTAAATCCTCTTCCTGAACAACTACACCACCTTGTTTTTGTTTTGACCAGAGAACTATCAGTTCTTTGATTTCTTTCCCATAGTCTTCATGAAGCTTTGAAAAGTCATCCTCAGTGTCAAAGGAGAAAGACAACCAATCACCCATGGGCATGTTGGAAGTACTGGGCACAGCGTTTGCGTTTCTCTGGGGCCACTGTTTGTGCATTCTCTTCGTCATTGGTTTGGTTGGATAGAAGGAAGTATGCAAGGTTTCACTGTTGCTCAAGGCAGAAGCTGCTGCTGTACCTGCTGACCCTCCGTATGAAGGCAGTGTTGACAACTGTCTGCTATGATGGGCTGCTGAAAAGTCCGTCCCAGTGGAGCCAAAATTGGGCATCGTGAATGGTTTGGCTGTTTCACGAGGGACAGCAGCTAATGCATCTGAGGGTTGGGGGGACATATAAAGCAGAGTCACAAAGTTGACCAGACACAGTGAACAGTAGATGTATCAAGTGTGCAGAATCGCAGAACATTGTGTTAAGAAGAAAGATGAACAGTATTACCCGAGTAATAACACAATTACGTTTTAAATACACCTGTTATAAGTGTAAATGTTAAAATATGTTAGAGATATTATTAAATCTGAGGTCATATAGACATGGTGCTCTGGTTTATGTAGAGCGACTTTAGCTGCCCTTTTCTCCAAAACCTTCAGTACAAAACAATAATGTTATGTTTGTTGAAGGTTACTTTGAAGTACCTTTACAGTTATCCTAATCTGACTCTAGACAAAACCTGAGGAGCGTCGTCAGTCTTATGTTTCGTCTGAAGTTGATTTTTGACTGATATAAGGATAGAATTATGTCTATCCCTTGGGAAAAAATGAAACCACTGATTCACTGGCATAGGGAAACATGTGGTGTAAGCATGTTCATTTTTTTTTAATAAACCCATGTGAAGTTACCTGGTATTAAAATGCAGTTGCCTGTATTTTTAGGAATTGACTGAAGTACTGCTGAATGTTTTTTTTTTCATTCTAAGAATAAACTAATCAAAATAAAATCAACATATTTTAAATTAAAAACATCTTTGTGGTTGCCAGACATCTGTGATGTAAAAATTAAGTCAGAGTTAACAGTTAAAGTCAATTTTCACTGGACTGATATTGATACTCTGTTACAGCTGAAAGGCAGAACAAAAGCTTTCTCTTATTCCCACAACTATCAGTGTTTGAGTTTATGCCCCTCACCTCTGTATTTTTTCTCTAAGTCCATCATTAGCAGGGTCAGATAACTGTGGTTGGCCGACAACAGAGCTTTGATCCAACTCTCCTGACTCGCCTGGTCCTCAGCAGCAAACTTGTACGTACGCAGGCCTGGCTCGCTCCACACCAGAGAGAAGGCAAACTGCTCCTCGGACTCACACAGCTGGACAGTGCAGCCCTCCAGAACAATGACTCCTATTATGTCCCTATCTGATGCACTTTCCTTGTAGAATAGGAGGTTGCCCTTCAGTACAAACCAGCGCTTTTGATAGGACGTCTTAATCTCACCCTGAAAGACAATGTGTTTTAAACTGCTCACTTTGGTGATGGGTTAAAATGCAGAGGACAAATTTCGTTGATCACTGTGGTGTGAATCACAATATCACAATAACAAAAAAAGACATTTCATCTTTTAATCTTTAATTTGTGATTCACCACATCACAATTGTGTTTATTACACAGGTTACCACTGGGAAAAAACACTATGCAACTAACCACGAGAGCTGCGACAGATAAGCAAAAACTTGAAAAGAAAATGTGTTACAAATGTGTAACACCACACCAAAAATATTTTAGATCGTACGTTTTTTTTCTCAAGAGGGAAAAAAAACCAATAGTTTTGCTGTTGTTATAATATAAAAATATATTTTTCTTTTAGGAAAATATGCTTTTGTTTACTCTTTGTTGTGAAATTGGTTTATAGATTAAGATTTGTTATGAAAGTTAAAGATTAAAACAATATTTTTATGTGTGCACATTCATAAAATGCAATGATCAGTGATTAAATCAATTTTCATTTTCATTCCAAAACAGTATCACGTAGAATGTTACACATAGAATGTTTACAGTGTTTTCACTTACAAATGTATAGTTCTGTCTAGGGCTGGGTATTAATTCAAATTTTCTTTATCGATTCGGTTCGATTTACAAGGATTTGATTCGATTCAATTCACGATTCGCTTCGGTTTTCGATTCAGTTTTTGTCATATCAATTATAGTTCAGTACCAACGTTATTCTCAGAAGAATCAAAGCTAAAATTGAAACTCAATCCATTTTCTAATAAAAAATTAATTTTTTTACATTTATTTCCATCACAAATTTACTCAAGGCAGTCATATTAATCCATCATGCCTTTTTTATTTAACATGACTTGACCCAAAATTACAAGGCAGAATTTAGTTTTTAGATTTTAGTGCCATGTTGTCTTTACATTTGTTTTACGTGCGAGTAATCACGTAAATACGTCAATCACCTGTGGTGCCTGAGCTCACGTAAAGTTGTTGGGAAAAGAAGGAAAAAAAGATAGATTTTTGGATTTATGAATCGATATCGTACAATTAACAAAAAAAAACCCGATTAAAATCGAACAGCCCTAGTTCTGTCCCTCTCACAAACCCTTTTTTTCAGATATCCTTCCGTCTTTTTTTTATATAATTGCTTTAAAACTCTGCATTTGCTAGTATGCAGATTTATCCCAGTCTTAGTCTTTATACTTAAATTACGTTACTTTTTAAACCAAAGCAACAAATTATGTGCAACCAAGAATGGTTTGGAAGTTGAAACTTTATGAGAACAAAATGTATATAAGATATATACTGTACGTGTATTCAATGGAATTTTAGATTCTTTGCTCACCTCATCAGCATAACCCAGTGATTACTATATACCTTGTTATTCTATTGAAGGACAGCCACCAAACAGTATTCCAAATAAACTCTCAAAGTATAAATTCACTACCGTTTCAACCTCCCTTTGACGACCCCCGGCCTGATAATATTGTTTTTCCATAAATATCCCCTAGAGCCTTAGTACACAAGTATAGCAAGGGATGTGACATTTTTCTCAGCTATATTTATGTTGTATGTAAACACACTTATAGACCACATATTAAACCGACATATAGCGTCAGTAAAAAACAACAACTTGTTCTTGAAGCCCTTACCTTCTTGTACAGGTAGCCCTGCTTGTCCACGGGTGAGTTGCAAGATTCAAAATAGGTGAGTAATTTTTCATCAAGCTTCATTTCAACTTATCACGCTGTGAAGACATGGCGACATGACATTAAGACCATTAACTCGGACTTCCTGGTTTTATTTAACTTGTTGGAGAACTGGTACTGTGAGTCAGTCGCTAAGAGAAGACATAGCAAACTTGGACATAACAGCAGCACAACATATTTCAAATTATTCTTTAAATGTACAGGGAGTGACAGCTCCTTCACACACCGCTGACGTTACTTTGCTATTGTGGGTCAGCCTGTTTTATAATTATAGCGTTGGTTTGTTTAAGTAGAAGCGTTAAACTCCTTTCTCTGACTGACTTTAACCCGTCTGTGCCGTGTGCAAGTGAAAAAGGCTTAAAACTCACCAGCGCAATAGCGTGAAACAAAATGTATTTCAGTCACTTCCTGGTTACTTGATAAACCTGAGGAGAATGCGGACGTCACTTATAGAAGGAATACCTGCCTATACTGAAGTCGGAGAGCAGTATTTATTATATTTATTCCTTAAAGTATCTGTTTTTCCATAGAGCGTCGGTGTTATAGTGGGTGGCATAGCTGCCTTTTAACGCATAATACCTTTTTGTATTATATCTTTATATAAATGAATATATATATTCATTTTTTTAATAATAATATGCATTTTTTTATTTCATCCTGCACCTTTGCATGATAGGCATGAGTATAGGCAGCATTAGTAACATATACAAAATATATATATATAAATATATGTACTATATAAATAGACAGACAGATAGATATCAACTGTGACGTGACGCCCTGATAAACCGTGCAGCGTTTCTCATTTAAAATCGAAGGTTTGGACATCATTTGTTTTTGCTTTTTTTTTTTCAAGAAGAATGGAAAGATAGATAAACTCAACGCAATTTACCGACTCTTTAGGGCAGTGCTTCTCAAAGTGTGGGGCGGGCCCCGCTGAGGGGGCGTGTGTGACCCTGGGAAAGGGTTAAAGAGTTTAGTTAGGCAACTGGACATTCAGTTTTTGGAAAACGTTTCACCTCTCATCTAAGAGGCTTCTTCAGTTCCCAGTCCTGGGGGACATGCCTTTTTTTCTGCCATGTTACAATTAAGTTTTATTGCACATCTTAATGTTTTCTTAATGTTAACAAGGATACGATATTATGCAGAGGTCTACCTATAACTATTCTATAGACAAATGCTATTATTTACAGTTGCGGCGGAGAGTAGGTGGTGGGCGGGTGCGAATTGTTTTCTTTTTGCTGGGGGGGGCGCAACAGAAAATAATTGAGAAGCACTGCTGTAGAGCAACAATCAAATACAATGGGGGTCCAACAAACCTTAGCAAGTCACCTGGAGAGATGGCAAAGTTGGACTTAAGACTGGGTGACGATGATGGTGACGCTGGCACGACAGGAACGACCAGTAGTCAGAGGAGCGGACAGAATAAAATACAAAATTCTCCAATTGCAGTTTGGCAATAACTCGGCAGTCCAAAGCAAAAACGGAATCTATCGCTCGTTATATTACAAAACAATGTCCAGAGTGACAATCTGGTTATATGAATGCTGTCTACAGCTAAACCTTTCTAGGCATGTACACTGCTCACAAAAAATGAAGGGCACTTTAAAGAAACACATTAGATTCATCAGATCTCAATATGAAGTTGGATATATACAAATAATGACAGGGCAGTGTCTTGGGAACTAAAGGATGCCAAGTCTTTTAATGGAAATACAGCCTATAGTTTTCAGCCTACAGAGGTCTCAATTCTGTAGACACCATAAAATCAGAGTGAAATGAAGATGTGGCAGGCTAGTCCATTTTTTCCAAATCCTAATTTCTGCAACTCAAAATGCTTTTCAGCATCTTGTGTGGCCCCCACGAGCTTGTATGCATACTTGACAACGTCGCGGCATGCTCCTAATGAGACGACGGATGGTGTCTTGTGGCATTTCCTCCCTGATCTGTGTGAGGGCATCCCTGAGCTGAGCGGCGCCTAATGGACCAAAACATAATGACCCATAGATGTTCTATTGGCTTTAAGTCAGGGGATCGCGAAGGCCATTCAATTGTTCCAATTCCTTCATCCTCCGGGTACTGCCTGCATACTGACAATGGGTTCAAGATTTCATCTTGATACCTTATGGCAGTCAGAGCACCATTTCGTGGGCAGTAGAGGTCTGTGCGTCCCTCCATGGATATGCCACCCCAGACCATCACTGACCCACCACCAAACCTGTCATGTTGAACGACGTTGCTGGCAACATAATGTTTTCCTTGTCTTCTCCAGACATGTCTATCACAGGTGCTCAAGGTAAACCTGCTCTCATCTGTGAACAGTACAGGGCGCCAGTGGCGGACTTGCCAATTCTGGTGTTCTTGAGCAAATGCCAGTCGAGCTCCACGGTACTGGGCATTGAGCAAAGGGCCCACTACAGGACGTCAGGCCCTCAGGCCACCTTCATGAAGTCTGTTCATGATTGTTTGGGTAGAGACATTCACACCATTGGCCCTCTGGAGGTCATTCTGTGGGGCACGAACAGTGCTCAGCCTGTTCAGCCTTGCACAAAGGAGCAGGTATCGGTCTTGCTGAGGGATTGAAGACCTTCTATGGCCCTGTCCAGCTCTACGAGAACAACCACCAGTCTCCTGAAATCGCCTCCATGTTCTGGAGATTGTGCTGGGAGACACATTAAACCATCTTGCAGCACGTGTGAATGTGCCATCCTGGAGAAGTTGGACAACCAGTGCAACTTCTGTAGGGTTAAGGAATCGCCTCATACTGCCAGTAGAGATAATTATGCAAGCCAATATCAGTGGAGTGGAAAACCAGCCAAAGAAGATCAAGAGGGAAACTTGAAAAGACCTCCACATGTAAAACCAGTCCCATTTTGAGGGTTTTCTAATTGTTGCCACTGAAGTGCACCTGGTGTAAATTCCATGAACACCAATACAGTTGAAATTGATCAACGAGGCCCTCAGCTGCTTAACCAACCAGAAAATTATCAGACAGATTTAATTCAATTCATGCCAGCTCCAATAAAAAAGTGTTTCTTTAATTTGTGTGAGCAGTGTATTCCACTAAAATAGGTAGTGTCACCTGATCCTGATATACTTGTTAATGGAGATAAAATACTTAATAATAATTGTCAATCAGTATAAATATCTTGGGTTAATATGAGATTGTCAGCTCTCCTTTAAAGGTCATATTGACAAATTGTGTAAAAATAAAATCAAGTTAAGTCTTGCAAATGTCCATGCAATTCGAAAGATGTCAGATGAAGCTGCAAAAATGTCTTTATTAACTTAGTGATTTAATCTATCCAGACGGAAGTATGGCATATAAATCAGAGACAAAACATCTTGGCATTGAGGGACAACAATAAAGAGGACTACAATAAAATAAGTAATTTATAGTCAACATTCACACATTAATTAAGTTGTTAACCTGGAGTGAATAAACGCAAAAAACACTTATCCCAGATATGTTTTTTGAATAATTAAAACAAGTTTTTTGTTCCGAATTTAAGTTATTATATAAACATAACACTTTTTTTCTAATGATCTCTCCAAGTAAATTGAAATACTGACTAAAAGATATGATCTGTCGCAACAAGGAGGACTTTTTTGGCTCTTTCCTACATTTAAATCCACTTAAACCAATGGGATCCATTATTTTTCCTTTCAGGAAATGATTGCAATCTCTTATCAATTAAAATATTATATATAATACATAAAATTTAAATAGTTTGGTCAATAGTACGTGTAATATTTGGGATCACACCTATTTGTTTCACATTGTGTAATTATGCGAGCCGTGAATTGGCTCTTTTTATACAGACATAATATTGAGGACAACATTATTATTATTTTAATGTCATTATCATATTATTTGGTTAGTACTAGCTTCATTTTCAGATAACGTAATAGTTCTGAGAATATGTCTGGTAGGCTACATTGAATCATGCCAAGAGGATTTTACATCATTAAGCTCACAAAGCTATTCCTTTAACATGCATACTGTTGCAAAACTGCGAAATGGCAAAATTAAACCCACTGCAGTTATATGTAGCAAAACATTTTTTTTTAAAGCACCATAAAATAGAAATTTTTTGGGACAAAAAAAACAACAAGTTAACTGCTCTACTTTCTGTGCTCAGTAACCCTCATGGACAGGTGGCTCTCCCCACTCTAAATCTAATTTTGTTGTCTCTCCAATGTGAATCTTCTGGTGTCGTTTCAGATTCTCCCCTCGGCTGAAGCTCTTTCCGCATTGGCTGCAGAAATATGGCTTTTCCCCGGTATGCACTCGCTTGTGTTTCTTCAGGTCTCCTGCCTGAGAGAAACATCTGTCGCACTGTGCACACCTGTATGGTTTCTCACCCGTGTGGCAGCGTTGATGGATTTTCAGGTTACCAACTCTGGTGAATGACTTTCCACATATGGAACACAAATGGGAGCCATCTCCCCTAAAGTTGTTCATCCTCATTTTTGCCAACTGAAAGGCGATACTGTTTGATTTTGCAAATCCACGCCTCCTCTGAGAGTAAAGTTCACCACCAGCTCGTGATAGTAGTCTACGGTGAGACTGATGATAAGAAGAGCTTCTACTTAAATCCAAATATTCTGGGTCTGGTACTTGAATAGGGAGTATTCCTGATACACAGTTGGTTGAATGTTCTTCTGTTTTAACAGGAGCCAAGTTATCCTTATTGGCAGAGAGACCTCTATGTGAATCACTAGTGTTGGCAGAACTGTTTTCCTGGTATGTTTGTAAAATAGGTGACTTCTCTCCTCTGTACATTTCTTCCAGAGGTTGTTCTGTGATATTCTTTGTAGATGCATGTGCTAGGTCAAAGTTAAGAGGTGAGTCAACATAATTGTGTCCGTCTTCGTTTTTCTCTTCTTCTTGCTTTACTTTGTGATCATCTGCGTGACTCAAGACTAGGTCTTGCTCTGTGAGCGTGACAGTTGAGCGAGGGCTCTGAATGTCAAAAATGAAGTCACACTCTTCAATGTCTTTCTCTCTGATATAATCCTGACTTGTTGATTGAACAGCTGTAACAAACAAACAAACAAATAGTTTCTCTAACTGAGTAACACTCTGAAAGTTAACTGCATTGATCAAAGCAAGTACAAGCAACAAGTATTTTTGTATTCCTATCATCCACAGTGTGTTGCTTTTGCTGCATTGTTCAAGCAACTGCTTAAGGATAGGCTCTAACAGTATCAGTTAAAAGAAATGTGTGCTGAAGAACGCGATAATATGAATGCTAATGTATGACACTCTAAACTATGTCTAAAAAAATAAATGCAGATAAATAGTGTGAACGATATCTAAAATTTAACAATAACAATAATAATACCCCATAAAAAAGGTGCATTAGTCGACAAGGAAAAAAGCAACGCATGAAACCTGCCATGAAACAGTACAGATTTGATTGTATTCAGAGAAAGGTTATGCAACCACAGTGTGCAAACAGTATCCATTATCATATGCCTCTATGGCATTCCTGTCCATTATTAGTATTATTATTAATAATATTATTATTATTTGGGCAGCAACCATTACAATGTCCAGGCGAGTGTGACCTATCTAAATTGTAAAATGTAAAATATAAATTTACTGTCATTAGAGGGACAACACAGACAGGAAAGTTTTGAGAAATCTAGAGAATCCAGATGGATTCTGGTTTGGATGTGTTCAAAGGAGGGAGAGATACAATGGGAGAAGAATGATCCTAGAGATGGAGCTACCAGTTAGGAGACAAACAGAAGATTAATGGATGCAGCGAGGGAGGACATGAAGGTAGTTGGAGTTACAATTGAGGATACAGAGTACAGGGTGAGATCAAAAATGTTGACTTGCTATGGTGACCCCTAAACAGAGAACAAGCCCATTGGGAATAGAATGCAAATAAAAATGTACTTTACATGAACGCAGATCTAGAAATTAGACACTACTTTTAAATGATTTAGAAATTAACTGAAATATTACGACATGACTAAACCAATACTTACTTGGGCTCTTTTTTGCAATCCTGTCTTGTAGCTCCAACATTCGTTTCTTTAGGCTCTCATTCTCTCTCTGAGTTCTCGCAGTTTTCTCCTGGTACTCAGCCACCGTGTCCTTCACCAAATCCAGCACTTGCTGCACTGCCTCAGTTAGGAGCTTGTCCACACGTGCATTTAATCGTTCCAGTTTAGACATCCTAATATGACACCAAAGCTTATTGAACTCTGATGTAACTCTGATTTCATAACCATACAATCTCACTTTGAGGGTGTCTAACGTCAAAAAAAAACATTAATTACATGGAGACAGTGTAAAAGACAAAAAAGAGTGTTAAAAATTCTTTAAATCTAGTTATTTTCTTATTGCAACCTTCACCACGTTGTCTTTTCTCCACAACATTAACATCTGACAAGCTCTTCAGGGTTGCAATTTAAAGCAAAGTCAAGTTTACAATTACAATTACGTCAATTCAATTCCATACAAACTAACAAAATTAAAAAAAAACAACAAAACGAGATACCCAATTGATCAAAGACAACAAGAAAGGAGACCAATCGAAATGACACCTAGTTCAGTTGTTGGCGTTAAACATGAATTGTTTGTAATATTTAATATCTGCAAACTCTAACCCATTGTACATTACATTAATGCGTACATTACCTTTACAACACAGCTAGCACTTCAACGTAACTAAGTTAATAATGAATAAATAAAATGTTTCTTTATATTTCTGGGTTGACCTCCTAAATATGACTTAAAAGACACTAGCCACAAAAATTGCCATTATTATTTGAAGCTAAATGACGACCCAGTATAAAAAAACATTTTATGTTGATAATAATCATGGACACGGGAAGCAGAACCTAAGTCACTTCCGTTTCCTTCTTTGTATCTCGCACGCTGCAGAACTGTTTAGAGGCAATATACTGCCCCCCACTGGCCTCATGTTTGACAAGCGCTAAATATCTACAGTACACTTGGTCTGGCTTTTTACATTTAAAACATAAATAATGCCGTATTTTCCCAATAAGTTGCAGCACATGAAAATACATTTAAAATATTCCTTATTAAATAGGTATGGCTCATAGGTTAATAACTATAGTAAAATGAGAGTAAGAATAAATATCTTAAGGTTAAAATATGGTCTTCACTTTGGCCCAGGTGCAATGTCTCTGTCTTTGGCGTGAAACTCCAGGGTTTACCTCTTGGAAAATTTTAAATGCTGGTTAGGGCGGTTGACTTCCAGTTGCCTCACTACCTGCAGGAAGGTACAGTGTGGTGCAACGTGATTTGGGAGGCTGTTGTAGACTGCTGTCCCACGACCCAGTAATGGATAAGCGGATGAAAACAAACTGACGCAGGTTAAAATATTAGCTGTCATTGTACATAGCAAACAATAACTTTTTGTAGAAATTAATAATCAAAATGAAAAGGAAATTTAAAAAATTTACATTTCTTAATATCATTCATTTATAGGTACAACTGTCAAAAATGTTACTTGACAGTGGGATATTTCATTTGATCTCATCCTAAAATGTGCATTTGCAGTGGTCCCAACCTGTTTGGCATCATGCACTAGGTTTCTACTCCACAGACCTGCGCTACGGTTGACTGTGTGCGTAGGGGCTGGGTCACACGACACATAGTGTGTAACATATAATGTAAGTATTATTTTGTATTATTCTTTCATCACACTCAAAAGGTAGAAATAAAGCAAAATCATATAAAATTAATAAATAAATTGATTTTTTTTATTTTTAAATTGATTTTCTATTTTTTATACGATTGCTGTCGTAGACTCAGAGGAAAACATTATAACTTAACAATAAATCACAATATTTAACTCAACAGATTGTTACGACACAAACATCAAAGTGCTTACAGATGAATTATATTCTTACATTTATCCCTCAAAACACTGTTTTGTTTTGTTTTTTTAAATACATGTAGAACAGTGTGAATGTAAACAAGCGTATATTTGTTTTGTTTTTGATTTTTTTAGCTAACAATTACAGGTTCTCCTCATTAACACTCTTCTCAAACAGGCTGAGCAGATTCTTTGGTTCAAAGTTACCTTGAGGTACAACACCCTCTATTTCATCCAAGTTGAAACATGCAAACCTAGTTGATTTGGCAGATGAGGAGCGGCTTGGCGTTGAGCTCCTACTGTGGTCAAACTCAAGCTTTGCACAACAGGGACTTGGATGCAATGTGAGTGTCTCATAGACTGGGTTTGAATCAATACTGGACTGGTTCCCAGACTGGTCTCCGAAATTTAGGCAAGAATTTTTGTAGACAGGACTGTGGTGACTGTTGGCCTGAGAATCTTGGAGGGGAGTGGATGTACTTTCTACAGACCAAAGTCTAGATCGGACCCTGTAAAAATATCGAAAGTGTTAACCCAAGTATTGCAAATGAGCAGTGATGGCCTAGTGTAATATTAAGAATATTTTCCAAATATGTTTGGTTTATATCTATTAGCGAGATTATGTTCTGAGGAAAATATATGTGGAAAGATTTTGGGGCAGATTCATAACATACGAAATCTGAAAAGTATCAGGAGTTGACTGTATCACTACACCTTTGGCACAAATATTATGGTAGATTATTATTTGTAATATATATTATTTTTTAATTATTTGTGTTTCGAAAAGGTGTGTGTGCAGTCAGTTACCTGTTTGAGAAGGAGGGAGAAAGCTTCGAGTCCGCTTGATCCATCAGAAACACTGCATCACGTTCTGGGCTGTCTGAGTCAGCCTGGAGGGCACTGAGGGACAAGGTGAGATCTCTGTCCCAGCTGCCCCTGGAAGGTGTACTGGGCAGCGGTTTGTTCCATTGTGGAAGAAAGGACAAGGGAAGGGAGGACAGAAGTTTGTATCCAAAGCAAAGTACCAGCTATAAAAAACAAAGACCAGAGATGTATGAAAAACATGAAAGTCGCAAAACTAAAATGATTATTCATTTAATAGAAAGTCTATGTTAAAATAGATGCTGTTATTGTGAAGGTTACTATTTCATATGATCCTCAGTTTATATCTTCCTTGGCAATGTTTCATGTGTATTTTGGCCCCTTCCACAAATGTATTAAACGCCTTGCTCTATCATTCTGTTACTAGTTAGTGTGGAAAGTGATTTGCCAGTGGAGTGATCAAACACTTTGTGGTACAATAGAGATAGCCCTGTTTACATTAGTTAGTGAGTCATACACCAAACATCAGACTGTGCCACATTGTTATAGTTGTTATGGTTGTTCCCTGCGTTAGACAGACTACAATGGTTTAATTTCCTAAATTATGATGTAACAACAGTGTTAATTTGGGTAAGTGACTTAGAAAAAGTGATCTTAAATTGTTATTATATTTACAACTATTTTGTATTTACTTCATTATATGTCTTTACATTTCTACTCTTTACAAGGGCCTGACCTATTTGTTTATTTGCAGTTGCTTTTCTTGACTCGCCATTTAATCATTTGGTTACAAAATTGATCTCCTTTCTAGTTACCTGGCATAGGGAGCTCAGTGTTAGTAAACTTTCAGTGAAAAGCAGACAAATGCGTCTCTTCCATCTGTGTCTCCTGACAGAAGGAAATGCCAAAAGCTCTGAGACTGATGGCCTCTCAGATGACTTTGGAGCAAGCATCATCTGCAGTATCCTTTGCAGCTCAGCTGACAGGCCTGCACGTTCAGTAAAAGTACAAACATTATATGTGAAAACAGTTGTAATAGGAGAAAAAAAAGACATATATGCATAAAAATAACTTACCATTGGTAACCACTGGGGGTAAGCGGCCTTGTCTGAGCTGCTGCCAGCCTTCTCCCCCATTTGGGATTTCAATGTTACAGGCAATCTCCAGAATTGAAACACCCAAACTAGAAAAACAAGTATTGTGGACACCAGTGAAATAAAATGTAAAGGATAAATTTATCATTTTAATTTGAATTATAATCATACTTATATACCTGAAGATATCTGCAGAAGGTCCAAATTCTCCACGGAGGAGCTCAGGAGCCATGTATCTGGGGTCACCCTCCTGTGAATCCTCCATTACTTTCCCTCCCTCAGACAATGCATTGTTTTGACCAAGATGCAGCAGCAGCCCAAAATCACAGAGTTTAAGACGACCAGAGTCAGTAAGGAGGAAGTTTGCAGGTTTTAGGTCCAAATGGACAAAACCCTGAGAGTGCAAATGTTGCAGGGCTGAGAGGAGGTCACACAGACAGTCCCAGGCAACAGTTTCGTCTGCAGACATATAAATGGTTATGTTAATCTTTGGGATCATAATTAAAGAAACTGTATATCAAACACTTATCCACTTCAATTGCCTAAGAGTACAGATATTTAAGATGAAAGAATAAAAACGTACATGTGAAAAATTTTCAAATTCACTAATTCTAAGATTTTGTTTCAAACAGCATACACATTACAAAGCAAGTGCTGATATGTTAATAATGAATCAATAATTAATAGAAAAAAAAACAATGACAAAACTTACATTTTTTAAATGTATGAATTGTATTGCATCTTTACCCTTCTCTCAAAAAATGAAGGTGGTCACAACATTTATCAAATATATTTTTGCAAGATTGGTTATTCATTTTCAGCTAACTGATAAATAAAAACAAAAAATAATTAAAGAAAACATTTTTTTTTTAGTTTAAACTACATCTACTTTAAGCTCAAGATTTTAGAGGACTTAACAAACTTAGCAAATTAGAAATTAATGGATTAACTTGTGTTACAGACTTAAGCCAAGAGGAAGGTTTTCAGCAAACTGCAGTAGGCTGGTGCTGCACAGCTCTGTCTGAATGTGCATTCGACCAAACTCCTCCCAGGCAGCAAAAAACTTCAGGATGTGCGGGTGAGGACATAGGCGCTCATGGTTCCTGGCTTCTTGGACACAACGGTTCCTCTCGTTGTTGCCTCTAAATCGCCAACTGGATCTTTTCACAGCATACAAGCGGCCATCTTCATTGCTTTGCACCTTAAAAAGAAACACATGTGTGTTATATATGTTAATAACCAATTCTGCCTAAATTTTATATGCAGACAAAAGTATTTTGGCAATGCTGTAATATTTACTCTACTGACTTTTTAACTCATAATATAATAAACAATTTTTCACCTGGAAAATATAACTCACCTTGTAGACTTCTCCAAAGGACCCCCGTCCCAACAGCCCCAAATTAGTGAAGCACTGACTGAAATAGGACTCCTGTTTTTTGGGATCATAAACTGAATTTGGTCGACGAGGTTTACTTAGAGAATCAGACAGTGGTGTCCAGGGAGACTGAGGCTTGGGGAATATTCTGCTCATAGGTGGCAATCCTTTAGATGGGGCCACTGGTGGCAGGGAATGTGAAAGGTGTACTAGAGAAGAATCAGAGGAGTTGGACAAGGAATTAGGGGGGTGACGCTTTTTGAGGGAGAAAGACTGCTCTGCCAGAGAAAAGTGGGTGGGAAGGGGGAGCGATACCCTGGATGATGTGGTTTCCAATGTTACTGACATGGTTGTCTTTGGAAACGGTGTTCTGCAAAAGTTGAGAGAATTTCATTATAGTAACATCCATTCACAATGACGGGTGTCCTCGGCATATATCCTCCAAAATATGTTTTGGAAAGTTGCATTCCATCATTTAGACATTGGGCATTAACACAAAGCTTTGGTTTGTCATTACAGTAAAAATGTGAATAATTTTAAGATCAAAACCTATATTTTACACTGAGAATAAAACCAGTGTCATATGGCTATCATAGTACAAAACTAAGTAATAGTACCACAGTTTGTTAAATGTTTTTTTCTGTTTGTGTTAGGCTGGAATAACTCAAGCATTGTTTTCATGGAATGAGTCAAATAAGGGTTAGAATTGATGAAATTTAGATTGCACAACCTCTGAACACACATATAAGAAACCTATGTTTTGCACGATGTCCATGCTGAGATTGGGTAGATTCACACAAACTGTTGTTAAGGGTAGTTAGATTTTTGAATGTTTGAGTGCAACCTTTAACTACCCCATGTTTTCTTCTCTCTCCTGAAACTAGTCTGTCATCTACTGACAGAAAATAATAATAAAAAAATGTGTTTATGCCATTCTTTCATTTTGTTCAACTGACGTGAAGTTTGAAAAAAAAACTGATGCAAACTGCCTACCCTACAGAGATATTGTATTATCACGTTGTATTTACGTCATCTTGTGACCGAAACTGAAGAGATAAAAGGGCTGACGTCACATTGTCACTTTCGTTAACATAAATTTAAATCAGAAAATGACGTAAATTAGCGCTAGATAACGTGTCTGTTTTGTTGGCATTGACCAGAGAAGGAAACCACTTGTATGTACAAATAATAACAACTGCCGTTAAAAAACAAAACAAGACGAGCGAAACTTGCAACACATTTAAATCATATCCAACACTGTACTGTAATTCCTTTATCTTCGCAGCACTAATTCTAGTTTTTTTCTAATTTACTAAACCCGCCCAGTGACACACAGAACCGTCAGACAGTTAGCTTTCCATAAAATGACGCCCTAAATAACTTCAATGACTAACATTTTGTTCAGAGCATAGTGTGATATCAATCGACCTTAAAATATTACTTCTGATAATATTATTTTTTTATACACTCGCTTGTTTTAAGCAAACAAACCTGCGCATCCGAGTCCACCCTTCAGTCCTGTTGGAAACACGTCGCGCCAAATTCTGAAAATACGCAGTGCTACGGACCTATGCGCAGTGGATGCACACTACGTATCAGAGCAACGTAACTTCCGCACGTGGGGCATTCTGGGATTTTAACACAGGGCTGGCGCAACTGATCTGCTAGCTGACAACTTGAAATGGTAACTTTTTATGAGTATTGTAGAACTCAGGGTGTATTTATGTGTGTGGAGGAACTGTTTGGTGAAATTAGAGACTTTATTTAAATAATTAGCGAATTGACAAGAGATATGTGACCGAATAGTGTTAATTTGAGTAGTGTTTGGTATTTAGCCTTAGCCAAATTTGCTATACGTAGTTGCCTTCTCTGAAGCGAGGACGCTTTATGTAACGTCAGCTGATAGCGTCTAACTTTACAGTCTAACAGGACCTGCGGGGTCGGACTATTTAGCACGAACATGAGTAAAAAAATTGTAATGTTGTTTTGCTCCATATTATGTTTTGTGAATTTATCTTTGTGGCTGCTGTCAGTTTCTGCTTAGCTAGTAGGTCATTTAAATCGCAGCGGAAGTAATAACGCCAAGAATAAAAACATGCGTTTGATTCATAATGTGTTAATTGTTAGAGATCTTTAAGACTGCACCTCAAAAGTGTCACAATTCATGTAGTGGTACCGCAACGGTTATTCACTTCTTTCCAAAATATATCTGTACTAGTTTTACACCAAGCAATGCATTTTCCTCTGTCTTCAGGACGTGTTCTTGATGATTCGGCGTCAGAAAACCACAATATTTACAGATGCCAAGGAATCTACTACAGTCTATGAGCTGAAGCGAATTGTTGAAGGAATTCTTAAAAGACCACCTGAAGACCAACAACTTTACAAAGTACGTTTTGGAGCAAAGATTTTACTAACAAATTCAATACAGTAACAACACTGATGTTTACCATAGTGATTTGAACTATTTGAAATAAATAATTAATACAGTATACGTTGGTAAAATGGGTTGCAACAGACAAAAAGGCTGCAAGCCAATATTTTTTATCAAAATATATTTGATTCTTTCATCTCTGTCATTTGAAGGTACGGTATCTCCTGACATTCTTTTGTTCTGCAGGATGACCAGTTCCTAGAGGACAGCAAAACGTTGGGTGACTGTGGTTTCACAAACCACACAGCCAGACCTCAAGCTCCAGCCACAGTTGGCTTGGCCTTTCGTGTAAATGGTAAAACTAATGTGCAGAGAGGTTAAAATGCTGCTGTACAGCACTGCAAATAATTTTAAAAACAAATGTATTTAAATATATGCTACTATATTTATTTAAAAACCAAATTTGTTTCCACAGTTGTTTTTGTCTATCTTATTATTGCCCAATGCCTCATGTAATTAGTGAACTTTTGCAGTCATTTTTTAAAAACTAAGTTGCATGTGTTACCATGCCCTTTACATTATCTGCATTTCCTCTCCTTCAGATGACATGTTTGAGCAGCTGCAAATCGAGGCCTTTTCCAGTCCCCCAGAACTCCCTGATGTGATGAAGCCCCAGGACTCTGGCAGCACTGCAAATGAACAGACGGTGCAGTGATACCGACGAAGAAGAAAACGAGGAGTTGGCAGGGTCGAGGGGAATGATGGAAGTATGTGCGAGCGTGTGGGTTAACTGCAGTGACAATGCTGTGGGGCAGAGGAAATGTAATATAATTTCAGTAAATGGTTGGGAAGATATTTAGGTAACTGAGTTCAGTAATGTTACCTTCATGCTATGATCCCAGCACTCCTAAGCAATCTGCTTCACGAAGATGTTTCTATTTCTTTGTTTTACACACATGCAGTGCTGCTTCTCTACATTGCTCTCAAGCGCCCACTATTCAAACATGTTGAAAGGAGACATTTAAAAAAAGTGTGATTTGCGACTATGTGCATGTGTGTGCGTGCGTGTGTGCGTGCGTGCGTGTGTGTGTGTGTGGGATGGGGGTTCAACTATTGTCATAAATAATGCTGAGAGGGTTGCGGTGTAGTTATGTCACAGTGCTTTAGAAATAACATGCATGAATAAGAATATAATTTAAAACATCTGCTGCAAAATCTCTGAAAAAGTTTTTTTTTTCCGCATATAGGCTTCATCAGGTGCCTCTCTTCTGTTATACATTAGGTTCTACTTCATAAAAGAAAAATTCACGTAATTGTTACTTTTGTGGTTGTGTTGTGTGTTTTACATGTCGATTCTTTGTGTGTTTAATGCACTGAGACCATGCCAGATACCTCTTACACAGCAGAGGGACTTGTTGGTCAGAGGACTTTTTGTCTGTGACATACAGTAAACACCAGGGAAGCGTTTTCCTATGTTAATCCTTAGTTTTAAAAATGCATAAGTTATGTCACTATTGTCAGTTTGGCACCTTTTTCTAATCACTTAGTCTGTAACAGTAAGTTGGCTTAATTAAATGATTTTTGTTTTTTATGTTGTCCATTGCTTTCAATATATACATTTGTATTTATGACTAAAGCTACTTAAGGAATAGGATACGTAGTCATTGTTAAAGGAGAGCTCTGATGGTGGTTGAGAGCTCTCCCCGAGCTGTAGGTAGTGCTCGGGAAGCATTTGAAAGACTTGTCTTGTAAGTCCAGCACATCACTATAACATTGTAATATCCAATGATTTTACAAGTAATACACATCAGTGTCCTGAATCTGGGATCAATAAAGTTTAATTCAATCAAACATGGGTGATCAGTGGTTATCCACAGGATACATAAATACTATGGGTGTGAAGATTAATCGTTATGGAACGGTTATCGTTCTGTGACCTGCAAAAAGCCTTGATCGATCGATAATGCAGTAAAATGGTCCGACGGATCGGATTTTTGTCCGTGGATCGGTTTCCTGCTCCATGGCCCCAACGTTAGACATAGACGCAACATTGGGCGCTTCCTCCCAATAGAGTGCCGTGCCCATAGACACACATATACTTCTATTCACACATGTCTATGCATGTTGTGTCACTTGCGGTGCGTGAACTGTGACGTGGGCTGATTTGATTGGAGTTCAGTTTGTGGGTATTACTCTGCTCTTAGCATCATGGCAGACAAAACAGATGAAATTTACAGCTTTTCTCATTTAAAATGAGTTTTAGACATCATTTGGCTTTTTTTTCAAGAAGGATGGAAAGATAGATAAAAGCAATGCGATTTGCCGACTCTTTAGAGCGACAATCGAATACACTGAGGGTCCAACAAACCATAGCAGTCACCCGGAGAGACGGCACAGTGGGACTGATGACGCTGACACGGCAGGAAGGACCTGTAGTCAGAGGAGCGGAATAAAATACAAAAGCTTTTCTAACCGCCGTTCGGCAATGACTCAGCAAAGTCCAAGGCAATGATGGAATCTATCACTCGTAATATTATAAAATATTGTGCTGTCTACCAGGGGCGTAGCCAGACCCCTTAAAATGGGTGGGCCCTGAAAAAATTTCGGTGGGCCAACCCCAAAATATTATAGCCAAGTTTGATCAGCCCTCTCATTGGATTGGGTGGGCCTGACTGACAAGTGGGTGGCCCACCATGGCCCACCCGTGACTTCGCCTATGCTGTCTACAGCTAAACCTTTCTAAATCTGCACAGTAGACATGTATTTCGCTAAAATAAATAGAGTGTCACATGATCCTGATATACTTATTTATGGAGATAAAATACAAATTGTCAATCAGTATAAATATCTTGGGTTAATATTAGATTCACAGCTCTCCTTTAAAGGCCATATTGACAAATTGTGTAAAACAAAATCGAGTCAAATCTTGCAAATGTTCATGCAATTCGAAAGGAGATGCCAGATGAAGCTGAAAAACATTTCTTAATTGTAAAAAAAAGTTTTTGCATATGTATTTTCTATTGTATATGTATTGTGTGCTTCTTGCCTTTTTACATAATTTCCAGGGGACTACAGATGAAAACCAGCCTTTGGCTAATTGTTTCTTATTTAACTATGTGTTTATGAAATTGCATTTCCCCCCTTTAAATAAACCAAACTAAAACTAAAAAAAGACTGGCAGCTGTATAGCGTTGTTGAAAGCGAAGTTGCAAATTTTTATTTATGATTCAAAAAACAAATCGACCGAATCGGATCGAACTGGATCAATTGTTTAATATTTTTATGAATCGTTCCAAAATCGAGATATGAATTGGATCGTTATGTGAGTGAAGATTCACACCCCGTTAAGTACTGTTCAAAACTTGTGAGCATGTAATGTTGAGTATTAGTAAACAAGGCTTTGCTCACTTGCCAATATTTTGTAGATAGTCCATCATTAAATTGTCTCAATTTGAGTGTTATTTGTGTTCAATTATATGTCTTTTTTCTAAATACATGCAGTAGACAAAGACTGATTTTTGACACCCTTAACATAGACAATCACAGGTATTATCTCCAAATATTGTGTTAATATCTTTTTGTGTTTCAAAAGGTATGGCTGATGACAAAGCAGATTTTTTTATAGTTCAGAAGAGAAACTAACATCATTAACTATCAGTTTCAACATGTCAGTTTTCAACACCATCAGTGTCAAAGTCAACAAATAACTTAATAATTTGTTCAAATGTGGACAGAAAATAAACTAGCACGTCATCAAATTTATATTTAGTATTTCTGTCATTTAATCGAACTGCTGTTTGAAAACGTTCTTCCACCACTGTATTTGGACCGTGTGTTTAAATTGGTCTGAGGTTGGAGTTTCAGGAAAGAATCGTTGCATATGAAGTAATTGTGAGGAAGAAACTTTGCAACTTTACTCCAGCTAAAGAAAAATATCAATGCGCACGCCAATATACACGGGTGTATGTATGACTCTGGAATGAATGCATACAAAAATTAAACAACATTCAGTAGCTGTCATGCATGACCCGCCTCCTCTGCTTGACGATTGGCTTTTATTCTGTTGTTTGGTTGGTCAGTCTCCTGGGTTGTCCTCGAAACATATCACGTCCCTCTAATAAGCACGGGCAAAAGCCTCGCCTATTGACAGAAGATTCATTTAGCAGGAGCAAAGGAGAATTTGAAAAGTGCAAGAAATGTAAGGAAAAAAATCGTAAAGAATACTTTTCTTATACTTTAATAAGACACCAATTATAAGACACAATGTAGTTCATGTTTTGTGAGGTCAGCTCGATGTGTAATACGCACCTAAGTCATTCTGGGATGTGGATGTGGCAATATTGAAAAGTGTAGGAAAAATCTAAACTTGTTTAGATAACACCGACGTTTTCATTGCGTTAACAATATTCCAGATTCTAATAATGGTGTAACATGTTACGTATTAATACACATTTAACGGAAACTGTAGACGTAAGCTGTATATGCTAATATGACAATATCCCATCCTTTTATTGTGAGAGGGAATTTCCCGGAAGTGAGTTTTTGTAGGATGACATGTCTTTTGATTCTGTAAATGTTATATACTTGTTTTCTTCTTCCTGACTGATCTTAACTACAACATATTTCTCATCCATCTGTTGCCACCGTATTCTTTCAGTCGTCTCCCAAATATGGACGAAAAATGTCCTTAGTGACGTCGTGCGTCCGGGGTTTGTAACCGCAGTAATTTAACTACGCCTCCCTTCTGCTCTCCCGGCCGGTACTGGCACCGCACATTAAGGTGCAGGAAAACGAAACGGGACGCCCTTCCTCTCTGTCTGTCTCCTCCTCCTCTTTCTCCCCCTCCTCTCCGGCGGATAACGGTGTTGGAGAAGTTGGTGAGGAGTGGCGCAGACAAAAGCCTCCGTCTGTTTCTGTCTCTATTCTGTCTGTCTTCTCTGTTTTTGGTTCCATCTAACGTCATTGGTCCTGCAGGCTGTCTACCGTGTGACACACGCACAGTTACAGAGAGACAAAGAGGAAACGGACACATCATGGAGGATCTGGGTGAGTATCACTGACTCTTAAGTCCTCCTGAAGTTCTTTGGAGTAAATGTATAGCTGCCAACATAGGAAATGAGCTGCTCTCGCTCTCCCTCTCAGTCTAGAACACAAAATCAGTATTTCCCAAGGACATGAATAAGACTGAGATTGCAGTTGGTTTCTGGGTTACTTTTTTGGGTTGTTATAATTAAAGAGAGATCAATGGTTCTATATGTACTCATGTTTGGCCCAACTTTATGGAACAATATATATCTCAAGATTTAGGTTAAAAAAAAAAAACTTAAATACTGGGCAACAAAGATTTAATAATGCAACGTTGAGAACACATCAAAGTTTCAAATGGGTGTAGTTGAATCTTGTGCACAGAGGTGAACTAAATTGCATTGTTGTGTTGGGCATTACTCATGTTACTTGGCAAGAAATGTATGGTATGTTTGCATAAAAAAATATCTTTTCCAGAAACCTGTGTTCACTTACTAATGTTCACTTACTACCATGATGGAAGGGGAATGGGGAAAGGACTATACAGTTTAATTCTGTTTCCATTTTCTGTTTTTCCATTTATGTGTTCATTTCATTTTTTTGGTCACTCTAAGGATGTTTTTTTTATTTTTTACTCGAACTAGCAAATTTTTGCTATGTGGAACAGGTTGAGCGGTTGAGTTTCTCGATTTGCTCCAATTTACTGAATAGATTCATTGTTTTACATGACTCACTATTCAAATGTATACAACTATAAATTGCCCTGTAGTCCCACATGTTGCCAGGGTCGGCAGCAACAACCCTGGTCTCATTTAGGATTTATTCATAAACATTCAAGGAAAAGGCCTGAAAAGGTCACGTTTGTTAATTTTACATTATTGTGTTGGAAAACTGTGTCTTCTGAGCAAATGAATGACAAATATTTATTCCAAATTTAATTCATTTGATGTCATTATTATTGATACAACTGTTGACAATTGCATAAACCTTTAGCCCAACTTTTCTAGAGTCTTCATATCAATTTTGAAGTGTAGCATTATCTGTAACGGCGATCTCAGTTTAGTTCTGACCCTAAACACTAAAATCTAGTGTTTTTGTTTAATGTATCACCTCAGGACTGTTTAGCTTACAGAGCAGGAAGCATACAGAGCATGATTCTGCTGTCACTGGATGAGTAGAGGAAAGATTAGAGTTGTAGTGGATCTTCAACACAGCCCTAGAACTACCAAAGTCGTCAAGTGGAAATGAAATATAGGAAAAATAAGGGTATATGATTCTACAGCAAATGATTTATTCATTCATCTTCATGTGCTTATCAGATCTCAGGGGAAGGCTCTGCCACCCAAATCACACTTCTCCATACTGTGAGCTACCTGAGGGTGGTAAGCCCACTAAAATGAGTCTAGATCTGTGGTTTTTAACCTGGGTTTGATTGAACCCTAGGGGTTCGGTGAATTGATCTCAGGGGTTTGGTGGAGCCTTTGGCACAGTGCGGAGGTCTAGACACACCAACTCACGCGACTAAAGTAGGGTTAGGTGAATGCGCATGTAGCTCCAACAAGGTTAGGAACAAGGCTAGACGGTGCTATAATCAGAGCACCTGACTGGCAGCTTGTACATTCGAACCTGATGCCTTTTGGATCCAAGTCTAGCACTTTAACTGCTAGGCCACCCCTATTGCACCAAATGATTTATCACCACAAGTACATATATATTTTTTTGTCTAGTTTAATGTTCTTGGTTACAATTTAAATCTTGTTAATTATGGGTAAATGTTTCTTAATATTTTAAAACTAATAAATCACAGTAATAATGGAACATATCTGTAATAACAGATTATTGCAGTACAGTGCATGTTTAACATTACTTTGGTGCAGTACAGCACTGTGGCCACGAATAGTTCCTTGTTTGCAAGGCCTGAAATTTAATAAGTTCCTTGAAAATTGGATTTGAATGTGTTGTGAATCCATCTATCAACATTAACAACTCAGTGATCTAAGGGCACATTACATCGACCATTATGTTGTTTCCACCATTGGGAAACAACAATTACATGGATGTGTACAGTGAGTGAGTCTCACTTTTGTGGAAAGAACACAAATGTAATTTTCACCCTGGGTTGCTATTAAATTGTACCACTGCTTGCGTTGTTATGTGTTGTTCTCTAAATGAAGAAGCCACTGACCAACCATGCATCATACAAATATATCATCAGAGAAACCACATTTATACATTTAAATTTATTTGTTTGTTTGTTTTTTTTGTTTTTCTTTAGTATGTGTTCTCATTTGATAACGATGCTGGAGGAGGAGTTTTTCCTCCTTCCTTTGTTAGAACAACATTATGAGAAGCTGTTAGAAAGTGTCTAAAATAGCCCAGGGCCACAGTGCTATTTGAAAAAAGCCACAATGAAAATAGAAATGCTTCTTGCCTTAGCTGCCCTCACCCACAAGTGTTTTTTCAGGCAGTCTGCATCAGAAAATCTGGATTTTTTATTTCCAAGCTACGTTAGGAGAAACTGCCCGATGTAGCCGAGCACATCTGGATTGTATTGAACTCACAGAGCCTCTGGTGGTGAGGAAGTGGCCATGTTCAGAATCAAAGTTTATGCTGTTGTCCAGCACTGTTGTAAGTTTACTGCTTGTTACGGTGGCCGTTAGCCAAGACAAACACATCAGCAGCAACTCTAAATATGGTCACAGTTCCCAAAGAAAAGACTCTGACTCCATATAAGAGCAGTTTAGTCAGTGCAAGTATGTGTGTGTGTATTTGAGGGAGACACAGCAGGAAGGATAAGGGCACGTAGTATATACACTACAAATGGTCTTGCCAGACGTGTGAATCATCACTTATGAATTACAGTCTTGCAACTGGTCATGTTTATGTTTAACAAGTCTTCCAGTAACAGTAGTTTAGGCTGGAACAATGAAAGTGCTCACGAGGTATTTATGAAGTCCTTACTAAATGGTAACCTTCATAAAACTACTGTAAAAGAAGTTAATATTTTAGTGTGAAATGCTTATGTTTAACTTTACTAGTTATTATTATCTCTAACCCTTGACATGCAGGAAATATGGACAATATTGACCACTGCAGTCAGCATCTATATTTCCACTTATCGTATCGCTTGCCACATTCTAAGCAATAACCTTCCATTTCAAGAATGAGTAAACACTGCTCTTCCGTCCATTTGTCTGGAACTATACGATGTCATACAGCTGAAACCACTTGTGTGTGTAGTGACTATTTGTGTATGTGTGGATGTTGCTTTAGATTTCAGCCTCTAAACAAGTTGCTCCTTCGTCTGTCTTTTCATGCCGGCATGTCTCGTAACTGAATGCTCTAATTTGTTGTCTTGCTGGGACGCCCTCGCTCTGTATAAGGCGTCACATGGTGTTTTTGAGTGTGCTTTTCTCTGTCTGACTCCTAAGTGCATTAGGAAAGCTCACTGCCTTCCATGTCTTGCACTGGTCACAAGCCTGTCTATCTCTCCTCAGGAGTGCCTGATCTGCATAACTACCCTCTCAGTCCCCGTATTGTTGTGTTTGGTACGTAAAAGACTGTGGATGTGTTTCTATGTATTTCATCCTGTCTTTCATGTCACTGAATTTTATGCTGCATGATGTTTTTTTAACCAACAAGCTTCAAGCAAGAAACAGTTGAATTATAAACCAAGTATCAAATGCTTATAAACTGCTTTACTCACTCCATAACATAAACATAAAGAGATGTAAACAGGGCTTCCTTGACCTATGTTAAAAATTGTTATGCTGTTACTGCTGTGGTACAACATAACTCCATTTTCAAAGGTCTGAATATACTATGGATAAGGCCAAAGAAATAATAGCGTGTTTCCAGAACCATGAAAAAACAATATAAGTTTTGTCTGGGAATTTTTTTTTTCCATAAATCAAACGTGAACACTACAAGGGTTCTAGTTATTTTCTGTTCAAGATGGTCGCACACAGGTTTATGTAGGGTAAACCATTAGGTGAACCCTATTGTAATTTTTTTCTCATGCTGAAGTCTATGAAATAGAGTTATGTTAAGCATCCTCTCCGTTCTTGATTGCAAGGCATTCTAAGCAGAACTACATCCTTTATAGCCTAATAAGATTTGAGTTTGCCATAGCTCGACACATGATGGTGCTAAACCAATCAACTATTCAAGTAATGATGACAACAGTCAGACCAAATGGATACTAAACAGAGCTTTATGCCTGTTTTCAGTCATCCAGCTATGCTTACAAAGTGGCATCATCATATTCTAGGAGATAAAAAAACGATGAGTCTGACTTGTGGCTGGAAGCTGTAATCAAGAGCAAAAAAAAAATCCCCTCACAAAAGAATGCAGCAAAATTCCAATATATTGTGTACAACCTGAAGATGTAAAGAAAGCCTTCTTCCACATATGGAAGTATTGACATGGAAGATTTGTTTTATTTTGGTACTTGTGAAAAGCTAAAGATTGGGGCTGTCAAACGAAAAGCATAATTAGATGCACTTGTCTGGCCCAATTGATGCAGAAATACTACATAATTAACAGTAAATAACGATAAGTTCATGTTTTTCTCATTTGATTCTCAAGTGGATTAGATATTTATTTATTTCCCGATTGAAAAAATAATTCCACAAAAATATAAATATAAAATATAAGTGTTTTTCTTTAGTTATTGCTATTTAGAATCTACATATATAATTGGATTAAAATTGAGTTCTGTAACTTAAAAGAAAACTTTCCTGAATTTGCTGTGTATAAAAGCTAATCTGCTAAATATTTAATATACCAGCTGCCTTGTGAATCTGTATTATGCTGTTTGAATAAGTTTGACAAAATGCTGCCTCCTAAATGTTTCCATCCATCTTAAATCACCAATGTTTACTAACTACAGTAGTAATCAAAAAGTATTAATCATCACATTCAAGTCTCTTTAGTCTTTATGTAGTGGTTTGTTTTTATCGTATGCTTCTGTTCATCTCCGCAGATGCACTTCTTGCTGATCTAGAAAACAGTGGCTCTCCTCTAGCTCGGTGTCCAGTGCTGCTTACATCTGACCCTCCCAAAAATGGTGATCCTGCTGCTCAGGATCAGGTTCAGACCAGGCCACCACCACCAGCCTATACACCACAGCAGGTAGAACATTTATCCACTGCTTGCTTTCACCAATCAAGCCATTAGTCACAATGTTTACCTTGGATTTCCTTTTTAATTTGTGGCCAGTAAAAGTAAATATTTGTCAACTTTAAACTTAAGCATATTTGTTCAAGGCAATGTAACCTATTTAAAACCATCACTTGACAGATGACATTTCTATCAATTGTTGGGTGTCATTTATAGAAATTGTCAACCAGTTTGCATTGGTATAATAACTCACAGTGGTGACCTTTCTTGCACATCGCAAGAAGCTATACTATATGCAAGGCCAAGTAAAATATCCTATTCCATGCCTTCCTATCCTTCCTCTTAACATTCTATTCTATCCTATCCATTTGCATCCTATTCTAATGCAGCTTTTTCTATCCATCACATCTGCCTTACACGCAGAAGGTCCTTGATTTAAGCCCCAAAGGAACTTCATACTTGGTGTCTCCAATGTAGCAGCCTAAAGGCGCCATTCAAAGCATTCTATATGGGTTTAAGCATTCGCACTTTGCATTTCCCCTTTGTAGACAAATAAAGGATTTAACAAAAAGAAATCCAATTCCCAACCTTTCCTGTCCCACGTTACCTTATGCTATCCTACCAAATTCTGCTCTATTTCATTCCCTCCTATTCTCTTCTATTTTATTCCAGCCTATGCTATCTTATCCCATCCTATCCTATCACATCTTATCCAATCATATAATATTGAGTCTTGTTTTACTCCATCCTAACCAAGCCTAATCTGTCTCTGTCCTATCCTTAACAAGCCTAGCCAATCCTTTCCTATCCTAGCCTACTCAACCCTACTCCCAACCCTACTCCCATCCTGTTTTTCCTATTCTGTTCTGTCCTATCCTAGCCTAGCCGATTCTGCACTACCCTATTTAATGATTTCCAAACCGAAACCAATGACATTCTGCCCTATCTTGTGAGGTCAATACCATGATGTCCTATCCTTTCCTGGTGAATTCTGTTTTGTGCTGTATAAATTGGACTTCTCATTAGAAGAAAAGGCCCCACAGACTGTTCCTAAGAAAAAGTATTAAAATGGTGTGCCTTGTTCTGTGTTTAGTGAGCATCATGCGTGAATTGTGTATCTGCTTCAGCTTTTGTCAATTATATCTTTAAAGCATGTATTGATGCACCAAAACTCTGCACTCAGATTTTAACTGGTCTAACCTCTCCCAGCAGATGTCATATGCATTCACCTCTGTTGGTGTTTTTTCACTATAACAGACTGTTTCTGCTGCAATGAATTCAACACAGAATTCAAAACCAGATAAATTATACAGGTAATTTTGGTTCCAACTTATTTTTTTTACTTACTTACCTTCTTATTTTTACTATTGCCCTGTCCTATTATTACTATGAAGGTATATGTCATTGTGTATAACTTCACAGACATAATTAAAACATAAAATTAATTATTTGTTCATTCATTTTTGATGGTTTTAATGGTGTTGCTTCTGGCAGCATGTACATGTACGTTTTTGTGACAAATCAATGCATATAATGTGCTCTGGCAAAAAATGAAATGACTATTTGTTGATCTTTGCAATCATTCATTTTTTGGAACTGACAACCGCTACTTAAGGAAATGCATGTAATTTCCTTTTTAACCGGAAGGTGGTGCTAATCATGCACGTTTATGCCTTCCCGTTCGAGTTGACATACTGTAAAATCACATCCCATCATATTTTATGCAACTTCTACATTGAAATTTCACATCACATGTAAATGCGTTTTTAATGTAAAATAAACCTATCTCGAAGTTCTTGAAAATTAAGATTTTGGCCTATTTATAGTCAGTAGTAATATATAAATACAGTAAAAAATAATACTTCATGATGCGATGTTTTATTATCCCTGTTGATGTGGATTCTTCCTGATTTTTACAGCACAGTTTGCAAACCGCGGTCTCCCCGTACTGCAGATCCTCCTCCAGCCTTTTCTTCCACCTCACTTTTAGGTGGAGGTCTAAGTGAACTTGACCACTTGCTGCAGGAGCTCAATGCTACTCAGTTCAACATCACAGGTTGATGTTCATTATGTTGTTGATGTCTATTTGTTGTTTTATGTCTACACAGTGAGCTCAGAAAATGAGCTCTTGTTGTCGTTTATTGTTAGATGAGATCCTGGCCCAGTTTCCTACATCTAAGAAAGATGACAAGGATAAAGATAAAGCCATGTCCTCCTCCACCAGGTATTTAAACTGACAGTGTACTGTTCAGTCTAAATATTCTTATAATTAATTGATGAAAATTATACAGACTAAAACCAGCTATGACAACTTGCTTAGTCTATAGATGAGTCTAGTACAGGGGTCGGCAACCCAAAATGTTCAAAGAGCCATATTGGCACCAAAAAACAGAAACCACACCTGTCTGGAGCCGCAAAAAATTAAAGCCTTATATAAAACTAATATGAAGACAACATAGGCTCTCAGTATATTAGCTATATAACTTATTATTAAAATAACTAAGCACTATGGCCATTAATGAATAAATGTTTATTTTCCATGCAAGGCATCCATATTAATATTTTATGTTTTGTTGTCTTGATTATATTAAAGAAATACAAGCAATAGATATACAGATTTTTGGTGTCATTTTTCATTTTGAGTGGCATTAAAAGGCCTCCTGTAATTTCAGACCTTAGTATGAAAATAAAATGCAGTCCTCTTCGGACCCCACTAATAATACAACTCTTCTTTTTTCCTCTTATCTGGGTCACAGAGTGCAGTAACCTGCAGCCTGCAGTTAGTTGCGACAAACATTTATTCATATTCATATTTAATAAATGAGTAAAATAAATAGAGTCAAACTATTATTAATTAGCATAGTATTTTTGATGGAAATATTTTGTATTTTAAAAAACATAAAACAGGGTAAAACCTTTGAAAAAAACGACTCTAGCGCCATTTTTGCTCCATTTTGATGCCCTTTCAGTCCTTTTTCTATTTTTATTTATGTTTTTGAAAAAATCTCCAGTGAGCCACTAGGGCGTGCTAAAGAGCCGCAGCCACGGGTTGCCGACCCCAGGTCTAGAAGGTACAACATATACTGTAGTTTGCCTTGTGTTATTCATGTTTCGTTTAAATTCTCTTTATTTTTTAATTCAATTCCACACTTGTTTTTAAATCATATTTTGTTTTGAAGCTCAACAAAACCATCAGCCACATCAGCCACACTGGAATTAGACAAACTTATGGCATCACTATCTGACTTCAGAGTCCAGAGCACAGTAAGTCTGAGTCAAAGTACAGTGCTGTCAGCCATCAGTTTATACCCTCTGTTCATAGAAGTCCAACAACATAAGGTCCATGAACTGAAATTGACAAAATCATTTATAAAATTCAGATTTATGTTGTTTCTACAGCCTGCTGCCCCTGTCGCTCCAGCTGTAGCAGCACCACAGCCAGCGGTAGTGGCGCCCCCTCAGCCTTCACCTGGTGGCTCATTGGACAGCATGCTGGGACTGCTGCAGTCAGATCTGAGCCGACAAGGGGTGCAAACCTCCTCCAAAGGAAACTGTTCAGCTTGTCAGAAACCAGTAGTAGGACAGGTTGGTGCCTTTCTCTTTAACATAGTCACTCCTAGTGATTAACTGTGTAGACCAATAGCCTGTGATTAATGCTGTTAGGTTGTCAACCTAAAATATGACCATTAAAAACATTACCAAAACAAAACTAAAAGACATCCCTGGTAGTTTTGTTTAAGTAGAGCGAATAGAACACAACATGCTCATCATGCTGATTGACATTGTAGTATCTCTACACATTTCCGTAAATGTTGTGCTTTTTTGTTTGGTCAACCCTAATTAAATACCCTACGATGTCTGTCTAAAAGGCACAGATATGATGTACTTTATTTTGTGTATAGATTCCATATAAGCCCCATCCATCTCGGCCAATATGTATGTATATTTATATTTATATATGTATATATATACAAAATTCTATTTATATAGCCCACATTTACAAATCAAATTTGTCACATAGGGCTTTACAGGGTTGGTAACATCCTCTGTCCTGAGACCCTCAGCCAGGGTAAGGAAAAACTACCGAGGAAAAATAATCCTTTTAACAGGGAAAAAAACGGTAGAAACCTTAGGGAGAACCACAGGAGAGGGATCCACTCCCTGGACGGACAGACAGTGCAATGGATGTTACCAGAGCATAAAATACAATAAAATAAAACAAATACAAAAGATGCAACACATAGTCAAAATTCAAATGCTTCATTGCTAATATTCATTATCATCAATATTCATTGCTATTATATATGTGTGTGTGTGTGTGTGTGTGTGTGTCTGAGTCTCAACATGATAATGTGGTATAAACTATTGGGAGAAGAAATTTAGACAGCACTGCTGTTATACTTGAAACCTTGTGTTTCTACTGTGCAGGTGGTAACGGCTCTGGGGAAAGTGTGGCATCCCGAGCATTTTGTGTGCACTGAGTGTGAGACCGAGTTGGGAAGTCGCAACTTTTTTGAGAAGGACGGACGACCGTACTGTGAATCGGATTATTTCACCCTCTTCTCCCCTCACTGTGCACACTGCAACAAACCCATTCTAAATGTGAGATACCCTTCCCCACTCTTATCCCGATATTATTAAGTGTTCAACTGCTTCATTTGCCTCTTTTTTCTGTCAATTCATCAGAAAATGGTGACTGCTCTGGACAAGAACTGGCATCCGGAATGCTTCTGCTGTGTGAAATGCAGCCAATCATTTGGAGAGGAAGGTGACAGTGACAGTGTCACTCAATTAAACATGCACACACAGTGACATTTATCAATTTCCAGCTGAAAAATCTTCAAAAAGCAATGGTTTCCACTAAGGATATCCGAAAATGTGTGTGCAGATACTGTCAAATTATGTAATAACTGTAAGAATCTATTTGGGGTTTCCTCTGTTAACAAACATCTGATAATGTCATCTCTGAGTTTTGCTATTAATGTGTGTCCTAAAATAGATTTTGATGAAAACACACTTTTAGCATTGATTATTATTATTTTATTAATCAGGGGTTTGCTTGCTGAATTTTGATTGAGCACTGATATAAATAGATTTATTTGTCCATTGAAATCGAGAAACACTGATTCAACCCTTCATCCTAGACATCAGGTGGCACTTTGCTTCCTTCCATCGTTGGTGTCCATTCATTATCTTTAAAATTGATGGGAAAACAAGGAATGAGAAAGGGAATTGGCTGCACCACCAATCGCCTCATAAATGCACAGTACATTTATTCATGACATAAAAAACCACAGTGATTAACATCAGGTGTGCATTCCTGCAGGTTTCCACGACCGTGAAGGCCAGCAGTACTGCCAGCAGTGCTTCTTGACTCTCTTTGCTTCCCGTTGTCAAGGCTGCAGTCAGCCCATTCTGGAAAACTACATCTCAGCCCTCAACTCCCTGTGGCACCCACAATGCTTCGTCTGCAGGGTGAGATTTTACTTTTCTCTTTTTGCTGCTGTTAGTGAGTGCGAAGGTGTGTTTGTTTAGTTAGTCAGTTCAGACTTTTATTAAAAATGAGGTTATGCAAGGACATGCTGCTGGATTTTTTACACAAGTTGGGGGGCCTTAGTCCCGCCTAAAGAATTAGTGTCATATTCATTTTAGATCAGAAGCATAAATGAAGCTATGGATGTCAAGTGGGTCAGACCAGTTCAATTATAACATATATAATATATAGATAATAAAAGACTTTCTTTTTCTTCTTTGTTTTATTGCAAAAAGGAGCATCAGGTGAATTTTTTTGTAATATGTAAAACTTTTTGTAGCTAAAAGTATTAAGATAAATATAGGTTTACAAAAAAGTCTTGAAAATTAAGTGTTTATGTAATTTTTTATTTTTAAGCAGGCTTGTTTTTGGATGTTCTGGTTAAAGAGTTTAGTTTTGGATGTTATATCACATCCTTCACCTCAAGGATGTATCAGAGGTGTATTGAGCACAAATTACACACATGCTTAGACGCTTATTTAGGGATATCATTAACTGCTATTGTTGTAAGAAATCTAAGGAAAAAAAACTGTCATTGATCCAGTCATTTCTGTTTCTGAGTGAACTTTTCTCTCCTCCCTTATTCTCTCCTCCTCCACCCTCCTCTAGGAGTGCTACACTCCCTTCGTTAACGGCAGCTTCTTTGAACATGAGGGCAAGCCTCTGTGTGAGGCCCACTACCACCAGTCCCGCGGGAGTGTGTGTCAGGCCTGTCAGCAGCCCATCCTGGGCCGCTGCATCACTGCAATGGGGGCAAAATTTCACCCCCACCACCTTGTGTGCCACTTCTGTTTGAAACCTCTGAGCAAAGGCTGCTTCAAAGAGCAGGAGAGCAAGCCCTACTGCCACCCCTGCTTCATCAAGCTGTTCGGCTAGAGATGCAACAAGACTTTGATTATTGAATGAGGACGACAAAAGCTCTGAAGGGAACGAAAAAAAAAAAAAATTTGGGTAACGAACATTTAATGGGTAACAAGATAAAAAATAATTCAACCGAACTCAGTCAAGTGCACTGCGTTTAGATGACAATATAAATGTTTTGGAGGATTTGTAGAAATTACATAAAGGCAAATGTCTTATATGTGACTCATGTTGATTCAAATTGAATATTTAAAGAAATAATTTTAGATAAAAAACTATTGTAATCAGAGCTTTTTGCTGTTTTGCAACAAAGGTTCCCTCAGTATTGCAGTATTACTTTTTAATGCCAAAGTCAGACTGGAGAGGTATTTCTCATAGTGCCTGCAGGGGGATGCTAAACAGGTTCATAATCTCACAGTTCAGTGTCCCTCAATCTCACATTCCACTGTTGTATTTTCAGTCGTTCTGTTGTGCTTGTTTTTTTTTTTTTTATTAAAAAATATGTATTGTCTTGAGTCCAGCCAGAACAACAGCTCCCCTCCCCCCTCTGCCCCAACTGGACTGTTTCTTACAGTTAACTTACTGGGGCTTACATTAGGTTTATGAAATAGGTCAATTTTCAACTACGTTAGACACATATGGAAGAGGGGTTTCTAACCCCAAGTCTGGGCACTGGTGCTGGTCCATGGGTTATTTGTTATTGGGGCACAGTGGGACTCAGTTTAAACTTTGGTCTTCAAGGCTCTAGGTCCAAATCCATCAGTTGCCAGATGTCACTGACTTGGCTTGTCGTGTTGACTGCTGCCCCTGCCACCTGGCAATGAATATCCAGATATCCAGCTGGAGATTTGTTTTATTCAAAAAGAATCCAGGCATAACCCTTCTCTCTGAAACTTACATAGTGGAGACTAGTGTCCAAATATTTTGGGAATTAAATGATTATTCACGATGGCGCAATATTACTGGCGCGTAGTGAATACAGCGTTGTACTGTTTCTTGGTAAAAAAAAATCTTAAGTCCGACAAGTCTTTGCAATGTTGATGAAGGTTCTCAGTCATCCAGGTCATGGTCAAGGTTAAAAAGTTCAGTTAGGCAAATGTACATTCAGAAATTATATTCTGGACCTGGGGTTACCTTTGAAGGTCACAGGTAACCCCAGGTCCGCCAACTGGAGGTACCTGAAACCCCCCTTTCTCCTCACTCACAGGATTTTTTTTTTCCAAAAAACTAAATGTCTTGATGCCTAACTTAACTCTTTAACCAAGTCTTTGCAATACACTAAGGCTGCCAACAGAGGTGCCATTCCTGTAAATTTTGCTTTACGATCCTGTGCCAAAATTTAAAACAGTATTTTGTAAACTCAAGACTGCTGAGTGGTTGCAGTTTTGAAGATGCAACATCAACAACTTTTAGTTCAACATAACCATTAGTCACGTCAGCAGATTTTACAAACTTAGTTAAAAGTTGAAATGAGTTGCACCTCGGGGACTTCTGGAAGTGTTTTGTACTGAATGTAAAAACAATATCAACAGATCTCTGCATGATGGTTTTAGGAGGTTTTATGAAAAAGTCCTTTTGGGTTAAGATTCGTTGCATATTGAGATGTTTCCAGCCTTTTTTTTCAGACTCAAGGATAATATGCTGTCAGCCAAGCAACAAATGCTGTATATCCTGTATTATCTTATGCTCTTCTTTATGCATGTTTTTTTGTATATGACATGTTCAGCCTAGCAATTATGTAATGTTGCTTCACTTTATTTTACATCAGCTCTATGCAATTCACCAGAGACAATTCCAAAGAATAAAGTACAAACACTATTCACTTGGGTTTCATTTTTCATCATCCTTTCAGCCTCCTTACGTTGCTGTTAACTCTATGTTAACTCATTAATTCCGAAATGAGCAGAACACATATACAACTCAAATAGAAAAAGAGACTGCATTATTTTTTTTATAAAAAAAAAAAATCAGCTTTTATCATATTTATTTTCCCATTCCCACCGTTTTCTCATTCAATTCAGAATCGAATACCGAAGTAGGTAATTTGGGTTTTGATCTCGTCTTAACTAATCCGCATTCGATTCACTTTGCATTCACATTCAGTTTAATTTGGTATTCGCTGTGCATTTGATACCCGCTTTGCATTCACACACAATGAGGGAGCGAATGCGCATTAGTCTAACCATGGAAGTTTCAATTTGATCACATGGTTATATAACGATATCTCATTAATATGCGGTTTTATTCAACATGAATTCTGTCAACAAAGGCGCGTGCAATTTTGAAGAATAAATAGAGCAGGTTAAAGACAGATCAAGGCAACGTATGAAAGCGCTGAGAAGGAGACACAAAGAACGAATAAAGAAGATAAGGAGAGAAAATATGAGGAAGTATTTTGTAATCCTGTTCCTAATAATGCAGCAACAAATAGCGGTTGACAAGGAGATTTTTCTCTTTTTTTTACATTGACTACTGGGGCACAGGAACTGACCCAATTTACATTCTCATAAAATGTGAATTAATAAATAATTGTTACAAATTAAATTAAACAAATCTTAAACTGTAACTTCTGGTTCTAAAGTACAAGAAAACCCTGTCAGATGTTAATTCCTTTTGTCTATCAAGTTAGGAGCAGGATATACATGAAAAATTGCATTAAAAACCTAAGTGAATTAATTACAACACTGGAGTCAGTTATGGCGTTACAAAGAAATTGTCATCTGATCCATTTTACCATAGAAATGTGTAAAAAAAAAAGTGCATAATAGGGTATGAAAATTGTGAACAAGTCAATGGGGAAATGGTGGCTTAGTGGTTAAGGTAATGCACTTCTGTCCGGAGGGTTCCAGGTTTGATTCCATCAGCTGCCAAGATAACACTCAACATGATACTTTTGCCTCTTTCCTACAATGCCTGCATTTCCCCAGTAAATGACATCTATTAGGTGTAATAAATAAATAATTTTAGGTTTTATACATGACTTTAATACAACAAATACCATATTTATGTTGTTGACTTGGCCTCCTTTTCCATTCCTGGCATCCATTATGGCCAGTGAGTCAAACAGTTTGCGTATGTCTGCTCAATATGATCGGACATCCGTGCTTAATGTGATTACAAATGTAATCACAATAAATGTTCAATCTAATGAAAGTATGAGTCTCTGAAGCCAATGTCAAAGAGTCTGTGTAAACAGAGGAAAGATTGAAAGTTCTAGTGCTTTTCGGTGCCTTTGTCCAGTAGTGTCTGTTCTGCCTTTTCTGGAACCAACGTTGTGCTTAAATAAGAAACCGATGGCCCAGCCTCTTCAGAGTCTTGTAAATTTTTGTGGCTCCCTTTTTTGAAAATTTTCCTCATTTTATCAACAAAGCCGTCTTTCTCAGGCCTTTGAAGTTGTTCCTTCAATAGTCTTGTAATTGTAGCCTCAAAATAACGGTCAACAGCAATGATGGCGGCATGCTGCTGCTTTGCACATCCAAACTCCCGACACAGTTTTTTGTAGATGGTTATGTGAATCTGTTCAATATTTTTAGGGAAAGTGTAGCTCAGTTTTCCCACAGTGCACTCCTCCAAACGAGCTAACATACCTCTCAAATCCAGGTCGTACATAGATGTTTTTGCATGTGCAGTGATGCATGTCACCAGGGCCGGGACAAACTTTGCAATAAAGCTACGATCTCGTGCTAGCAACTCCTTTTCCTTGTCATCGAGCATCTGGGGTCTTGACAAGTCTTTTAAACCCATGATATTATCTTTAGGGACAGAATCTGTCTTTTTGGGATCGTAGGACATCAGGATGAGCCGTAAAAGTTCCACAATTTTTTTGGGATGCATTAACATGCACTTGTGGGGCTCCATCTCGATGGCATTGCGGTCTATAACAAGATCAAGTGAGCAGTTCACTGTATTCACCACCTCCATCGCTATGAGCTGCTTGAGCTTGTCAATAGATATGCTCTGCACCCCTGGGAGACTCATAGCCTCTCTGATGCCAATGTCCAGAGAATATCCAAAGCTGTGCAAAATGTCACCCTCTGTGACATGTGTGTACCGCAGATTATTGGAGCCATCCTGGGTTAAGACCTGGGGGATGACAGCTCTTAGAATTTCATGGCTTATCATCTCAACAATCAAGTGGCATTTTGTGTTCAGCAGACAGATGTTTTCTGAGTTCAGAGCTTGGCCTTTGGTCGTCTGTTCCATTGAGCTGAATGGCTCAGCGATGCACTTGGTGAACAGTTGCTTCATGGTCCTCCATGTAAACACTGGCATCCCCAAACCGCTGGGGATCATATTTTCCACATCTGACGCCAGGGATTCAGTGTCCCCAGATGTGAGGAGAGATGAATCCAAATCACCCCGTCTTATTTCACCCTCACTTTCTTTTTCCATGTTCACTTGGATAAATGGGGTGGGGTCCAAGGTGTCAATCCATGGCACATAATGGATTATGTCAAAGGTGGGCCCGTTATTGGACTACTGTCCCTTACTCTTGTTGAGTAATAGATCTTTAATCCAACCATTGACCCCCATCATAGCGGTTGCTGCTTCTCGTCAGTTGAAATTGCAGAGTTATTGTTTTTGCCATTTGTCTTTTTTTTTGGCTCTTATTCTCTTACCCATTGTTGTCATTTAGAAATTAGCAATTGTAGTGGTTCTGTGTGCCTGCCTCCGGATTTCTCCTTCTTCCAGTTGTCTTTTCTTTCCATCTCTTCTGGATCTTCATACCTATCCCTAAGGATGTCCTTCTAGAACTCGTGGTTTGAGCTGTTTTACTACAACGAGAATCCATACCGTTGCATTCCTACCCTTTTGTATATCCTTTTAAGCTGTACCTATTGTATATATCCCTACAGACCTAAATTTAAAACATACATTGTATATACATTGCTTGTTGCAGCACTAGGACAAGCATCAGGAAAAAAAACGCCTGGGTAGTAGAACATCACAGCATCAAAGCAGTTTGATGTGTCAAAGCACCAGAAGAAGACCAAAGGCATTCTAAAGCTGAGCATGCACAGACAATAGTAACAAGATATCAATGAAATTGCAGTTATTGTTGTCGTCATAAATAAGATCACATATGCTAGCCATGTCCAAACTGCTCCACAAAGGGTCACTGTGACTGCAGTTTTTTTCCAACCAAGACCTGTAAATATATACAGCAGCCACTGCAGAGTTGTCTAGAAGTACCTTTATTCTGTATCTGCCTTTATATTATTGGATGAGCTGCCCTTGCACTTTAGGATTGATTTCAAGATTCTGTTAACAGTGTTTAAATGTCCAAGTAACCTTGGCTTTCATACCTATCAGATCTTGACTTGCATTACCTCCACCCTGCTAAAAGTCCAAAACACTGGATTAAAACACCTATGCTGAGCTAACCTTCAAGTTCTAGGCCTTTGTGCTTTCTCTACCTCCAGTGTCCTCCACCCCTCCATGTGGACTCACCACCCACAGGAATGCCCACAAGGTCGTGTGATTTGGGAAAGGAGTCTGATCTTGTGTGGGAGGCTGAGCGAGACTGACTAGATATAGTTGGGCTCGCCTCCACACATAGTTTGTGTTCAGGGACCCAACTCCTTGAGAGGGGCTGGACTCTCTTCTACTCTGGTGTTGCCAATGGTGAGAGGCTTGCTTCTAGCCCCCCAGCTCGCTAGCCGTGTGTTGGGAGAGTGAAAGGGTCACTTCCCTGTGCCTCCGGGTTAGGGAAAGGACTCTCAGTGTGGAGTACCTGACCTTCTTGCAGGCACTGGAAGGAATACCGGAAAGTACTCCTCCTACTGGGGGAGTGTGTTTGTTAGTTTGTCCTTAACAAACACCATGTTCAAACATTAGTGTGTACATCAGCGCACTTGGCACCAGTACACCCTAGATCAGGGGTGGGCAAACTTTTTGACCTGCGGGCCACAATTTCTCCTAAAATTGGACACGGGGCCGAGTCAAGAGCACAGAGATGGAGCGTTTGTGTGAGCTAAGATAAATGGCAAGTAAAAGTCATGTATCAAACCCAAAATACTACATTTCTAATAGCCTTTATAATGTAATCTACTGGGGAAACATGGGCATTGTAGGAAAAAGTCAGAAGTTTAATTATAATATAAATAATTTTTAAAATTTGGACAGTGATGGCGGGCCGCATTAAAAGGCTCAACGGGCCGCATGTGGCCCCCGGGCCTTAATTTGCCCACCCCTGCCCTAGATCATTGACGGAGGTCAGCAGACCTGCGGCTGTACGTTCTGGACACTCGGGTGAAGAGAGGGGCTGAGGTGTCAACTGATCACCACCTGCTAGTGAGTTGGCTTCACTTACAGGGAGCAAAACGGGACAGACCCGGCAGGCCCAAGCGTTTCAGACATACTGAGCCTGGCTGGCTCGGGACTCCTGAGGCTACCGACAGGTACAGGCTGGCCAAGTGGGCCACAGCGCGGGCAGTGGCGGAAGCAAAAACTCGGGCTTGGGAAAAGTTCGGGGAGGCCATGGAGGAGGATTATCGGTTGGCCTCGAAGAAATTCTAGCAAACCGTCCAGCACCTCAGAAGGGGGAAGCAGTTCCCTGCCCACACTGTTTACAATAGAGATGGGGAGCTGTTGACCTCCATGGGGAATGTTGTGGGACGGTGGAAAGAATACTTCAAGGATCTCCTAAATCCCACTGATATATCTTCCTCGGAAGAAGGAGAGACAGGGTGCTCAGTGGATGATCCACCAATCTCCTGTTCCAAAATCACTGAGGCGGTTAAAAAGGTGCCGGGGGTGGATGAGATCCACCCTGAGTACCTGAAGTCACGGGATGTTGTGGGACTGTCTTGGCTGACACTGCAACATCGTGTGGCATTTGGGGACGTTACCTCTAGAGTGGCAAACTGGGGTGGTGGTGGTACCTATTTTTAAAAAAGGAGACCTGAGGGTGTGCTCCAACTACCGGGGACCACACTCCTCACCCTCCCTGGGAAAGTCTACTCAAGGGTATTGGAACGGCCAATTCGGCCTATAATTGAACCTTGAGGAACAATGCGGTTTCATCCTGGTCGTGGAACACTGGACCAGTACTCCACCCTTCACAGAATTCTTGAGGGATCGTGGGAGTTTATCCCTCCCTCGAGGACTGTTGTGGGGGGTACTCAGGAAGTATGGGGTTGGAGGATCTTTGCTAAGAACTGTCCAGTCCCTGTATGAATGGAGCAGGAGCTTGGTTGGGCTGTCCTTTGTCACTGGTTCTGTTCACTATTTTGATGGACAGAATTTCTAGAAGCATTCAGGTGCCGGGCGGGGTCCATTTCTGGAGACACCGGATTTCATCTCTGCTGTTTCACATGATGTTCGAACGATCGAACCGGAACCTGCAGCATGCGCTGGGAGGAAGATCAAGAACACGCTGGAGCGTCTATATTGCCCAGCTTGCCTGGGAATGCCTTGGGATCCTCCCAGATGAGCTGGAGGTAGTGTCTGGGGTGAGGATGAAGATGAATGCATGGATGGATTTATATGTGTAATGTTGTATACAATATTACTTATATATAATCTATTTAATGTATTTCATATAGTATGTATATAGTATTGAAGATTGTGTTTGCTTTTTTCTCCAAATCACACACTAAGACATCAGAATTCAATGTTAGAATGTTCAACAAACTAATTAGCAAAATCAGTAGAACTTACAACCACTACATACAGTAGAATGTTAACTGGGCAAGCTGTCTAAAATGATTAAAAACATTGAAAAAAACAGGCATTAACAACAAAGTACAGATTATTAAGCAGATTTTGAGCTGGTTCTGAAGACTCCTTTTGTAGTCTTGTGGAGACTCAGGATATCTCCCAAACAGACAATGCCGCACACAATTAAAACAATAAACTAACAAACAGCTGAGGTGTCAGTTGGAGTTTGCCCACCACTGGTCTAGTAGGTGTCATATTACCAATCATTAATATGATGCAAGGAATCCAACAAGTAGCAAACAAGCAAACCAAGGGTAATATAACCAACACAGGAGTAAATACTTTCACACAGGATTTTACCATGGTTTAGAGGTCAGTGTAGCTTCACTTCTCATGCCCTCTTGGATTCATCCTGGATCTTCTTTCCAGGCTTATGCATGGTTTCCCTTACAACCTGGACTCCCTCCATGTTATCAGTGTGGAATTTTCTGCAAACACTTCTTAACACATTAGTGTCTCTGTCCGTGGACTGAATTCACAGATGATTCATTCTAATTTACAACCTTGAGAACTGGTGAAGAAGAAAACAGTATATTGTGCGGAGTACAGCAAAAGTGTCACTATAGTCAAACAAACTCTTGGGATCTTTTGTTTGAAGAATTTGCTGAGTTAAAGTCAATTGTTAATAAAAATGCAACTTAAGTTATAGCAAAGCATAGATTTTCTATATTGTGATGTATCTGACATCACAATATAGAAAAATCTCACATTGGGTAGCCCATTTTTTCCAACATCTTTGGAAAAAGGGCGTTGGAAAAAAGACACCCCAGGCTTAACTGCTAAACCTGAAACCAGCAACCAGGGAGCACTGAACAGTTTTTTGTGCTAATTCTGAGTCCAGACAAAAGATGAGGAATGTGTCAGGAAGGTCATCCAGCAATGTCTGGTCATTGCCCAATTTAATATCAACAAATTAATTTTCATACTGGATCGGTCCTGGGTTAACAACGACTACAACCAGATACTGATGGAAATTGGACAATTGTTGGTTGAAGACAAAGGCAGAGGGAGGGAGAATAGTTCAGGGAATAAGTGAAAAAAGGAAGAGTAGAAGAGTAACGCTGGAGTTTGGTCGACTAAATGTAGGTACAATGACAGGAAAAATAGAGAACTAGCTGATATAATAGAAAGAAGAAGGGAGATATTTTGTTTGTGCAGGAGACCAGGTGAAAGGGAAGCAAAACTAGAAAAATTGGAGGTGGATATAATTTTTTAACCATAGTTTGGACAGGAAGAAAATTGAATGGGTGTGATAATAAAGAAAGAATATGCTAGTTCTGTTGTGGAAGTGAAACAAGTGTCACACAGGTTGGTAAAGGAAATTGAAGGAGTGACGTTGAATGTTGTTAGTGGGTATGCTCCACGGGAAGCTGTGAGTCACTGTAGTAGAAAAGAAAAAAAATTTAAATGAGCTGGATTTGGTTCTAGAGAGCATCCCCAGGAGAGAGAAGGTGGTGATTGGAGCAGACTTCAATGGCCATGTAGGTGAAGAGGGGATGAGGAAGTGATGGGTCGATTTGTAGTTCAGGTAGAAACTTGGAAGGACAGTTAGTGGTAGATTTTGCAAAGAGAATGGAAATGACTGTGGTAAACACCTATTTCCAAAAGAGAGATGAACACTGGGTGACTTGAGTGGAGGCAGGTCCACTCAGGTAGATTATATTCTGTGTAGAAGAGGTAATCTGATGGAGATCAGAGACTGTAAGGTGGTGGCATAAAAAAGTGAAACCAACAGCATATGAGGGTAGTGTAGAAGATTATTGTGGATGTGAGAAAAAGGAAGAGAGTGAAGACAAAACAGAAGATCAAGAGGTAGAAGTTAATGAAAGACAAATGTGAATAACTAAAGAATAAGATAAGAGCACTTCTAAGCCAGGTGGAGGAATTCCCAAATGTTTGTAAGATTACAGCTAGAATTATAGGAATAAAGGAAGGTCCGGGGTATGTCCTCTAAGCAGAGAAAGGAAAACAAAGAAGCCTGGTGGTGGAATGATTACATCGAGGAGAGTGTTCAAAGGAAGAGATTAGGGAAGAAGAGATGGGACAGTGACAGAACGGGAGAGAACAGACTGGACTACCGAGAGAGAGAGTGGTGGATAAGTGGAGGAAAAGTGTTCTGGTGCCACTTTACAAGGATGTTTGACGTGCACAGTTGTAACAAGTGATAGAGGGATAAAGTTGATGAGCCACAAATTGAAAACTTTGGAAAAAGTAGGTGAGGCCAAGAAAGAGTTGCATTGTGTTTTTGTAGATTGAGTAAAAGCCTATAACAGGAACCAAGTAAAGAATTGTGATTTTGTATGATGTCAGGAGTGGCAGAGAAGTATGCTAGACTGGTGCAGGACATGCATGAGAACAATATAAGAGCAGTGTCGTGTGCTGTTGGAAAGACAGAAGACTGCATCAAGGGGTCGGCCCTCAGCCCCTTAGTTGTTTGCTTTAGTGGCGGACAGGTTGACAGATGAGGTCAGATAATGTATAGGCAAAGTTAAAGATGCTGAGATTCTCTTTAGAGACAAAGATGGACAGGATCAGGAATGACGTCATTAGAGACAGAAAGGTTTAGAGAAGCCAGATTGAGATGGTTTGTGTTCAGATGAGGAACATTGGTGGAAGGAGAATCCAAGAGATGGAGCTGACAGGTAGGAAACAAAGAAGAAGATATGCAGAAAAGTGGGAGTAGAAGATACAGAGAAAAGGGTGAGATTGAAAACATTGTTTCACTTTGGCAACCAAGGAGTGTGAACTGTTAATCCTGAATATTTAATGACCATTTCTGATGGTAGTCTTATACTGTTATGAACTTTCATGTATATGGAGTCCCATATATGGTTACAAAACAATTAAGAATCTTTTGACCCCTTTAACACTTGGCTTCCAATGTGGGCATAGATGTTTATATAAAACGTAACCTGGAAAAAAAAAATACTCTGGCCTATTCTGATTAAAAATCAAGATGATTTATGTCAACTCTTCATTATCAAGCAGAATCTTTTTTGTATGAAGATATGGTCTCCCGGAAATGCTTGCAATAGAACATCTTTGAAAAGTGGGCTTGGCCGCAAAATTTCAACGGGGAATGCCTCAGTGAGACTGAAGGGAATAAGTTTAAGATTCTCAGATTTGTCAATAAAGATTCTCAGTCATGCCACATAATCGTTTACAATTAATACAAAGCCATTTAAAAGTCATTTCTCAATTTAATTTCAATGAATCCTGTAACTAGAAAGTCATCTTTGTATTTCTGTTTTCAGGGACGACATTCCAACTTTGTCTGTTTCTACTCATAGGTTATTGCTTTGCTATGTACTTTTAACAAATAGGAACCAAACTATCCCTACAGATGTATTGCTTGAGACATTGAACATTTTTAAAGTATTTTTTTATTTATATTGCAAGTGCTCTACAACAGTGAAGTTTAAATTAGTCCCGTTTCCAAATTATAAATTGGAAAAAAAAAAAAAAACAGAAACAAAAAAAAAAAAAACAAAGACATCTAAGACGGACATTATATCTCATCCCTTTTGTTTTCATTTTACATAATGTATGCTCCTGCAAAAAACTCAAACACTTATGTGCAAAGTCTGAACAGAGTCAGCTGTACAATCATAACACATTCCTCACCCCACCAATTCATTATAAAGAAGTTCTTTCCACAACCATGCCTTTTTCAAAAGATATCCACAATACAACTTTTACAAAATAGGTACTTCTGCTAAGCTAAGTTACATATTAGAATGTTTATGCCCTTTGGTTTAAGTCACTTTGCTCAGGATTTATAATCATGACTTAATGAAGGATTGTATGTATATTATTAAACTCTGTTAAGTCGATTAACATTTAAAGTAAAAAACTGGTAGATGGAAGAAAAGAAAGTAAAAAGCAGAAAGTAAAACTATTGGATAAAACAAAACAATGGAAACAGGTTAGTGCGCAAAAGATGTGACCAATGAAGTAAATCGGAGTTAAGGGTTAAAGTAATATGGAAAATATGGACCCAAACAAACAGTATATTAAACTTCTTTGTTCCATGCAATAGGAACACAGGAGTTAATGGCCTTTCTGCGTTGCTACTTTCATGGTCCCTTGCTCGAAGTCGCAGTAGTTCGTTCAGTTTAGGAGGGAAGAGCCAGGAATCCAGTGGCAGACCTGAAATGAATAGTAACATGTTCCAAATCTTGGTCACAATGTGACCACAAAACATTTAGTTTTTCCACCAATATCCCAGACTTACTCCATGTTGCTTCTAAGCTGACACACAGTTCTCTTGTCCAAGTAGCGGCAGAAAAGAGTGAGCAGATTGGACGGCAGATTGAGAGGCTCCACAAGTGAACACTGAGAGAGCTGACCAGCTACCTGAAATATCGTGTCTGTCCTGTAGTTACAAAAGAATTAGAATTAGAGCTGATCCAAAAGTGGAAAAAAAAGGAACATTTAAAAATGGACATTTAAAAAAAAAAAAGTAAACAATCTTCACCAGGTCTCAAAGTCACCAATACTGGGCTCAAGTGGGGCACCTGAAGACAGGAGCTTCTCTCCTTGGGACAGTAGTGCATACAGTAAGGACAGCCCAAACTTGGAAGAAAAGCAAAAAAAAAAAAGTTTAATTACATGTGATAATGAGAATTTAATTTAAAATGACATTAGGAGAAATGAGCTGCAGACCTTGTTCTGACAGGCCAGTGTCAGACACTCGTATGTTGACAAAGAATCTGCTGAGGTAAGGTCCAGAAGGACCCTGATGAGCTGACTGAAAGTTAGCGCTTCAATAACATTACGAAGAGGTGGATAAAGAACTGGAAGGGACTAAAAGAGGAGAAATGTAAAACAATGACTGTCAAAATGTCAAAACATTTCTCATACAATTACAAGCTGTGCACCAGCGGTCACTCAGTCCTGTTTTGCAACATTGACTGACTGTACTGCACTGAAGAAAACCAGACAAATATATATATACAAAATTAAGCTACTATTGTTGACTTACAAACACACACAAAAAAAAGCTATTTGAGCAGCACATTTATGACGCTAGAACTGTGTTTGGGGATCCCTCCTGTGCACACTTGCCTACCTACAAATTGGTAATGAAAGCAGCTCATGTACTTCAACTGGTGAAGAACAATGCATTTTCCCTAAGATGACGAGCTTTTCTTCTAAAAAGGTGCTCTGGTTTGATTTTATGTAATATGGGAATAGAAAAATGGATGTGTAACAGTAGCAGTTTATAGTAAAACAAATTGTTCCTCCTTCAGGCTGGGTGATTTCATGGTTTGGTTTTGGATTCGGAAACTGAAAAAAAAAAAAAAAAAAAAAAAAAAAAAAAAAAAACTGAAAAAAAAAAAAAAAAAAAAAAAAGGTACCTCTTCAGAATCTTTGCTCATCAGCGTTGGAAGGTTGGATGTCACAATATGTAAGACTTTGAGCGCAGACTCATGCTTCAGGAATGGAAGGAGACGAGCGACAAGACTTTTGCCTTTGGGTACAAGCAGGAAAGGAAGAAACTCCCCTCCTGGATCTCTATATCAGGATGTAGAAATATTAGCGTTTTTTTTAGGGGAAGAACAAAATAAAGAGAGCAACCAAGTTATATTTTATATTATGCAGTGAGTTAAATATGTTTTATCAATCCCAAATATTTCCTATGACTCACACTCGATTATGCTGTTGCATCTGTGTGTAAATGCGCTCCACCTTCCACTGGGTTTTCTCCTTCAGCCGTCCTACTTCTGTATCAGGAAGGATGCTGCTCTTCATTCTACTGGTCTCTTCCACTTCCAGCAGAATCATAAACAACTGCAGAACACAAGATTAGCTGTAACAGACCACAAACAGAGCCAAAAGTTCCTTAAAAAAAAAAAAAAAATGTACCTTTTCTATTTTGCTGAGAATCTCTAACCGCTGCTGTCTGGTGTCCTTTGGTTCCTGCTGTGCACCATCATCCACTTAAACAAGTGCAGATTAAAACACAGAGTATAACTATTCGAGTTTCACTCACCTCATGTGATGCATGAGCTTGGACACCATGAACGGCACCAATGGCACGACGCGGAGAGTAACATGTAGACACGGCCACTTGTCCCAAGGAGCCTTCAATGTGCACCACTGAGGGAAAGAAATTGAAAGACAAGCTCAGAGTAAAACATTAAACTCCTTGTCGTTGTGACATTGTGATTCACACCACTGCACACAACAAAATGTGATCTCTGCATATAACCCATCACCAAAGTAGGGGTGGATTGTGGATTGAAGTTCGCTTCATTAACCACTAAGCCACCAACTGCCCAAACATTTTGAAGGTTGAAAGTTGTAGGTTTCAAACCCTACTACCCTTGACTACAGGGTCCACATGCAGTCGAATTAGATGTCAAGTAGGCTGGACCATTACAATTATCAAATTTTTAACTAGAGTAAGATCACGTTTCCCTCCCTTCCCCCCCGTTTCCAAGCAAAGCAGGTATATTAAAAAAAATCTCAATATAAACTCTGTAGAGGTGCAGTTTTGGCTGCTGGACACACACTATAAATTTGTAAATGTTATCGTTAGCCTTGTACTTACTGGAGTATTTTAGAGCAATGAATTGTAATTTTCCTTTTTTTAACGTTTACAGGGCCAAAATTCTTGGCCAACATTCATCCATCATTCACAAATGAAAGGCAAGTGGGAGTTTGTGTTGTGCACAAAGGTGATTAAAGGAGAACCTGGTGTGTAGGCATCCGTCTTCGTGATGTAAGGTGTGGTAAGCTTGGGTGGCTCCCTTTTGCCACGGATTCCAAGTTCCTCTTCGGCCATCTTGGCTTCTCTCCTTCGAAAATACTCCTAATTGAAAAAAAGACAATTAAAAAAAACAAAACAGCCCTCACTCTGTCCTATTTCTTAAGTCCTAAGACTTCTTACCTGGTAATAGTAGTCCTCAAGGTAAGGATTTTCACTTTGCAGCTGAATCATCTGAAGTCTGATGATCCACTCCTTTTCTTTGGCTGTCATGAGATTGCAGAAAGGGTCGAAGCCTTCCATTTTTCTAAAAAGGGCATATATTTAATGAATGAAACTCTCTACACAGAGTAAAGATATTATCTCAACACATAAGAATCAACCTCTGGAACACGCGTTGTTTTTGACTAAGCAAGCGTTTGTGTTGGGGGTGGAGCTGAGTCACTGGTCCTGGGTATCTGTGGGTCAGAAAAAGAAAAATGTTACCACGATTCAATTTGGAGATAATGATAGATAACTTGGTGGCTTTAAAACATTCTGTGTCCAGAAAGCATATTGAGATTTGTTGAAAAAAAAAAAAAAGTATGTCAATGATTTTTATTTGTCCTTGTGCAACACACAACAGAAGTACTAGGGAGCTCCCACAAGACTGCAAGCACATACAGTATATAGATATAACATAACCCATAGAATACAATTTATGAAAATAGTTATTGTTCAGTCTGATTGCTCGAGGAAAAAGCTGTTTAGAAATCCGGAACTTCTGGCCTTCATGGACCAATGTTGCATCCCCCCGGGGAAGGAGCTGACAGAGGTGATGTGCTGGGTGTGAATGGTCCCTTACGACAGATTTTGAGTGGGGAAGGAAGTAGGAGGTGAAGTCTAAAGGTCCATCCTGCTTCAGCATCCTAGGGAAGATGAAGAAGCTTCTCACGTAAGTGTGGTTCTTCTTAAAATGTTCTAAGCAAACTGATGTTGATATGGTTCAAAGGAAGCTGCGATGCAATTTGTGATGTATTTTATTACCAGTCACTCAAGACATTTGGCAAGGGGTTAGGTGAGTGCCAAAAGTCTGTAGTGATCCAGGCATTTGACTGCTTGGGTACTGGTACTATAGGGAATGTTTGGGGAATATGATAATCAATCTAAATTATACATTTTAATACAATTTATTTTAACATAACGAATGTATGGACTAGAGACACTACGAATAGGTAGAAGACAAGAGGGAGAGCTGGAGGTGGCAGAGTTAAAGATGCTCAGATTCTCTTCGGGGGTGACAAGGATGGACAGGATCAGGAACGAGGTGATCAGGGGACAACACAGGAAGGTTTGGAGATAAAGCTAGAGAAGCCAGACCGAGATGGTTTGGACGTGTTCAGAGGAGGGACAGTGATTATATTGGGAGAAGAATGCTAGACATGGGGCTACTATGTCTAGCATTGACATTGATTTTTTTAAAAAGTTTTGTACCTAGATTACAAAACATGTTCACAGCTGATAGGATACTAGACATGTTTGATAAAATCTCTGACACAGTTTGCAGTATAGCGTCAGCACTCACCTCAATTGCTGCACCGGGTTAGAAGAAGGGCTGTAGAAAGGGGAGGGTGTTGGTGAGTTTGCACCAAAACGAAGTTGCAAGACCTTCGAGGGCAGAGACTGCGGAGTGGAGGGACACCTGGAAGGGACCATAAACCTCCCCGTCTGAAGTAAAATAGGAATGTTTTACATATGTTATGTTTTAATTATATGGTAGCTGAAATTAAGGCAAGTCAAACGTTTGTTTTTGGGAGCAATAAGATCCCTGATCCAGGACTAAGTATACAAGACTTCAGCACTCCTGAGGGGCCGATATAAACAATTACTCATTTAAACAAATTTGTCATTATCCTTCCATTATCTTTTCCATCACTATCCTTATCCATTATCATTGTTAAAATTAACTTGCTTAATTACAACTTGGGAGGGCTATTTGCCCTCACCTACTGTTATTTGGTAACAGACCTGATTGTGAAGCTGCCTAGGAGTCAAGGGTTGCCGTGAGAAAGCAGGGGATCCTGGCATTGGTGCTCGCATCTCAGTCGGAAAAAAAAACAAAAAACAAAAAACTAAGATTCAGTAATTCATGTAGGATGTATTCGTTTGTCCAACACAGCAATAATAAGGGTTTATAGTGCATAAGTCCTTTCAGCTTTGTAAACCAGCCTCTTCCAATTTAATTACCGTAGTTTGTATTGTAATTATTCTTCTGCCTTTTCCCATGATGCCCACGATTACCATATAGATTGCATAGAAAATGCAAAAATCATTTAAGCTTTTATGCAAGACTTTGAAACTTTATTTTAGTTGACATAATTGTTCTATCCTTCTGCTCCTAATCTAGTGCCAGTATCAAATTTTTGCACCAACTGTGGCCATCGTGGGCCACAAGTGGTACTAAAATTTGAGTCATGGTCCAGGTCAGGAGCATATAGATGAAACATTTGTGTAGATAATTAATTAATAAAGACATAAGTAAAATGCTAATTTGCTTTTAGTGTCTTCTACATTACTTATTGGGAAAATGATGGCTTTGCAGAATAAAAATAATTATATTGATAGATAAATCAACTTGGACAGGGTTGGCGGGCCAGATTAAAAAGCCAACCAGGCCTTAGTTTGCCCAGGTGTGTTGTAGACATATTCCAGAAAACAAATGCATGCTATTAGCAACAAGCTGTCTGTAATTATAGTAATTTAATAAAACTACTATATAAAAAATACCTGGGAGAGGCCTCTCTGGCAAAATAGTCTCCTGGAGTATGGCGCTCTGGGCTCCCCCCTCCCTCTGAAGGAAGAAGGTGGATATTGCAAGTCCAGGCGCTGACCACGGCCTCTGTGACCATCAATCACACAAACTATAGCACTGTCCTAAAGAAACCAATCCAACAAAAACAACTATTGGTTTGAGATACAGATTATTCCTCCACCCAAGTGTCCTGTGATTAAAAACCTGAAGCAATGATCCTGAAACTTGTCTGTTTTTTCTGTAAATGGGGGGCATCCTCTGGAGAGGTAGGAGACCAGATTAAACACAAGAACCACAGACAAAAATTTAGTTTAGATTTTTAGATATAAAAACTTACTTGCTCTGAATTTTCCCAGTACATAGCATTCCCAAAATCCACAATGGCACTGTCAAGACTCTAAAGACGAAAACAGAGCAAAATGAAGGCAGGATGGCTTTTGTCCACCAAAAAGCGAGCGTGACAAGATTACCTTAATGTTTGGACGACCTTCGATTATCCTCATCACAGCTGGGTCTTCAAACATGTGTCCTCGGTGAAGCCCACCCCTGTAGGTCCTTGCTCTACCTCGTTGGTGGTGAGGGAGTGAGGGGAGACTTTGTGACTTGTGTCTTGTAGGGGAGGGAATGCTGTTATGACATGGTTGAGGATCTGGTAGCTGTGCTAGTGGCGGGGGAGTCGGTGGAAGCTCTGAAAACTGAGGAAAAGTGCTAGGTCCTTCCTCAATGGTAGCCTGAGCATCGAGATCTGCAAAAGAATGTCAGAATAATTGTTTGTGGTATGGTGTGAGGTATGTGTGTGTTAGGGATTTGGAGGGTGTTCTGATTAGTCTCCAACATGTCATTAAAAGTAATTAAAACTTTGACTTATGGCAGTTGTGTGGTTGCTTTCTCCGAACAAGGCAGTGGAGCTGCCTCGAACAGTGACATTTTACTGTTAAAAATGGACACCTCAACCATTCCATTTTTCTAGTCCCACTCACATTTTACTGGGTGTTCCTTCAGAGTATCATAGCAGGGACAATTGTCCCCATCCCATTCTCAATCTACAGAGGCAATCCGATGCTCTGTGTCCTCTTCTCTTCACTAGGTATAACACCTCACTGGCTGCAATCAAAAACTCTTTTCCTTATCATTGCTAAACTGATGACAAATATTTATACTTATCTTTGCCACCAGGTGACAGTACCGTCTCTTCTTAAGTTTTCGCCTGACTCTTAGACACCCAAATGGATCAAAGTGCATCACCATCAGCTTCCTAATACTGAGCTCTTAGTTCTTAGCTCCCAGTCCATCACTTAATCCTAGGGATGGCGGATATATCGGTCCACTGATAAATATCGGGCCGATATCCGCATTAATTTTTAATATCGGAACATATCGGTATTAAATTTCTACCGATATTTAAAATCCAATGCTGCAAAGCCGTGGTATCAACAAATACGCTGGACTTCTTCATGGGTGGCGTCAGTACTACTGACACTTTGACTGGCATGTGATTAATGATGTCATTTAAAGGCACAACAACAATGATCGATGCTACAGTAAATGTCTGTGGTCTGGAGTTTTCTGTGGATAGAAAACTAATTAATGACTGCAAGGCGCTGGTCATGTGAGGGTCGGGGGTAAGATTCACGAGGCGTTCTTTATGCAGCGAAGTAAAGAAAAAAACAATGGACTCAGTGAAACGACAACAACACAGCAGCCTCTCAAAGACTCAGAGTTAATTACAGTAAAGAACAGAAGAGAAAAAGAAATTAGACAAACTTCAGAGTTCATCATCCTGAAGAACCAGCCACTCTTTTCTGATCAAGACACTCTTTACTAAGCATGTAGAGTTTCTGTAGCTGGGCTATGTCAGGACTAATCGTATTCGAAATAAGTATTTCTCGGACATTAGCCAGTGAAACGCAATTTGTTGCCGTCTCTGTTAACGAGAAGAGTTGTTTACATTGTGACGATGCTGAAACGTTTTTTCTCTCATTACAGAGGGCTTTTTACTCTTACACTGCAGCTGTTTCTATCTGTGCACATTTATATTGACTATTGTTGTGAGGCTGAATGAGTCCGGTATCGGTTTATATATATAAGGAATGAAGTGTTTGGACAATAATGGTAAATGTTATATTGGACATCTCTACTTAACCCATCACAGTATTTAAGTTAAAACTGCAAAAAATCTGCTAACTGTTAAAAAGATCCTTTTTCTGATCTGATTTTATCACTTTGTAATCTACACACACACAACCCAACTGTGACTTCGGTTTATGTCGCCTGAACTGTAATGCTCCTCAAATCTGGTCATTAACCAAGCAAAAAGGGTTCAAGTAACCCTTTCGTTGGATGACCTTCACTGGCTGCCTGTTGCCATGCGGATGAAGCATAAATGCCTCTTCTTTGCTTAAATAACTGCTATGAGCACTCCTAGATATGTTGGCTTATTTATTAAGGCTTATACATGAAAGGCCTCAAAAAGTCCTAAAAAAAAATTTCAGAATGCGTACGACTGTCAATAGTCACTATCCTAATCTATTCACTGATCTTGTTTAATATGTTTTTTTATGCATTTAGGTCTGTCTCTGCATTATAAATAAAATGTATTATTATTATAATAAACCCCTTTCACAAAAGCACAGACTTGTCTTGTTATGTATTGTGTTGCAATACAAAAAGAGCCTAGGGATTCAGGGGGTTGCAGACAGAAAAAAATTTAAATAAAAAAATATCAGGGAGACGATCAACACACCCATTCCAAACGTCTCCTCATTGTAGACATTTATGTCCTCATCTTCTTCCGCCATAGCTTGAAGCAGACCACAGTCAATGTTGGTGCCTTCCTCATCATCACTCCATGCAGTGCCATTCTCTGGCCACTGGGACGTGCTATCAGGTGTTTGAGTGGACAGAGGTACCTGCACGAGTATAAATCAAAATATAGATGACTACAAAGTTACAACTCAAAGAAACAACCAGACATGTAATCTGAGATGTATATTATATCTATTAGCCAGGATACTGAGTAGACCTACCAACTGATCAGCATTTATTACATTGCTACTTTGAAGACATTGCCACTTCAATGGGGAAAAATGGCCTGTCATCAACTACACTCAAGACATAGTCAACTTCGTCATATATACCATGTATCCAGGACATATAGCACAGTGAAACTGCAGTCGTCTATGAATCACGATGCAAAAGCAAAAAGATAGATAGAACATTATTAATCCCTTAGGAGTATCCTTCGGGAAATTACAGTTAGTTAGGTAATAAAGGTTATTAGATCACCCTGCTGTTTTCTTCAATATGTTTTGTTTTAATTGCCTTGTAACACCAAATGTGCAATTGTCTGGACAAATGAAAAAACATAAGCTGTTGATATGTTTTCCTGTTCATTGTGTTCTTTAGGTACAAATACATTGAGAGGTACCAGGTAGGAAAATAAACAAGAAATTGAAGAATACCAGAGTGTTCTGACAATTTTGTTCGATGAGTCAAATTTTTATATACAGTTACACATTTATATACATATATGTGTGTATTTTTTTTATATTTTCTTTTTTAAGTGGCAATTATGGTATCAATTACGGCAGTGGTGCAGTGTATGATTATTTCCTTGTAATAGTACAAATCTGCAAATAAGTACAAAAAAAAAAGAATAAAGTAAGTCTTCTCTGGTGCATCCATCAACAGTCTCAGGCTAAATGTAGTACTTTACAGGAAGCCACTGTTAAAGAGACTGAAATACCATATGTGACGCAGAAATCACTGGTTAAAGACCTCAAATTTAAAAGAATGTGCACATCAAAATATTTTCCAGCCTACCAAACGTGTCTAAATTAAATTACATTTACCTGCATCCTTTTTTCAATTTTAAACTAACTTTTTTATCAACCCTATGTTTGAAAACATAAATGTGTGTTTTAACGCACACTTCACGAAAATGCCTGATGCATTGTGCCACACATTAGTGTAGAACTATTTCTCTCTGTGAACCAAACGTTACATCTTTTTTACGCGGCGCAACATACGGCAATTCACTTACTTGTTGCTTATCTGGATCTTCATTCATTTTGTATTTTAACAAATCACTGAGTGACAAGACTGTTTTTCTTCTTTACGTTTGTTAATGGCGGATTAACTGGCGAAATTAATTACCATTTAAGCTAATTCACGTGCGAGCCTCGAGGTCCCGTACAGATCAGGTGACTCGGTGACTCACCCGCGGCGGTACTGTAGCACCGCCCCCTTAGGTGTGCCGTGTGGTTCAAAAATATATTCTCCAAAATGTAATATAATAAAGTGTTAAGAAGAGAATAGTCGTATTATAAAGTTTGTCGAAACTTTTTGGAGATAAATATTATTCAATTATTTAACTTTAATGTCGTACATATACGTCTGTTCCGTCCTCGTTCCGCAACATAGCATAACTAAAGCTATTTCCCAGCTAACGCGAGCTGAAGAGTAAAGGTAAATTGTCGAATGGTACAACTGCATTCGTTATATTTGTATTCTTAGTAATTACAATAATTATTCAAATATAATATTTTATATGAAATGTGGTATTGATATTGTAATTTGTTTAATCTATAGCATTAGCAATAGGAGAACTAGTGCAGATAGAAGTATAGTTATTCTAAAACTACATATAAATCTATTAACATAGCTAAGGCTGCTTTCCTAGCAAATGAAATATTATGTATATATTTGTATTTTATACCTCTTCATAACTATTAATAACTATTACAATGTAATGTAATCATACTACACTCACACTAAATTGTAACTCCAGAAAGGCCATATTGTACCATTAGCAGGATTGGCTGCATCTGACTTGTTTGTCGGTGACTTAAAAGGGAGTAAAGCTTGACTAATATTGGCAGAAGTGGTAAGTGAGTTAAAGGAGCCAAGTATGTGAGAGGTCTAGAGAAGCTGGGAAGTGGAACTTTAACCTTTCCGTGCCCTCATAAGAAGAAGATTTGGACTTTGGGTGAGGAATCTATGTAAAAGGTGAGATATCTTTTCTCTTTTTACCTGCTTTGTTCTTCATATAATTGCAAGTGGCCACTATCATCCACAGCTGTGTGTGTTTGTGTTGCCTGGTGACATTGTATACAAACAGGTGCTTCTCATTCATCTGATATACATAGATTTTTTATTTTGTACAGTAGGTTTTATAATTTAGATTTTTGAAACGTCACCAGAATAGTGTAGTCACATAGACATACACGAGAACATTTCTTATTAGATAATTAACGCCTTTGTTTTTATTTTAGGACGTACAGCAGGTGGTAGCAATTGTATTTACTTGTGTTCCAGATTTTAGTCAACACAAAAAGTAAATCACATTTTTGTTAACCATTATTATTTGATGTTAAGTTAGAATTCATGAGCCGGATTGGACTAATTGGTAGACTGGAATTAGTCCACATGCCACCAAGTTGTTATCACTGACTTACACTAGTTTAATAGGTATACATTCTGTGTCAAGAGACACAAAAATATTTATTTTAATTAATCATTTAAAAAAAAATTCATGTCACAATGAAAATGATTTATTTTGTGTGTTGCAGGATATAGACGTACATTAAAACTAAATTTTAAAACTAAATTAGCATTAAAACTAAATTTTAAAATGTCTTTATTGAATATAAGTTTGTTAGGAATGTTAGAGAAGAATTTTAAAAAAAAAAATTGTGGTTAAAAATGGTTAAAAGAACTTGTAGTATAGCAGTTAGTGTGGCTCCCTTGGATCAGAGTCCTTGGTTCAACTCCTGTAGCCCCACAAGCTTGATTATCCCAAACCCTTTTCTCCAAATCACTTTGGATAAAATTATTAGCTAAATGTAAATATATGCATATTCCTATCAGCAGGGCAAAATTTACTTTGGAAAAAATATTTAAGAAAATAAGTATTCTAACTATTACAACTATTAACTATTAACTATAACTATATTATAACTATTACATTCGGCCTGGGTTTCAGCAACTGGTATACAGATAAATAATTCAGAAATTAAAAATAACAACTGTGTCCTTAAACACAACATCTACTGCATGTTACTGCATTATCAAGTCAAGTCTACTTTTGTCTCTCCTTCCCCTTAAGGTGAGAATTTTCAAAGTGCAAAGTTATTTAGTAAGTGAGTGTTTGTCTAAAGCGTGCATTTCTTCACAGTGGAAAAGGAATGTGGAGACAAGCACCATCTATAAGAGGAGGTAATGAGAGGAGGGACTACAGTATATATCTGACTTTCCCCAGGGCTACGCTGTGCCCTCTGGAACATTACCATCACACTCTTAATCCTCCCGACAGGCCTAGGATCAATTTGAGGAATTTTTTTGTGGGTCCACAATGGAGGGACTACTTTTTAGGACTGCAATTATCCTATGGATGGCACAGATAGTTTGTACTACTGGTGAGTATCTAATGTTGGATGTGGAGAGTTATGTTTTTTAATGCAGTGTACTGTAATGCGTAGATTTATAGCTATATCCTTGGTAGTTAAAATATCTTAGTTAATCTATATCTTAGACAATGTTGATTGTATTGTTCTCAGGTCCTCCAAACAAAGCAATACCCTAACCATTATTCCCTCGTTTACTGTATGTAAAGTCAGTGTATAATGGTATTTCACTTGGTTACTTGAATCTGATGAGATCTGATGGGATATCCTTGGATTTTCTTTTGTTTTGTGTGCTGAGCATTAAGATTGTTATATCTCAGCACTCCCAAACATTTCCACTTATTTTGTTTACATAATGGTTTAGGCATTATTCCCTCTTTAAATTAGATTTTTTGTTGTGATAGTTATTGTTTGCATTAGTTATGATTACAGTAATATCAATAAAATTTCAAAGATTTAAAGTGTGTCCAGTTTGTTAAATTTGATTCTGTGTTAAATTATTTTATTTGTCACTGCCTCCCCTCTGACCTGCACAGATGAATAAGAAAGGACAGACACTGTCTCTCTGATGCTCAGGTCTGCCTGTCAAATTTCAAATAATCCTGTTAAAGTGTTAGCATTGCAAGTTGTGTCAGTTCAGCGTGTGTTTGGCTCCAAACCAACTTTTCTTACACTGATGTGAAGCAGCTAAATATACAGTTTCCTCTTTAGATGGCCGTCTCTGTTGGACAAATCAAAGGCAGCTGAGCTTAGTGGCAGCACCGGGTGAAATTCAGCTTCCGTGTGTGAAAAGCTTTTAGTGCCTGAACTATGCAATTATGCTACTTAAACTGACAGAACCGTTGACAAACTGAAACCGTACAAGCTAAAAATATAATACGTAAATTGAGCCTTAGTTAAACTTTGACTGTACCCTGTTTATATTTTCCATTATTTTGATGTTTAGGACAGTAACATAGTGGAACCCATTAGAATGTAATTAATGTGTCCCACTTTGTTTAAAAAGCAAAGGGCCCGTACTGTTGTAACCCTTTTTGGACTAGTTTTGTTTTTTGGAACACATCCCGCAGGCACCTTAGGTAGACCATGGGGGCTACTAGGTGCCCCTGGCATCAGGTTGGTGACCCCTGCTGTAGTGCAACAACATTTGTAGGATATTTGTTATTAGATAGTATATATAGATATTTTATCTACCTTGCCATGAAAAAGTCAGTCTACCCATGAGATCCACAGTGATGTCTGCTCATTCCCGCTCCTTATCTCTCCCCAAGGGTAAGGTCATTTATCAGAAAACTAAAATATTTCTATTTCTATTTAAGTCTTTAATAACTTAAAGACTAATTACTTTAGCTGTACAGAATTTACCAATCTTCCTTCTGGAAAAGTAGATGCAGTAGGCAGAAAACATGAAGATGAGAAATTATTTTGTGCTTGAATGCAATGAAACATAATTACATATAAATACATCAGAATTGAAAAACAACACGATGTGTTGTCTTTATTCCTAAATATGTGTGTTTTAAAATCTGCTGAAAATCTTTATATTGATAAAGTTTTTTTTCCAAGGTTATGGTGCTAACTTTGGAGTATCAAATGGACAAGCATTCTATCCTCAAGGTAACTCATTATACTTAAAAAAGAAAGAAGTTAAAATTGAGATTGTGACTACTCACCAATACCAAAGACAACAAGAATGATTACCAACTAAATCTATTAATATTTATCACATTAACCTACCTACCTATATATATATATATATATATATGTATATATATGGAGAGAGAGAGAGAGAGGTAGAGAGAGATACATTACTAACTTAACTTAATGTACTTATTTGTAATTATTTCTCGTTTGGTGCTGTACTGCTGCTGGATAATTAACATTCTATTTATGTATCTATGTTTAAATTTTTCTCTTTTAAGCAAACAAAGCCCAAAATGGTGGTGGTGCCAATGGGATGATGAATCCTTCAAGAAGTACATAGATATTTGTGCATAAAAATATTTTTTTATTAAATCCCTTGACATGTTATGGAGCCATTTAATGTCTTATAACCAATTTATTTGGTCTAGGTCACAAGGCAGGTGTGCATAAGGGATATGGTACATATCCTTCAAAAAGCCAAGGTATGTAATGATGACAATAAAACATAAAATAAATATTTAATTTCAGTGTACAGATTTTCAGAATCTAATTCTTCATATTGCTCTTATAGATCCAACAGCTGGGGTTTCAAGTTCAAATGGAGCAAACCCTAATGGTAACTTTACTTCAGCATCATCACCACTGTTTTCCTTTGTCACTTTTACTGAAATCCCTTTTTAACTCCTTCAGGCTACGGAGTAGCAGCTGGTTTGGCAAATGGGGGAGCAATGAATGGTAAGCCCTAGTTTAGAATAGGTGGTTCTGGCCTTGAGTGTGACACAAATGCAGCTCTAAACACCATAGTCTGTAAATTTTCTTAGGATATGGACCAGCAGGTCATGTGACGAATGGGGGTAAAATGAAAGGTCAGTGAACTGAAATTGGGTTCTGTGTTTACTGCATCAATAGTTCATTGGAATCGTTCTGATCCTGCTGTATATATTTGGTGGTTTCTCCAGGCTATGGAGCAGCAGCTGGCACAGTTAATGGACAAGATGACAGATCTCAGGGTAGGTATAGTTTCTTTTACATCCACAACCAGATAAAAACAACTCTGAAACTAACACAGCTGTGACAGAGTTTAGACACAAGTGTAAAGCATCGAATTGAGCAGACCTGTGGTGATTAGGCTGACATTAATTCCTGGTATGCAATAAATTAATCATTAACTGATTATTATTTCTAATGTTGTATTTTTTACTTAATTTTGTCCCAGTCAGACAATTTGGTGTTACTGATGCGCAATAGCAAATGCAGGTGATTTTTTTTTCAAAATAATATTCCAGTATTATAATATTTTTTTAATATAAATGCGTGGGCTTAGTATAAATATGTTGTTGCAATTACAATAAAGCCAAAATAAAATAACATCTGTGTTAGTAAATTGTTTACTAACTTAAAATATTACATTAATAATGAGGAACAAAAGTCAGATTTGTTGATTATTTTAATGAAACAAAAATAAAGACATGTGACTTAAAAAAAACTAATTTACGGATAAAAACTTTATGGATGTTTATAGTACATCTAGAAATACAAATGATATAGATAAGTTCTCAAAATAGAATGTAACATTTAATTTTAATTTATTTCAAATCGATATCTTTTGAGAAAGTTTTGTTATACAGTCTGAAATCTTTTACTGTTCCTTAATAATTTCATGCCTGTAATATATTTGTTTTTCTTTACTTACTTCAATTTTGTGTTCAGGTCACAGACCAGATATTTCAGCAGGTGTAGCTAATGGACAACAGTTGAAAGGTAAGCTCTCTCGCTCACAGTCAACTGTTTGATTTCTTTCTCTATTACCTTGTTCTTAATATAGGTGAGCAATGATATTTTACTATATTTTCTAGACTGAACTAAAATATAAACACCCACATTTCTTCAGCTGATTTAGAAGTTTAAAAATGTTTTATTTACACGACTGGATGTTTGTTTAGTATGCATATATTTTGGTCATGGCCACCTACTCTTTGAATGATCCCTAAGAGTCCATTTATTTGCAATCTTTCTATGTTCATTGTCACATTGACGAGTTTGAGACGAGTCTGCATTTAAGCATCATTTTAAGGATTTATGTCCCCCAACAACTTTTCCCTTGACTTTAGTGCAAAACAATTAAGGGGTGGGCACACTAAAGAGGCACAAAATCACACAACGTATATTACTATATTTTCTAGACTGAACTAAAATATAAACACCCACATTTCTTCAGCTGATTTAGAAGTTTAAAAATGTTTTATTTACACGACTGGATGTTTGTTTAGTATGCATATATTTTGGTCGACGATTGACGAGTTTGAGACGAGTCTGCATTTAAGCATCATTTTAAGGATTTATGTCCCCCAACAACTTTTCCCTTGACTTTAGTGCAAAACAATTAAGGGGTGGGCACACTAAAGAGGCACAAAATCACACAACGTACAATTAAAAACAATTCTATTAAATAATTGGACATTTCTTTGATATCTTTAAAGGATATGGTGCTGCGGGTGTTCTGGCTGGAAATGGTGTGTAAATATTATTACATTTTGTTTACTCACACACACACACACACACACACACACATATATATTATATTATACTACTACTACTATACTACATATTCACCCTGTTCTCTGCATCTTCTCTGACCCTTATCTGCCTGCATCCATCAATCTCTCCTTTGTCTCCATCTCTAGGATCATTCTTCTACCACTGATCCACTGTTCCTTTCTCTGAACCAGTCAAAACCATCTCAATTTAGCTTTCCTAGCTTTTTTTATCCAAACATTTCTGCCTGTGTTGATCCCCTGATCACCTAATTCCTGATCCTGTCCATCCTTGTCTCTTATAAGGAGAATCTCAGCTACTTTAACTCTGCCACTTTCAGCTCTGCCTCTCTTCTTCTGCTTATTGGTAGTGTCTCTTATACATCCACCATCGCTGGTCTCACAACTGTAAACCTTTCCCTTTACCTCAGCTGGCACTTTATCTAACGCTGTCTGCTTATGTTTGCAGGTCAAAGGGGAGTCAAAGGTACAGTGACTCTGTTTAAAGCAAAGAACTTGGCTTGAACAGTGATTTTTTTAATTCTTTATTTAGAATGTGGCATATAAATATTACACAGTATACAATATACAAACACTTCAAAACAAAAAAACAAGGGAAAGTCAGTGGCTCAGCAAAGAAAAGAAAGAAAAATAATTCTTATCAAGGTAACCAACTCAGATAGAAATCCTGCTAGATATAATAGGAAAATAAATATATATCCAAGTGGAAGATAGGCAGGGAGGGGCACAGGATACCACCACTCATAAAGAAGTAAATAAAATAAAAATAAAGTTAAGATCACCCCAACACAATCTACTTTTGTCAATTTGTTTATCTGTCCAACCAAAGTAGAAAATAACAGGGGCCCACAAGTCCAAAAACAGATCCATTTTAACATGAAGTTTTGCCGTTGTCCTAGACAGTGAATGTTAAAAATTTAAATAAATGAAAGTGCTTTAAAAAATAAAAAAATATACCTGAATCTCAATATGGTTATATCAACTGTTTCCATTGTGATTTCCTGGTGTTTAAGATCAAGAAGTACAGACTGGTCGAAATGGAGTTTAGATTAGGCTAGATCAATATACATACATTATATTCTACAAATTCTATATATGTATAAATATTTTTTGTTTTGGTTCCTCAAAAGGACCTGGACGAGCTGGTAAACCCATGAAGGGCTATGGTAATCCAATTTATGGAGCGGGTAATTCAGACTTTTTTTTACATTTTCATCACAGAATGTATATTTTACAGTTTAAATAATCACAGAATGTATATTTTACAGTTTAAATAATATATAAATAATATATCCGATGTGTGTTATAGGTCGTGGTGTAGGATTGGGAAACCCTGGAGGTGCAGGAGCACCTCAACCTAATAGACACCAAGGGAAGGGTGAGTGACGTTTATGGACAAGACCAATTACTGGTATTGTAGAAAGAGTTGTCTACAAATAAGCAACTATAAATAATAATGGTGGCACAATACATGAAAAAAAAAGACCCGAACCGTTTGGTTCGCTTGTCACGGTTCGGGATGCATTGCAATCTAGTGCCCGAATGTGATTGTAATAGTATACAACTGAACTTTCGTGCGAAAGAGGACAAAGGAAAAAATAGAAGGGAAAAGGGTTGCCCGGAGATCGAGGATGTGCCAGCGTCATTTAAGTCTGGTGTATGGGAACATTTCGGATTCCCTGTTAGCTATAATGATAGCGGTAAGAAACTCACAGATAGAACTGTGACAATGTGCAAACACTGTGCAATTCGCATTCCATATACCAGTGGAAACACTTCAAACATGTTTTCTCATGTAAAAAGACGTCAACCAAATGTGTTAGTGCGCAGCATGAGGATAAAAAAGAGCCTGTGACTGGCAGGAAAAAAAGCTGCGTCTTGCAAACACGCCCCGTTTATGAGAGTCACACGAGTCAACATCTCTCTGAAACGCTGACAGACGCAGTGGCAGAATGGAACCATTGCCTCACTTATAAAATGGTTAAATGTATTTTGTATTGATTGACAGTTTTGTTTTATTGTTAATTATATTAAAGTGGCACTTAAAGTTTAAGTTAGAAATCTAGCTGTATGATTACAAAGATGGCACTTTAATTTCAAGTCAAACAATTTACCCTCATTCCTCACTCTCAGTGAAATATCCTAGTGACCTGTGTTTGATTTTCATGCAACATATTGTCCACTGCCTGCATTTTTGTTTTTTTAATAGATATGTTATGACAGTGGCTCTTTGAGTTCAGATATGAACTCCGGCCATACATTTGAAAACACTGCACTTTAATTTCAAAAGAAAATAAATAAATAAAAGGCATGTTCATGGTGAAATCCTCAATGTCTTCCCTATATCAAAATACCACTTAGCTTTCCGCAAAGTTGGTTTCAATCATGTGCCTCAAGTTCAAATTCATGATTACATTATACTAACTATTTAAGACCTTAATACTGTATTAAACTATAGGACTATCATATCTACATTGCTGAAGTGTAAAAAATGAAAAAAAAAAAAAAAAACAGGACCGTGCCAAACTGAAAACCGTACCAAACCAAAAATCGTGAATTTTGTGAACCGTGCC
>JAFBJS010001442.1:6109-21157 GCA_016785265.1 Paraplagusia blochii | reverse complement strand
TCCACCAGCTGCCACTGAGGTGCTCTGAGCATAGCACTCACCACCCACAGGAAGGCTCATAGCAGGGTTATCATCGTTAACGAAAACTAACGAAAAAACGAAAACAATCACTGAGAAAAACTCTTCGTTAACTGAAACTAACTAAAACGATCATTAAATAAAAAAAAACTATAACTAACTAAAACGAAAATGTGTCCTAACTGAAACTAACTGAAATTAGAAATGAACTACCCTTCGTTTTCGTCTTTGTTCGAACCTCGCAAAAACGCAAACGAAAACTAAAACTAATTGAAACGAAACTAAAACTAAACATTTTGGACAAAACTAAAACGAACTAAGACTAAATTAGTTGCTTTGACGATAAACTAAAATGAACTAAAACTAATCTGCTAAAAGGCAAAACTAACTAAAACGAAACTACACTGAAAAATCCAAAACTATTATAACCCTGGCTCATAGTATGGTGAAGTGTGATTTGAGTGGCAGTTGTGGAGACTGGTGGCCACATGACACACGTAGCTAAAATCTTGGCCTCTTTAGTTGAAGACAACTTTGATAAACTGGCAGAAATTGAAGAAAGACACCAACCAAAATCTTCACTGATTTTCTCTTCTTTTAGTTTTCTTAGCCCTCTGTTGCCATGTAGCAAAAATGGTTTTCTGCTTAATTAAAGAACATTTATATCAAATAAGTAGATAACAGGGGCAGCAGTGGTGGTCTAGTGGTTATGGAAGCAGACTTAGGTGCACAGGCGTCAGGTTCGAATCCACCAGCTGCCAGGTTCCCCCTGAGATGCTCTGATCATAGCACCTGCCCAATTCCTATAACTTCCAGTGGGCTCACCACTGACTGTATGGGGCAGTGTGATTTGGGTGGCTGGTGGGGAGACTACTGCCCTGGCAACTGTGGGATGAATGAGTGAATAACAGTTTCAGCTCAAGTAATTTTTTCTCACCATCTGAAGAAATCCAGATTTGTTCTCTCGTTGGGATGAGTGTGAACAGATGTTTGTCTTCATATGTGGCGTTGTCCTGCTCTGGGATGAAGATTTGTAGCAGCATGGAGTGAAGACCAGCGCTTGGAGAAGTCAAAAGGTGAGTAATGTCATTCAATGTGAAAGGGAGAGAAGAAAAGAAAAGAAAATAAGAACGAGAAAAAAAAAAAAATCACTTACAGCTTCTCGGCGAAGAGTCCAGCTCTGAGCCTCAGTGCGAGGACAGTTGTTACCTTAAAGATAAAGGTCCCCACTTTCCCCTTATTCTGCCAAATAAATGAAAAGTGATTTGTCAGGAGTATAAGAGTGAAATTCATGTGGACCGGTTGCTGTGGCAACCATTGAAAAAAAAAAAACCTGAATTACCCAATTGAGGTGAATCACTATACAAAGCCTGAGAAGAACTTCCCTGGATTGTCCTCTGACCCGTTCAGTCTTAGAAAGTTAGTTATTGTCACACTCCGACTCAATGGTGCAGCTCAGCACACTTCACTGAAACAACCCAGATTACAGATGAACTCCAGCAGTCAGGCTGAAATAACACACTGAGCAAAGACACAGCAGCTCCAGTGGTGCAGACGTAAGAGGAGAGCTGATAATCCAGCATATTCTGACATGTGTCATGTAAAGTGAGCGGAGATTACACTGTGTCACCCAGACGAACACTTACGGTCCACCCTGTGAGTGGGAACTGGTGTCCTGGACGAGATGGACTGAAGTCATCATGATGGTGACAGCACCAGCTGAGTGTGTACTCATTGTAAATGGCCGTGGGATTAGATACAGACAGGGGGCGCTCTAAGGAATCTGGACCCCATGGAAGGATTTGATAGAAGTCCCCAAAGAAAGGCAGTTAAGAACATACAGTATTCTCAACTAAAACTACTACAACTAGGACTACTACTACTACTACAACAACTGCTACTGCTACTATCACTACGACTACCTACAATAACAACAAATACTACTAAAGCCACTACAACTAGGACTATTACTACTACAATAACTACTTCTACTATCACTACGACTACTACAATAACAAAAAATACTACTAAAACTAATACAAATAACAATACTACTACAACAACAATTACTACTAATACTACTATGTCTATGACTACTGTACTACTGCTATTGCTGCAACTACTACAATAACGGTAACAACTACTACTAGTACTACTGCGATGACAACAACTACTTCTACTAATACTACTAAGTCTATGACTACTACTACTACTACTCAATACGACAGCAACAACTACTACAACAAGAACTACTACCACAACTACTAAGTGTACTACCACTATTGCTGCAACTACTACAATAACAGTAACTACTACTACTACAAGGACAACAATTACTTCTATTGATACTACTACGTCTATGACTACCACTACTATTAATACAACAACAACAATAACAACAACTACTACTACTACTACAACTACTACTGCTACAACTACTACATCTACAACAGCAACAACTATTTAAACTACTATAATTAAGCTACATTAGCTGAGGAGTGCGTGTGCATTCTTTCTCAAACATTGTTTTTTTTTTTTACTATGAAATAAAGTACTCTATGTAGTGATGTCCACTATTAACCTTTGGCCGATATTCAATTTTGCTGATATTGTACAAATATGGTTTATATTGAGATTGCAAATCAAGCAATTGAGATAATGTGCAATTTTAAGGAAATTTTGAAAACATGTTTTATTCTGAAAATTTCTGAATGAAAAAAACTGATATTGATCTCACCATCACTACTTTATTACGGTAATGTCGACACTCTAGTGTCTAACTACCCATGATATCAGCTTACCAACATTATTAGACATCCCTGTTTGAACAGTAATAAAATGGCTTCTAAGTTCTGAGAAGCAGCTTCTCATATTCCCGACGCACCACTGTCCAATTATTCAGTGTCACTTGTGTGATAGAATGTATATAAATGTTGGTGACTCTCATAGAGAAGCCATGCACCAGTTTGGAAATGAAGAAATAATTGAAACCATAAATCCTTCTACAGTAAATCTGTTGAGAATTTGAATCCTCTCGGATTTTTCGAGTTTTTCTTGCCAGGTGTTTTGAATGATCAGACCATCATTCACAAAAACACTTTTCAGGTGAGGATGTTAGCATCAATGATGCTATGTTTGTCCACAGAGTCGGCTGAGAATGGAAGATTTTGTCCTTTTGCGGCAGAAGTGCAGTGCTGTTTCCCAGTCTTCCTTTCTCTCATCGGATCCATTTGGTGTCGTTTCTTCCCAAACCAAACGCATCCGGTGCTTTGAGGGAAGCCCACAGACTAATTAAGGGGAGTCAAAAAGGAGAGTGAAGTAGTGAGTGCTTTTTGACCGAGAGATGAATTCTCTCCTCTCACTTGGTTTCGGATGAGTGCTTTTGGAAGAATGGAAAAATGCCACCAGTGTCACCTTTTTACCACGTAACACAAAACTGATGCAGTTCTGTACAGGTCCCTGAACAGACACTTCATAGCCAGGATTCACGGTCAGTCTAAAGAACACTCTACTTCACTAAAATGAAATTCTACATCATGTTATTTAATGATAATAATAATACATTTCATTTATAGGTGTCTTTCTGGTCACTCAAGGTCACCATACATAAGAGACAGAAAATAAACAACAATAAAAACATCATAAAACAATGCATTCTTTAAATTGTTACCTTCAGATATTAACCCTGACTCAGAGTAGATGAAATTAGAGTAAAAGATACCGCTGTGGAAATTGTTGCCTTGCAGTAACATAAGTAAAATTGCAGTCTGATAAAAGCCTATAGCCTAAATTAGTTTAGGCACACCCCAATTAGAACAGTCTAAAGAGATGCTGCTCTAGGCCTAGACTGCTGGGGGGCTTCTTCATTTCATCTTGCACATATAATGAGTACATTGACTATGCGGTCAGTTTCTGCTGCCACAAATGCACGGGACAGAAGCGAGGACTCAGTCATCGACAAGACCAAGACTTAACTAGGACTTGAACTCTTACTCTTCATTGTTTTTTTGTGTATTGTGTATCTATGTATGTCTGTCCGTCCAGGGAGTGGATCGGTCACCTGTGGTTCTCCCTGAGGTTTTTTTCCTTACCCTGGCTGACGGTCTAAGGACAGAGGATGTTACCAACCCCATGTGACAAACTGTGTTTTGTAAATGCGGGCTATATGAATAAAGTTTGATTGATTGACTTCTTCTCAGAGACTGTGTTACCTCTGACATCATGCAACAGGAAAAAAAATCAATTACAATAAGATCATAAAAATGACTCGTTTCTAAAAATACACTACACTAGAAAATTATGGCCTTTTCTTTCTTTACTTACTGCATATTCCTGACATTTGACACAATCAATAAGATCAGACGTGCAGTAAAGGTTTTTTTTTTTTATCCCTTTTTTTCTCCCTTCAACTCGCATTTTAAAGTCCGTGTTCTGGTGCACAGCTGTGGTCAATGGTTTTAAAATACAAGAGTGAAAAATAGACATGGTCAGTGGTTTGTTACTGGGTTGACAAAGTGGACGAGGTCATAAACGATGGACGTGGTCACAAAGTGGTACGGTCAAAAGGTGGACAGAGCAACAACAGCTACAACACAACATTATACTCGTTTCACAACAGCTAGTAAATGACCACCACCCAGATGACGGCGGTCATTTCTTGCTGACCAGGAAAGCAAACTTCTTCTCATTGGGACATTGTGATCCACAACAACAAAATTTTACCTTTGTATTTAACCCATCACCAAAGGGGCAAATGCCATGCTCAGTGGACCTACTGGCAGTTTGTGGATTCAAACCTTCGGACTCCAATATGGTTCTTTAACCACTACGCTACCACTGGCTTTGGGAACAAACAAGTGCGTCATAAGATGAAATTCACTAGGTGGCAGCATTGTGGCTAATTCGATTAATCTCTCTTGTACAGATTGACTAAATATAACTAAGCCTATATTGGTATCAGTTAATATCGGAATCAGAAATTAAGTGTTTGGACACAAATCACGACAGGGATGACCAGCACAGATGTGAAGTCAACTACATCAGGGAGTATTTGTGTCAGTTTTACGCCATCTGGTGGGTTAACCGAAAAGCCAAGTACTGCAAGAAAGTCCAACAGGTCGGATCAATAAGCCCAGCGTACCATATATATATAATTATATTATATATATTATTATAATAATATAATTATTAGAGAGTAAGATATTTATAATATCATATTAATGTCGGATATCACCTTTTGGCCGATATGCTGGTATCGTCCAAACACTTAACTTCTGATTCCGATGTCAACTGATACCGATATAGGCTTTGTAACATTTATCCATTCTATACTAAACCACTGTATGAGTAAGAGATTAATTAAATTAGCTACAATGCTGCCATCTAGTGACTTTCACTTTAATATACAGTTGTTTATTTGCCACTTTTAGGTACAAACAGCCTTATTGACACATCTCTGTCATTCTCTTGTCAAGTGTTTTACATGACAAAAGGAAAAGTTGTGTCTGCGGAACAGACGCTGATTCCATTTTTATACTCAAACATTTTGTGTTTACTCATCACAAGAAACTTTTTTGTTTGTGTTCGTGACGTGACCTGCCTCTGTGTTTATGATGCAGCGCAGATGCCATATCTGCACAGACTCGTAAAAAAAAACCCTCAAATTTACTGTGTAGTTTGTGTATCATCAAGTGACACCAGGAACTGATTGTTTTTGTTCCTGTCTCTCCTGCTGCGTCTGAAGGAGCAGCAAAGCTCTGAGCCAAAAATAGTTTCCTTCCTGATTGAAAACCTGTCTATAGAAATTAATTTTCAACCTAATCCAAGTGAGAGTGAAAAGGATTAGCGACAAAAACAAGAGTTTGGGCTGAAAGAAATAAAGCTCATTCAAGAATAAACTCAAGTTTTAGTTTGAAGGAATATGAGGTCAGCCAGGACCTTCATTCATCTCATTCTGCTTAATCCAGTTCAGAAGGCTGTATAATCCCAGAGTAGAGTTCACCACTCCAGCCCAGAGCCACGTGTACAGTGACTAAACAAAATAATAAACCCATTAATGTCTCTGTCATCTGTCTGGAAATTGACGATTGACCTCCTGGACAAGATCCAATCCTGGTTAGGTTGGTTGGCGCCCTCCAGTGGGGGCACAACCCTGAGGAAGGTTCATGATTGGAGTGTAATTTTGGGTTGTGGTTGTGGGGACTGTTGCACCTACAACGTGGTAACAGTCAAGTGGACAAAGATGGATGGATAGATAATTTATTTAGGGATGGTTGATGATATCAGTCAGCCTACACCAGACATGGGCAAACTAAGGCCCGGGGGCCAGATGCGGCCCCTTGAGCTATTTAATGCAGGTCCATTGACCTTGTCAAAGAGCAGTTTTGATACGTAACGCATTACTTGTAACGTTACATTACGTAACAAAACGACTTTTCTCGGTAACTAATAATGTAACGTTTTACTTTTCCCATTCAGTAACGCCATTATTGTTACTGTGGTGTAAAGGGTCTTGTTACTCGTTACTATCTGTGGTCCAAATGGACGGTTTCTCTCAGCCAGTGAGGACTGTGTGGCCGTGCACACTAACTGCACCCATGCGTTGAAAAGGAGCGATGATTGGTTGGCATAGGTTAGCATTTCAGGCTAAACCAATCAGAAAGAGACCTGGGCGGGTCTTCTTGCCTCATAGGGAAATACACACAATGTGGTACAGCAGGACACACCCACAAGCAAGACGACGGCAAGTGGCAAGTTGAGGTTACAATAATGATGCCTGTCAAAATGTATTAACATCTATTTTGTTTTTATTGAACCACTTAGCAACATTACGATAGTCGCTACAGAGCACAACACTAAACTTTTTGAATGCGTTCTTAAAGTAACTAGTTATTAGTTACTTTTATAATTTAGTAATTAGTAACTAGTTACTTTTCAGAGCAGTAACTAGTGAAGTAATAAGTTACTTTTTTAAAGTAACTTGCCCAACACTGGCAGAGAGTCAAACGACTTCTCACACCATTGTCTGCCATCACACTCCTCCAACACCTTCACACTTCAGGCTAAACTACTGCCAATCCCCCACGCCACACTTTCAGAGCTTCAGCTAAAAACACTTATAAACAAAGTGTCTCCATTTGCAAAAGCTTCGTGCCCCTCTCAGGGCCACAAACTCCTATCCTCAGAGCCAATAAGTTAACCTCGATCTTCATGGTTTTTGGACTGTGAGGAGAAACTCACACCATGCCAACTCCACTCAGGAAGACGATCAAGTACCGCTGGGAATAGAGCGGACGACCTTCCTACGGCGCAGCGTTAACCGCTCCACCACAGCACGTCCCCTGATGATGCTGATGCACGGCAGATATTGCAGTGAATTAGAGTTGGGCTGCTCCCACTCGCAGCTGCGGCGCCAATGCCTTTGTTGTTGTCATAAACTTAATACCCAGAATCAAACTCATGCTGTGTAGATAATTCCGCAGCAAGGCGTGCAGAATGTGTTATCTAATGGCTGAATGGAGGACGTGAGGAGGTTCACAAGTGGTCATTGTAGCTTTGTTGCCGACGTGGCCTGACAATAGGGGCAGCGCTTGTTCTGTATGATGTTCCTTTGCAATGTTCAGATCAAAAAAGAGGGGGGGGGTTATGAGAGCGGCCAAGTGGACAAATCAAACAAAGACCACCTACCTGGAGAAACGCCCACGTGTCCGTGATCCAGGTTCTACGCTGGGATCATGGCCTCATCACACTGTGAAATCAATAAAGGAAAAATAACAAATCCCAGGATTCCGTCTTCAAATATCACTGTGTGAATCACATTGGGTAAAAAAAAAAAGAAACTCTCAGAGAACCAGCTGAGCTTCAGAGAGCTTCAACCCCTTGGACCACGTAGGTAGCAACTCCAAGGCAAACACTAGGGGGCTACAAGAGTCATGTTTGGAAAATTCGGGAAAGTAACTACTTTGTTTTTTTTGTCCAGGACACCTGCTGGTGATTTAAAAAACTGCACACTGTGTTTTTAATGACGGTATTTAAGTGAGAGGTGTGCTAGGTGAAGCCTGACAGGCTGGATCATGTGGTTCCACTACATTGACTTTGACTGTCCACGTCTAGGGAAATTACTGGACACATCACGAGGACACAGACCTTCTAGACCAGGGGCTGGATAAACATTGTGGGCGGTTCCAAATATACGTGGTGGTTGTGAGGCAAGAACCTAAAAAACTGACGCTGTTCTGTTTGCTGTGCCAGGTTTGAGAATCCTGTGTGCCCTATCTGGCCCACGAGCCATAGTTTGCAAAGGTCTAATCACAGGTATGCAGACAAACCAGAACTTTCTTGTTGTCAGAACTGAAGAAGACTCTTGGATGAAGAGGTGAAATGTCTTCAAGACACCTTCTAAGACCAGTAGCCCTCGAAGTGTCCATTTTTTGGAGTCTCATCGAGACATGTCCAGGGAAAAATCCCAAAATATGCAAAGAACAGGGATAGAACCAGGGACTTCTTGAAGTAAGAACACCAACAGCTGTCAACTTTCTTTTATTTGAGTGTCTTTTGGTCAATGTCAGACACTTTGTCTTCTCAAAATCTTTCTTTCCCACACGGTACGTCTCACAGTTTGAAGTCTCTTGTTCTTTTGTCTCGTCTCGACAGTGAGATAAGTCTCCTGAACTCCTCCTGTCCTTCGTCGCTTACTATCAAAGCCCCAGCAGTCGTCTTCCTGTTCCTGTCGTGCCGTTCTACACAGCAGTCTAAGAACTGTTATCCTGCCCTTTAAGGGAGAGTTTTCTCTCGGTAAGATGATGTAATTAGGTTGTTACTGGTGAAAATAAAAAGACAGTCAAATGTTAAAACCCAAAGTCTGCTGTGTAACTGTGTAACTGCAGGGATGAGACAAAATGATTCCCTGTTAAACTTTGGTATATCAGAAAAAAAGAAAAAAAAAAAAAACGCTGCTGTTCTTTGTAGGGATTCCGGTTGAATTCACGTCTCATCATTAAGTTGAAATAAGAAAGGATGAAACGGAAGAGGACGAGGGAAAACAAACGGAGACAAATGAGGAGGAATAGAGAAAAGAGAGGAGAACAAAGAAGAGAGAAGATGGGGAGAAGAAAAAAGAAAACCAGGAGGAAGCAGGAAAATAAAGACGAGGTAAATCTGCTCTCCTCAAACCAAAGCTGTCAATGTCTCCCACGTCCTCAGCCCTGGTGGGAATGCGTTTGACCTTTTCTTCTTTTTCAATCTTACAAATATTAAACTGTTGTTGGAGCCCGGTATCACAGAAGTGCTTTACTGAAATAAGAAGGAGAAACTTCTGGATCAGCCAGGAATTACTCTCTGTCGGCGCTTAAGTCAGTGTGAACGGACGTGCAGAAGAGAAAAATGTCCAACTCCAAACATGTTAAATGGAACGTGTGAAGCTCACAAACAACAACTGGGAGGAAACGACAGCAGCAACTCTGAGCTGAGGATAATCCTCACTGAAGCTTCTCCCATGGATGAGACCAGGCTTTCACTGTCACTAGAGCTGATGTGAATCTGGAACCAGTTCCATTCAATAATGGAGATTATGGGTGAAATGTTAAAACTCATCGTTTTCGTTCACAAAGTTATGAAGTTTTCAGGTTTCATTCTCAGGCTCAAAATAAGGATTTTGAGCCTGAGAAGGGACAGTGGATACCTTGGTGGAAGAATGATCCTAGAGATGGAGCTACCAGGTAGGAGACAAAGAGGAGATTGATGGATGCAGTGAGGGAGGACATGGAGGTAGTGAGAAGATACAGAGGACAGGGGGAGATGGAAATTGTTGACTCACTGTGGCAACTGCTGAAAAAAGGGACAAACTGTGACGACTTTGCAGGAACAGAGGAAAGAAAAAAAATCAGAGTACTCATATTTTTTATTGGTATGTGCTCCCTATTACAACAAACAGTATCAGTAGTGTACACTTCAATCTACAGAAATACAGAGGAAGCAGACGGAGCGGAGAGCGGACAGTGAGGACAGTTGTGTTTCTTGGCGGCTACGAGGAGTGGATATTGATACAGTACATGGATGCATGGGAAATGCTATGCGGTACTATCTGTCTGAGGCTCAGGGATTGTCACGTTAACAACTACATCTACACTACTCATCAATACAAGCACTCCATTAAGACTAGCAGCAATGATCTGTAGGCAGGAGGTGACAAGACCAGGTGGGGGGACGGAGGGGGACGAGGGAGATGCGATTTTTGCTGCAACTACTCTATTTACGTCCTATTGGTTATAATAACGCACGTGTCTGGACAGCGCTGCTCATTACTTCTACGAAACAGCTGTGAAAAGACAGCTTTCTGACGACAGGTAAGGACATCTCAAAATTGAGCATGTATATTTACATTTCAAATTGTTTGCAAAAAAACAATGTCATCCCTAGTCTACTACCTTTCACCGTCCAGTTACCGAGAGACAACCTGCGAAAAAAAAATAAAAGTCAGTTTCATGGTGGACCTCCTGCAGCAGACTGACCTGTGAGTCTCACCTGTGGCGACGCCCACGTAGGATCCTCTGACTTTCAATAAATATTCATGTTCTCAATGCTATATACATGTACTGTACACTGGCACACAGGAGTGAGGGTGAACGGTTGTGAGCTACGGTGAAAACACACACGCTGTGGTGTTTGCTATTGCAGTCAGATGCATGGATGTGGCTGAGAGACACTTTTCTCTGTGTTCGGTTTTAGACAAAAAGCACCCAAAAAATCAAGAAAAGACCTAGAAAAAGAGAGAAGTCCTGTTTCATACTGTTATCGGCCCGCGGTGCTGGACCTTTTCCCGCAGACACTACTACGTAAAAACCTGTTCTGACCGAAAAATGTAAAAAATGATCAACGTGTGAAGTGGAGCTCTTATTTAAAGAGATTTCAACATTTTTTGTTAGTTATCAGTAATAAATCAATAATTCAAAAATAATTATTCAAAGTATGGAAAAAGATGGAGTTCTGTCTCCCCCTACTGGGCAGTCCTCAGACTTGCGAACATGCCATGGTAAATATTGGTTTACTTAAAAGTTAACAGTAAACTTTTTCTTTGTCAAATGTACAAAATTGTTTTTTGTAAGTTGTTTCTACATTTTATTTTTGCTCATTATTTAGTCGTTATCTTCGTTATTTTTCAATAGTGCAGTTGCCGAGTAGTGTCGACAGTGCCCTCTTGTGGCGGTGATCGTAACGTAAACGTGAGAAGAAGCGGAATGCTTTAAGCAGTAGCCAACATTGGCCCACAGACTGTTGATTTTTTTTTACGTTAGAATGAAAATACTGGTGTCGCTTGCTAGCAGCAACAAAACACAACGACTTTGCTTTTATCTCAACTTCTCAAAATAATAACGAAGGCAGGTTTGGTGCTGACGGTAAATGGTTCCTTCGTGTATTTTTCTAAAATCAAACGCTAAAAACCAGTGTTGAGAACGTGTTTCCTATGAAGTGAAGTCCCTACACAACAAGATATAAACCATTAAAAACTGAAAAATAAAAGCATGTTTCATCTTTTAGTAAAGGCTTTATCCGACTCTCACACTTTAATAATTTAAATGCGTATTTTTGGTTTGACGGATATTTCACTCTGATCTATATCGTCCTCAAAATGACCAAAATCAATAGTTTATAAGAGTTTCAAATGGAAATGTTACAGAACTGAATGAGCGACGAGCTCCAGTTTGAATCTGTTTCTTGCTGCAAACCAATGTAAACATGATGAAGTGTTGCATCTGCACCTGTTGACATTTCTGCCGACTCTCAGTCTCTGCTTCATTGTCTGAAGGCACCGGGGGAGAAGAGACCAATCAGAGCAGAGATGCTGCCACACTGCTGCACCTGTTGCCTCAGCTCTGACCTGAAGAAGGTCTAATGAGAAATCCAACTGTCAGATATCAAGGTCTTAAGTCTAGAGACGGACCAGCATCACACTGTGGTCCTAATGTGTCCTGGCTGCATCAACTCACCGTAATCTAAGAAAACTGAAAAAAAGCAGAACATGTAGGAACTCCCCACGAAACTCTGTACCATAGAACCTGGTAGGAACTGTACAACTGACCACAGGAGGTGTCTGTTTGACGTGTCTTCTACTCTAAGTCTCGAGGAGGTTCTGTCTGAGAGTTGACCAGAGGTAAAAAGCTACGACAGTGGTGGAGCTCAGAGACGGAGGAGGTTGTAGCAGGTGGGGGACGAGAAGCTAGATTATTGAAAAATTACCGTATTTTCACGACTATGCGGCCGTAAAAAAGTCTTAGATTTTCTTCAAAATGTGCGGCGACCTATAGTGCAGTGCGCCCTGTGTGTTGTTGTAAGGTGGACGTAGTAGAGGACACCATGAGAACGTTAAAGGGACGGGTGTGGATTGTGTATAAAACCCGCCCCCAATGATCAGGTGTGTATTAAATATAGTTATGGCACACAAAACTGAGACTCCGCCTTTTAGTACGGTGCGCCTTATGGTCGTGAAAATACGGTATGCATGATAAAAAAAAAAGGTGGCATAAAGTTGTGGGTTTGAAACCCACGTTAAATTAAACCTGACAAGTTCAGTTACAGGGGACGAGACTATTTTCTTAGACGAGAATTGAAATTTCTATTTAAAGTAACGTTGATGAATCTTAACAGGTCTGGTTGGTCTTTGGAGGTGTACGGCACCACATGGACGTGGGTGCTCAGTACTAAGGCAGCCTGCTGACAGGACGCTGTGTCCATCCCATTGTGTGCATCCCATTGTGTCCATCCCATTGTTAAAATTTTCTATTAAAAAGTGTAAAGATGAGTTTGACCACCGGGGGAGCTCATGAGCAGCTCCTGGAGTGACATTGAAAGTCAGTGATGGGGCCAACAGGAAAATTCTTCACAAAGTGAACCAGCACTTTTCCTTCTGTATCGGGGTTTGTCTTGGTGACGTGTTTTGTATCAGAAGACTTGTGATGAAGCTGATGGATCTACTGTACATAAAGAGTCAGGAGATGAAGATGGCCACACTCATCTCTCCACTTCAGAATGCGCCGTAGACCACCGACTGTCTGTCAAGCTGCTCGAGCCTCGACCCTCAGGCTGGGAAGACGACGCCACCAACGATTTCCTGCCAGTCAGACTCGCGTGTCTGGGAACTCGTCTCGGTGTTGTGGTGACCTTTGACGGTGTTTTCTTAGGTGGTGTTGGGGTGGTGGTGTGTTTGCCAGCATTGCCTGACACAGAAGGGTTTTTGCCAGCGCCCTGTTTTGAGCTGCGAGTACCGTTGGCTGCGGCGGCGGCGGCCGCCGTCATTGTCTCCAGCAGCTGGGAGGCCGATCCAAAGCGGACGTGCTCCTCTGTCTCGGCCCCGTCAGAGAACAAGGACAGAGCTGCTCCGCGTTTGCGGCAGGAGTCGCAGCACAGTTTGTTGTAGCCTGGAATGGAACAGTACCTGGCGAGGACATCCATCTGGCAGAAGATTGATTTGTCTCCCTCACATGGTTCATCTGGAAATTTCAAAGGACTAAATGTCAAAAATGACAACTCAGAGCTACAGAAAACAATTAAGAGAATTTCTTAAAATCCAGAGTGGGTTAGTGTAAGACGTACAAATGGATTTAAAGTACATTATACATCAGTGTTCCCCAACATTTATTGCACCACGGACCAGTAAAATGTCTCGTACTATTTTTACAGACCGGTCGTTAAGTTGTAGCACATATATACCCCTTAATGAAATGAAATTTTCGGTATTCTGAAATATTTTCCTACCTATAAAATATTCCTACCTGTGTCTTCACTGAGAAAATATTTCCTAATCAAATATAGTTGCCTTATTGATGAGGTGTAAGTAATAGACAATAAACATTATTTCTCTGCGGCCCGACACTAATTCACCCAGGGACCAGTACTGGTCCACAGCCCAGTGGTTGGGGACCACAGTTAGGGATTTTCACTGATCTTGTTTGTAAATTTTGTAACAATTGAACATTTTATAATCAATTTACAGATTTATTCAAGAGAGAAGAGAATTGAAGGTCAGTCGTAGCAGTGGGATGGTGAGGTTACAGAGGTGGAGAAGGTGGAGGAGTTTAGATACCGAGGATCATCTGTTCAGAGCAGTGGAGACTGTGGAAGAGAGGAGAAGAATAGAGTGGAGTCAGGATGGAACAACTGGAGAAAAGAGTCAGGACAGTTGTGAGACCAGCCATGATGGATGGAGTAGAAACACTAGCAATAAACAGACGACAGGAAGCAGAGCTAGAGGTGGAGGAGTTAAGGTTGCTGAGATAGTTGGAGTCAGAGTAGATGGAAAACATAGATTGACTCTGGCAACCCCTGAAAAAAGGGTAAGTCAATGGGAAAAGAAGAAGATTTTACCAGATTTATTAATAACTGCTGATGTTAAAATACACAAGATAGACATGGAACCTAAATAGACCTGTAGGTGGCAGTAAAGTTCACTTGCAAACCTGGAGGAAATGAACAGAATCTCAAGAAATGTGAACATTTGTCCTTGGTTTGTTGAGTAACTAAAGCTTCCAATGATGCTGAGATGAAGATAAATGTATGACAATTTCGCGGCAAAGGCAACAGTTTTTCCTTCGAGCTTTTCGGTCAATGTTTCCTACAACAGTTCCAGCTGGAACAGTCCACAGCCCACAGTAGACCAGATGGTGACTACAAGATGGGAACACGGTCATACGTGAGTTGGTGCTAACATGTTATATATATATTTATAACTATATATAATTAACTCAGTGGAAGCTTCAATTTAAATGACTGTGCTCATGACATCTGCCTTCAGTGAAACATTAAATATAGTTATATATATATATATATACATATACATATATATGCATATATACAGTATATGTATATATATATATATATATACACACACACATTATAAAATATAAAATGTATGTACTATATATACATACATATATACCAATTAGTGCACATGTAAATATATATATACATATACACATATATTTATATATGTCCATATATATATATATATACACATATATATACTGTATATATGTGTGT
>JAFBJS010001441.1:145937-163668 GCA_016785265.1 Paraplagusia blochii | reverse complement strand
ATTATTGAGAACATTTTTTTTATATGTATGCACAGTTTTATTGATTGTTCTCAACAGTGGTTGGTTTTTCTTTTCTGCATCTTGTCTACAAAACCCATTCCTCTTTGCTATAACAACATATTTTAATGATTCATCTTTATTTAGATCCAATTGATGCTAAGCTGTTGCAGTAAATGTCAACAAAATCCTACTCTACGTCAACAGCTTCTTTTTATGTCCACTGTAGGAACTTGATGACATTTGTGTTGCGACCGTTTAAATACACATCAACTTGTTCTCTTCCAGAGTGAAGATGGAGACGTGTGTCACTGTTGTTCTCTGTCCCCCACCTCCAAATGTCCAGAGGAGACACTGCTGGCGCTCCACCCTGCCCACTCCTGCAGCACCATGAGGATTTTACTCAAGGTTGTCAAACGCTTTCACATGTGACCACATTATGCTAAAAGTATCAGTAGTTTAGTTTAGTAATAGCAGAAAACTACATCTGGAAACTGTATGTAGACGTACAGTGTGTATTTCTCTGCAGCTGCAGTGCTTTTTCACTCATGTGCTGCAGCCGCTCTGACCTTTTTAAAAACACATTTGACATTGCCAATACCTTGACCTTCTTTCAACGGAAAGCCCAGGATTTATGTAGGCTTTAAATTCAATCCATTGAATTTACGATGACATAATTACGATAACAATGCAAACCCCAGCTTTCTTCTTCTTCTCATCATAATTTTTTTATTTTTTGTATATTATTTTGCAGAAAGTGTTGTTTGCACTGTGTGCTCTGAACGCCCTGACCACCGCTGTGTGCCTGATGGCAGCTGCCCTAAGATATCTGCAGATCTTCACAGCCAGGACTCCTTGCATGGTATCATATCCACTCAGATATAATAACAACAACAACAACAACTACTGGGCAGGGGTTTGTGGAGGCACGAAGGATCATTGTAACAAAAGATTTTCCACATTGTGAGCCCTCCTGTTGGTGGTGAAGTTATGTGGGTTGGAAGCTCAGTGGCAACCCGGCAGATAGTGGATTTGAATCTTAAGCTTTGCAAACACAAGTTCCCTTATTTAACTACTAAGTTACTATATTATAGATCCATCCCCTTTAAACATGTTATATTGTACTTTTCCAGAGTATAAGTCACACTGTAGTAAAAGTCGTACCAACCAAAGAAAGGTAATAAGTTGATACAGACTATGAGTCACATTAGTGCCCTCAATAACAAACACATTTGTACAAAAAGTGGCAAAAATTAGCATGTACTGGAACGGAAGCCAAGAGTGCCCCCTAGTGGCAATAGGGAAAACAAACAAACAAAGAATCCTTCACATTACGCCACCCAAAGTATGAGAAATATGCTTCCAAACTTATTAAAATACGGTATATATATTTTTTAAATTCTTTTATAGCTACCCTACAACCTTTTTATTATATATAAATATACTGTGTATTTTTATTATATTTTTATTATAGCGTTGCAATTTTTTTACATTTTATTAACATTTTAAACCATTGTTTAAATGTGGATTTCCTAGTGGCAGTTTAAAAATAATCTGAAATGACCAGATTTGTCTTTTCCCTGGTGACAGGATGAACCCAGGGCTACTGTGGAAGAACGGGAAGAAGCCCCTCAAGTCCCAGACCCTGATGAGTTTGTGGCCCCGGCTCCTCCTCCCTCATACTTCTCCACCTTCTACTCATACACACCACGCCTGGCACGAAGGTAAATGTACTGGAGACAACAGTTTAACTAGCAGGTTTTTAATTATTTTTTTCTACCATTGTTAAAAGTCCAATTATGCCAGAGTTGTCCAGATTGTCCCATGTTCTTCACTGATTAGGTGGCCATTTTGTCTTTTTTTTTCCAGAATGTTGGGGAACAGTGTGATCCCTCTGCCTCACATCTACGGTGCACGGATCAAGGGGGTTGAGGTCTTCTGTCCTCTGGACCCCCCACCTCCATATGAGGCTGTTGCGGGCAGCAGCACTGATGCTGTGGCAGAGGTAACTCCAACACCTCAACTCTAGAGGCTTTAAAACAGTGAAAATTGGAGCTGGTGTCTGATGATCCAGTTTCTGATGAGAAGAAATTTTAATTCAGACTCAGGTCTGGACTTTTGGTCAGTTTAGACAACCTGAAGAGGAAAATCAGACAATGATGATGACAGATTCTTTAGAAGTTTGAGACCTTTATTCAGTGACAATGGTCAAGATTCTGAAAATTATTCTGAAAAATATTTTCAATTCTTAAAAAATAATTCAATTCCCCTTGCATCCTGGTGTAACTCTCATTTCCAGGAGAACGAGCAGACTGAAGCCACCACTGCTTCTTCACCTCCACCAGCCTGTGTTGAAGGTATGTCACAGTGGAAACAGGTCAGAGTCGGGTCTGACTGGCAAAAAAGTTGACAATAAATGGGTTAACATTAACAACATTGGCTGAAGTAACAAATCAGAGCAATTAAAGCACAAGAAAAACAAGTTTGGATCCTAAACTGAGGTTCAATTTAGCAGAATTTCTGGCAAAAATGACAGAATATTATTTAAAATAATTAACATCAAGCCAGTTGACAACTTTTTTCCAGAAAGATCTGATTTGTGCTAACACTGATAGTGTGTCTCTCTGCGTGGATCTGATCAGACCTCAGTTCTCAGACGGTATCTGCATCACATGATGGTGTTCCTCAGGCCAAACCTCAGCTCCAGCAGCAGCAGCAGCAACAACCTCCGGCACTGGTCTCTAGGAAAAAGAAGAGGATCCACCGCTCCAACAGTGACCCTGTGTTGATGGACCTCGGTGCTAAAGGTTGGTTGTGTTATGCACATTCAGCAGTGGGTTCTGTCCTCGGTTTCAATGGACACTCTGGCGGGAAGAAATGTTTTTAACAAAAATATTCACTGTAGATCACTAACTGTTTTTCTGAGGGCCAGATTATTTTTACCTATATTTCCTTAATTGTTACCTTAATTCTGAGGACCACAAGATATTGTTATCTTTGATACCGGTACTTATAATTTTGGAATCCACCTGCAGGCTGGATTGAGTTGTTTGGTGGGCTGGTTTGAAACCATGGCAGATCTTTGGTTGATGCCCTTTCTGCTCACAAAAATGTTAACAGTTGGCAAGCTGGATAATCATAAGACTTCTTCTTCAATATATTCAATATAAACATATGTTTTTCCCTGATGTAACCATAGTCTGGAGCAGCAGCCAAGCTCCTCTCGCTCCTCTCCCTGCCCCCCAGACGACGGACTCCTCCACCCAGACCTCACAGCCCACTCTGGCTGCCAACACCCAGGGACAGGTGACCTTGCGAAGAGGAAACAACGACAGCAGAAACCCACGCCGACCCCGACCTTCGTCCATGGTGGATTACCAGAGCTACAGACACACACAGGAGCTGGTCAGGAAGATCCTGCAGCAGCCTGCAGCTCAGGGTCTGGCCCCTGAGGTCCAAGAGCTGGTGGACAGTATCCGACACGTCCTGCAGTCAGACGAGGAGCACATGGAGGAGGCTGTACGGTGTGCTAGTTACATAGAACAGGTGAGATTTTATTTCTATTGTGCTTTAACGCAGAGTTGATTCAGTATTTGGTCTTCTTACTTTTAGCCATCTTTAATTTAACCTGTGTGGATTTGAACCTGGAACTTTGTGGACCCAAGTCTGCTTACCTAACCCCTGGGCAGTCACTGCCAATATCTGTTTAAGTTCTTAAATTTTTTAGCATCTTTTAGGTCCTCAGAATCAAATTATTTCTTCTCTGTTAAACATCTAACCTGATGTGTTCCCTCCAGGCCTTTACCAGCTCAGAAATGGGTCCAACTCGACCCAATCCTCCTCAGCAACAGCAGCAGCCTCTCGCCAGACCTTCCTTCCAGACCTTCCCCCACCGGCGTAGGCGGAGGCCTGGGCTGCTGCACCTGCAGAGCTGTGGGGACCTCAGCTCTTTCACCTGTGCAGCCTTCGAGTCTCTGGAGCATCGAAGGAACGGCAGAAAAGTAGCGTCCAGAGCAGCGTCCAGGACGAGCTCTCGGGCGGACTCGAGGACAGGGTCTCGTCCAGATCTTCCTGATCGACCTCACAGTCTGATTGGAGTCTTTAGGGAAACAGTGCTTTAAAGGACACGACTGAAGGGTGATGTTAGAGCAGATGGTTGGAGGCGTCATGAACCAGATGCTGCTGTGTTTGCTGTCCATGACAGGGAGAAACTAAGGAACTGCAACAAAAAAATAAGAGGGAAACGGAGTGTGCACGCAGATGAGTGTGTGGTTTTTACTGTTATGATGATTTTGTACTTAAAGCTCTTGTACACTTTTCATAAGGACTCACCTTGACTCACTTTAACTCCCACACTACACTACACTACTACACTAGTGTTGGGTGATTTTATAAAAGTTGTTGCACTGTTCCAGACCCTAGGCCCCTGGTTCACAGGAAGAGAACAAATCACACTTTAGATGCTCCATACTGTGAGCCTTCCTGTGGGTGGTGAGAACACTGGAAGTTGTACAGGTAGGGATGGTGCTATGATCAGAGAACCGCAGTAGCAACCTGGCAGTGGACTCGAACCTCAGGCCTTGGAGAACCACCACTGCCCAAACAGTCTTCTTATTAACTTCAATGTTTTTGTTTGCTGCGTATTATTTTGATTTTAACTCCTGACACTGGTGTAAATAATGACAGTGAAAAACTGTCAAAGACTGAGTTGAAGCCTCAGCTGAGGACATGTGACTCTCCCTGTACAGAAGACCCTGCTGCTTTGTTTTTGGTGAAAATTCTGCTGTGCACATAAAATTTATTAACAAAATACATCTCCATGTCTTTTTTTTTGGAGGGGGCAGGGGGTAAAATGTAGTCTTGATTTAGAAAAAAAATTCTTAAAATATGGCATTAATAAAAATCATTTAAGTCAGTCATGAAGTTCATCTCCCTCCCTGCAGGTGGTGCTTTGGTAAAGTTTTATGCCCTGCTCCATGTGTTGACTGGCTTGTAAAATTGTTTTTTATGTAAACTTTTGACTTTTTTAAGCTCATATTCTGAGATTATATGATTATATAGTTATATTTTCTCTTACTCCCACTGTTTTATAAAAACAAAACTTAAATCTAATTTCCGAGTTGTCTTTTGGGGCTTTTCAGCTGGACAAGATTCTATTTTTTAATATAAATAAATAGGACAATATTCTAAATGTTACCTGAAAGAATAAGCTTTAGAAGCAAATACATAAAATAAATGACATTGTGATCCAAATGTTAATGCTCTGTGCTGGATGATGAGATAGAGAGAACTGCCAGACATTCTTTGAAAGCAGCAGACAGGTTATGGTCTGCAGCCAGACTGATGGAAAAGGAAATTGACCTTAATGTCATTGTCCACAGATGCGGGTTTGTTCCCACAGATGACATAATTAGATTTGTGGTTTTCTAGATGCTTGATTCTTTATTAAAACTATCAGATTTCAACAGGCCCACCTTCTGTCTTTACTCTCAGACTCATTAAATGTAATAGAATAAGCAGTAACATCCACTAAGGGCAGGAGGAACATTTATTACCGTGGAGTTCACTGCTCTCTGTTGATACTCCTTACTGCACTGACCCCTAGAGTCTAGGACATGGGCAAACTAAGGCCTGTGGACCAGATGTGGCCTGTTCAGCTTTGTTCTCCAGCCCGTGTCCAATGATCGAACCAATTGTGACCAAATGAAGTGAATTTCAGTATTGCCAAGAGTTCACTTAGCTGCAAGTTTTGGGCCACACCCATGCATTTTGAGGCAATTTTGGTAATAATTTTCTGCCGTATTTTGCAATGGTAAGGATATTTGGTGACATTTTAACGTTAACATTTTACAAAAAAATGTTTATTGAGGATTTTAGAATGAATCATTCACTCGGCAGCCTGTTTTGTGCCATAATTTTGCATTTTTGTGATTGTAAGTGTCCCCTGCCTACACATTTTTGTCAGTATTTTGACAGAAATAATGTTTTTTGGAGTTTAGCTCCAGTTATTTACTAAGCAACATGTTTGGGGCCATAAAATTGCATTTTCTGGACATTTTTTTATTCACCAATTTTTCACTTTTAGGCCACACCCACCACGGCTGTGCCTCATCAGCTTTGGATTCAGTGCAGCTGGTACAACAGCAGAAAAAGCACAAGTCAGCGTGGAAATCTTAAATCCCACTACATATTTAAATGTCTTTTTGATAGCTATCAGTGATTACATCCTACGAAATGGATATTTGGCTATTTTTAAAATTTCCTTTCTCCTTATTTGTGTCGGATGCAATAAAAAGGGCATTTGCTTCTGCATTAGGTAAGACACCTTATTTAACATTTCTTTGTCATGCTCGTTCTTCAAATCTATTTTCTCCTTCCATGATGTTAAAATGTCTGCATCCCCCAAAAGCAAAAGCCAAAGACTACAGTGACTACAGTAGTGCCATTTTGACACACTTCTGATTGTTTGCAACACATACAATCAGTTTGAAGTAATAGGTAAGGTGCACTGGATTATAGGACACTTTTTTGGAAATTATTTTAAGTGCACCTTATATTCAGAAAGTATGGAAAACTCAAGGCAGCAGTGGTGGCCTATTGGTTTGGGAAGCAGACTTTGGCCACGATGCTCTGATCGTAGCAACTTCCTGAACCACATAACATGACTCACCATCCACAGGAAGGCTGACAGTATGGAGCAGTGTGATTTGGGTGGCAGTCGTGGAGAGCGCTGCCCCTGCGATCTGGTAACAAATGAAGATGAATGATGGTTAAACCCATGAAAGCTTAGGTACAGACCCTTCATGTGTGCGTCAAGAAACACCAGTGGAGCCATATTCCTTCTACAAGTCTCTTTATTGTTGGAAATACATTCTGCCTGGTACAAGAATGAAGATCCAGTTGCTAAAACACCACAGAAAAAAGCCAGCAAATAAATACAACAATGCTGCTGCTCTTTTCTCCTCTTCACACTCACTGAGTTTACATTCTGCTTACATCCAAGACTAGTGCACTTGTGAATACTTTGTTAGATTAAAGGGATAATCTGAGATTAAGACAGGACTGAGCACGCTCAACACTGTCTGCTGGAGGTTCAAATTACATTATAAATGCCCAAACAAAAATGAAACCCCAAATATCCCTTTAAGCTAATCCAGTACATGTGTCATGCTTGTGTGCCCTTATTTCTTCACAAAGTGAAAAGTGATTCTCTCAAATATACAAATCTAAATGCCAGAAAAGTTGGTACACTTCCTAGAAATGCAATTAAAGTTAAATAAATATCGCTCAGCAATGGATTTCAACTAGAAATGTCCAATATTAACATTTTGCAGATAGCCGATTTGCTGCTATTGGGCAAACATTTAATTTCCGATTTTGATATCGGCCAAAACTGATAATATTTTATCTGGTTCATCTGGCAATATTTTAAATGTATCTCTTCAAACCACTGTTAAACCACTGTTGAGTATAACAATAATTAAATGAGCTGAAATGCTGCCATCTAGTGTCTCCAACTTTAATATACAGCTTTTTTTTCCTTAATTTGATCGGCATTGTGTAGCAAAACCCATGCATTGGTTTATCAGGTTTTTCCCATATGTTACGAAATAGGCAAGTATCAGGATGATGTTATTGGTCGGCCAGTATTACCAGACACAGCTAATTTATAAAACTTTTGTTTTAAAGGAATACACTCAACAACCAAATTTAATTGTTTGAGTATATCTTTAAATTAAGTGTTGAGTCAAAACGTCCTAATTTTTGATGCTCAACTTTTTCGCGACTTATGTCCAAAATCCCAAAACTGTCTTTGCAGTTTTAATGAAATTTTTCAGTTTTAATTGCACGTTTCAGAAGTCTACGAACTTTTCAAGCCCATATTTACTGTATATGCGACCACACTTCCTACTTTTACAATCTTTTTTAGGCCCCTCCCCTTTGTGTTCAAACGACTGCCAAATTAAAAACACAAACTCACCGTTAAATGTATATAGATTTTTATAGCTTTCTAGAGTGTTTGTCATATATATATATTTATATATATATTTATATATTCAGCTGATTCTTGATTGAACATGGTGTCAATGTCTACAAACACACACACACACACACGCACACATACGTTTAAAGGAGCCTAAACACGTGGTTCCCTTTTCTATGTTGGTAAGTTGACGTTATAAAAATCCTGTAGTAGCTGTTGTGGTTGTAAGGCCAAGAAAATCTTGTGGACAGACGTTTCAAACAACCGCACAAAAAAACTTGTTCTACTTCCAAACCAAACTCAGATCTTCACTTAGCTCACAACTATGTAATACTTGCAGCATTACAGGAGGACTGGACCAATCACAGGGCGGGACTCAGGGGAGCGGAGTGATGGAGCTGTTGCCGTTTTTCTATAACTACTCTGTTATTCTGTGCAGCGATGCACGAAAACTGCAAACTGCAACGAAACTTTAAATAGAATGAACTTTGAGAAAAATAAATTAGAAAAGCGACCCATACAGAGACAGACCGTCCTTCTGTCCTTGGTATGAAAAGACAATCTAATCACGAAATGCGAAATCTGACGTTTGTCTTGTGTTCTGTAATTCCTGCTTCTCTCTTCTGCCACCATACACTCTTGGTCATTTTTTGTATAATGAAAAGCCTTTTTTATTGACTCCTGCTATTGGTCAAGAGCTTGGGTGAATTAACCGTGTAGTTTACTGGGTGTGTAATCCAGCAGATGTCACCAATGAGACTAACGAACAAAATATTAGAATTTTGCGTTTTATAAACTATCAGACGTTAACTACAACCATAACCCTGGATTATGGTCAAACTTGTTAAACTTCGATATTCTGCGAATTTTGTCAGGTTTTAGCGAAATATTTGTCCTTTCTTATCCAACGTAATTTCCATGGTTCCTTTGGCTTTACAAGTTTGTAAAGTTTACACGTTTGTAAAGATTCACAAGTTTGTAAAGTTTACACGTTTGTAAAGATCTACAAGTTTGTGAAGTTTTACAGGTTTGTAAAGATCTACAAGTTTGTAAAGTTTTACAGGTTTGTAAAGATTTACAAGTTTGTTACAAGTTGATGCATTTCCTTAAGAATGATCAAGTTATTATGACAACGGATTTCTGATATTGACTTTTTGCCAACATTAGATATGCTGACAATTGTCAAACCTTTAGCCTAACGATGTGTGCAGCTGTTTGCCCCAAAACTAAAGCAAACATCTCAAGACCCTCCAATTCTTGAATATTTGGTGTAAAACGCAAACAATTCGTTATTGGGTTTTCAATATTGTAGAGAAACTGGATAACGATAAAAGTTATTACGCAATTATGTCGACGTCTGGTCAATTATATTGGTTTGCAAACATTATGGGACGACCTTAATTATGACATTTAATTTAGGAAATAACCATTAGATATTATAATAGAATCAGAATTATAGATTGGGGCCAGATCAAGGTCTGAGTTGGTGTGTGGGCTAATAGTGGTGCCTCAAACAAGGGGTAAAGAAGAACAAGGTGTAGATTGACGACAGGACATAAACACAACAACCACCAAGACAACTGAGAACAATGAGTTTAAAAGCTATTTATACGATGTGCAAAACAGAGCTGCACCGTAAAAAAAAAGCGAAACCACTCTGATGTGTGATCACACATTCATCGGCAGCTTTCACACAAACACATGTGGAGCTGTGGTGGTGCGGAGGTGACGTAGAAACCAGCAGTATCTGCCAGTGTAATAGCAGCAGGTCTGAGATCGGTCAAGGCCCGGTGATCAGACCTCGCACAAGTTTCCAGTTCATTCAAGTCGTGACTGGTGTGTATAACCATGTATCGACGGCCACGAGAAAAAAACACTCCGTAAAGAAGAACCTAAATCTACAGGGAAACTGAGGATTTCTCTCAAGGAGAGGACAGATCAGGTACAAAGTGTTTCACAGAGTTGGACTTTCTCAGAGGAAACACAGCAGTTTCACTGTTACAAATCTGAGAAATAAATCCCAAAAAGGTCCATTATGCAACAGCCAGCCTCCACAGACAGCAGGACACAGACACAGTCGGTGCTGTAGCTCTTGTCTACAACGTTCCAGTTCTCAGAGATTGTTTGACTGTAAAACTCCAGCTTCCAAAAATGATGAGACAAAAACAGAATGAATCCTGGTGCATCTTATTCATTGTTTTTCTTATTCATTGTGCACATTTGCATGTGCTTTGTGGCTCGGGGAGCCCCCCCCAATTTCGTTGTACCCCCCAAGGTGCAATGACAATAAAGGACTATTCTATTCTATTCTATTTTGTCTGGTGCAACTTATATTCTGGAAAATACAGCCTCATGTTTCTTTTATCTAATCAGTGCAGTGGTAACTCAGCTTTCGAACATAATCGGTTCCAGGTTGGTGGTTGAGGTCTGATTTGGTCGAGGTCTGAAATAATTTTTCCCATAAGAAATAATGGTAAACTCATTAATCTGTTCTGGCCCATATGAAAAGTCCACTTTTTTTCAATAAAATGTGTATATAACCAGCAATTTAGTCCTAAACATGTAGATGTATATTTAATATATTTTTGTCCTCCTTCGTAATGTACGTATTGACCGGCATTTTTTCCGAAAATGACCGATCTCATCGCAATTAAAAACAGCCTTTTATGCAAGATCACATATTTATCGGCAGCCTTTTGGTCCAAACTCGCCGCCTCTCCATGCCAGCCACGACTGGTTTTACAAGTAAATCCCTTTTCATCACTTTCAACATTGTTCTCACTGCTCGTACCCACACCCTTCTTTTTTAGATCATCGTAAATACCGAGAGCCGATCGCTGATCAACGCTTTGGTGATGCTGTCTCCAGCTCCAACTCTTTTTCCTTAATAAAGATAAGCAGCAATTATACCATTTCATCTAATATCTTGAATTGAATTAAGTTGAATTCTGAACGAGAAAGAATGCACGCAGTTCGGCTTGACTCAGCCGAGCGCGGCTGCACGAATGCTCTCTCGGCTCGACTTGGGCCAGTCGAAAGCTGAAATTTGGTCGAAAGAGGAGGCACATTTTTCTCGAAAATTTTGGTCGATAGTCGAGTTGGTCGAGAGCTGAGACGTTCGAAAGCAGAGGTAGCACTATATTGCATGGGCCTGGCCGCTGGAAAAGTCACATTCTCGGTAATTTATTGGTATACCTTTGCTTTGCTTTTGTCACTACCCCATCCCAGATGTAACCCTAGATAACGATGTCAGAAGATACTGGTTTCCCCACCTCACCACTGCTCTCCCCAAATACTTTTCTTTAGTTTTTTTCTTAATTAGTAGTGGATTCTACCTCATCACAGCAGCTGATTAACACCTCTGGCTTCTTCCACCTGATATCACACAGATTTGAATGCTTGTAGGTGATGATCTAGCAGCGGCAGTAACTGAGGTGCTACATTCAACTGTCAAATACTGATTAAATAACATGTATCTGATGAACTGTTGACTCTCTGTTATTTATATGTAATTATAATTATACTAGTCTGAGTCCCTCGACATCTAATTAGGTTTTACGCAGCCCTTGAAGCAAAATAGGATTGAAACCAACCAATAAACATGAAGAACCACCATTAACATTTAAGATTTCAATTAATTACCAAGACAGAACTTTGAGAGGCAGCAACTGACGTAGAAGCCTAGATAAGGAACAGATCTAGAAATAGTCCTGTCAGAGCAGTTGGCGTCATCAGAAATTAACAACTCGCCTCATGCTCTTCAACTGAAGGTGAGAAATCCAATGTTATACTTCTCTTAAAGACAGACGGAGGACGAGCTCCCTCCCTTGATCTCTAGTTGCCAAGTTGTTCAACACAAACTTGTTGCCTTTAAGACATTCAACGCATTCAGGTACAAGTCTGGAGATTTGGGAATATCACTCAGATATGGAATGGTCAGGTTTTGATCAAATGTCCTTCAGGTTACAGTCAATTTAGAGAGACAGAAAAGGCAAAACCAGACCAGCAACTATACTCACTTCCAATACGGTTGATTTTTAATAAACTAAAAGTCTTCAAATTAGTTGAGAGATCTAAGGGTTGTCCATTTTTGACATTAGTTATAGCCGTCAAAGTCATTTTACTCACCTGCTACACCCAGTAGAGCTGGAACCATTGCATATTGGACCATTAAGTGAATATATTTCTGCACATTGCCACTTGAAGACAAGGCAAAGCCAAAAAAATGTCCAACAACAACAATCACTTGGACCCACTGCAGCAGCTTTGGAAGAAGGATTGAGGTGAAGGTGGAGGTGGAGGTGGAGGCGATGTGCTGGGAACAGTTGAGGTCAGCTCCAGGTAAAGGGTATGTGAGGTCTTGTTAGATGTAAACAGGCTGCTCCTGGGCGGTCAGCAGACGGTACATGGCTGCAGGCATCGTCTTCATATGGATCTGTTTCGGCCACAGAAAAACATCAAAGCGTTTAACCAGTGATAATGAATACCTTTGTCCCAAGGTCAGTAGACAGTCTGGTTGAAAAACACAAGTATTCAGCCTGTTCATAGTCTCCGTTAAAATAGTTTTCACAGTTTTTTTTTTTTAAAAACCTTTCTCTGTTTCTCTGTCCCTTGCTGCTCCTTTTATTTCAGTCTTTCAGTTTGTCAACTTCATCCTTCTTCTGAGATAATTTAAAATATTTAGTTTTTTTGCTTTTAAAGGCACTTTTGGTCAACCAGCCTTAGCATAATTATTTAATATCTGTAAGAATCGTATCTGTTTTTCCTCTTATAATGCAATGCCAGAATTTCGCAAAATGACGTGTGGTACGAACTCTGTTTTGGCGAAAAACAATGTGAAAAATTATGTGAAAGTCACTAGATGGCAGCATTGCAGCTCATTTTGTTGATTTTACTAATCAGGGGATTGAGAAAAATGTATAATCCCTAATGGGACCATGGCAGAAAAGAACTAAGAATCATTTTAATCTAATATCTTAGTGACAGATGCCTTTTAAAGTTGTTAATCACAACTGCCCCACTATCAGTGGATATCCAAATTAAAAATGAGAAGAATAAAACTGACATATTGGAGAACATGGTTAACATAATTTTTTTTTGTTCTGACGGCTCAGGATGTCAGTTAAATGTTAAAGTTCTGCTTCAGTTTGAAACAAACCGATTAGCAATCTGGTCCAAAGCCCTGGTATCATCAGACTCACCTGTGTCTGTCATCAGTCTCACTCGTGTCACCTGGTGCCCTGGGTATATAAACCTACCTCACCCACACTGTGAGTGTTTGTTGGGTTTGTGTGTGAGATGGAGGTTGTGTGTGTGTGTGTGTGTGTGTGTGTCTGTGTGTGTTGGCCATGCCTTGCATTTCTGTGACCCTTTTCTTCTAGACTAGATGAAAAACCCAAACAATCATTAGACCAAACAACAACAACTTCAGACTCGTGTCCATGACTTGATGACATGTCCTGCAGCCTCCTTTGTATATGTTTGCTGTGCTTGGCCCCTGCGAGGTCAGGCTGCTGTTTTAAGGCTGCTTATACTCGCCTCAGTGGTATGCACCAGTGGGTGTCATGTAGCTGCTGTTGCTGTTTATATCTGAACCAATGAACAGGGCGGTCCTAGCAGCGAAAACAATCGTCCGACTTCTGCTCGACAACTGCGACAACGTGTCATTCTCTGCTAAAAGCTCCCATTGTCTACATGAAGCAGAAATGTGAGAAAAATTCCCCTTAGCTGGTCTGAACCCTCAGTTGGTTATTACGATGTGTGTCATTGCCTCATACTGTACAGTCAGGTCTGCCCCCTGCTGCCACCGATGTGAATGACACCCTTGTTCACAATAAGAAAAATCCTCAAAAGGTGCAAGAGGAGAAACATTTTTCACAATTGTGGCATGAACTTTCTTCCGTTTGTGTTTGAGTAGGATGTCTCACCTCTCCCACAGCGTTGGAAAGGATGTGGACAATTTTCTCGTGGGGTGTGGCCACCACACTCTGACTGTTGATTTCGATGATGCGATGACCCACTCTTACGCCCCCTCTTTCAGCGATGCCTCCTCGCATGAGGCTACAGATCTGTCATGGAGACAGGGGGCGCCATTAGCCAAACATGCTTTTTTTTCTTATGGTATCACTATGGTTAAAACTGAATGCTGATACTACTCTACTGGTACAAAACCTCTATTGGGAAATATTCAAGACTGAGTCGCTCCAGACAAAACATATTTATTGGCTTGTGAAGTGCGACTTATCATCCAGAAATATACACTCCTCTACCTCTAAACCTTTACTTTTCTTACTTTTATTTCTACTGTTTCAGTACTGTACTAGTTTATTACTTCTACAGCTGCCGTAACATTGAAACAGGATCAAGGTAGATGGGACTCACAATGCCATTCTGAACACTGAAACCCAGCTGGTAGCGAAGGTCTGGACGTCTGATGAGGACAGTAGTCACTGGAGGACACCTGACGATGTTCAGGTTGATCCTGGACTGGTTTTTCAGACCCTAAAACGGGGTTGAATACAAGCTTAAAATATGAATTGCTACTGGTGATTGGGTTTTGACATTTTAATGGGAGAAGTGTTGTACTCTCATACCTTAATGATGCTCTGACATGTGGACAAGGGCAGGCCCACCAGACTGGTCCCATTGATGGACATGATCTGGTCTCCAATGTTCAGTCTGCCAGACCTTTCAGCTGGCCCAGCATGCATCATGTTGGCAATGATGACAGTGGGCAGGATGGAGCCCCACCCACTCTCTACGATGACCACACCCAGAATCTCTCCTTTGCCTTTCTCGACATACACCTGTTCTCAAAACATTAGTAAAAAGATGGGCTATAAAGTAGCTTCTTATGAGACCATACTTAAAAAAACAACAACAATGCAGCCTTACTGCCACCCCAGTAGGTGGCAGTAATATAACTGTTAAAATTGTTTGTGGCCTACATACGTCTTTGCAGTTCTCAGACTTGGAGAAGTGGATCAGGTCATCGTTGTACATGTCTTGGGTGTTGAGCAGGTCACTGTATTCCTTCTGGCTGAGGTCCTCAGGGTTAATACCATTGGCCCGTAAGAATTCCTGGTAAGCTACACTGAAAGCCTGTCCAATGGACTGTGCAATCAGTTGGGCCTAAAGCGGCAAAATTATAAAGAATAGAATTCTTACCGATCTACAATCTTCTGTGTCGTCATAAGAAAAAAGTTGTTTGGTCTCAAACTTACATCCTCGGACTCGAACACGTGACATATCATCTTGTACTGACGCTTGCTGTCCTGACCTGGATCAGAGGCTTCTACGCTCTCCTGAGAGTCAGGTCGAGGCATCCGGCGCCTCGCCATGAGAACTACAATGTTGCCGATGTCGGCAATGTAGGAGATGGTTCGCAAGGGATGATCCATCATGGTCTCCTAGAGGACAGACAGCAGTGTAACCCAGATATAAAATTATAAAACAAAAAATCGTCCTAATCCTCTGGGTCTAATTACTGGGTCGTAGGACCAGCACTCTCCATGACTGCCACCCAAATCACACTGCTCCATACTGTGGGTGGTGACCCCACTGGAAGTTATGTGGAAGCTGTGCTCAGAGCACCATGATCTAAGTTAAATAAAATGGTCTAAACTTCTTCCAGCTCAGTGTCCTCACACACACTTGATGTCATCTTATCACCCAAAGAACGGTGTCACCTATATAACACTGACTCACAGTCCACTGCATATTCATGATGTCACCCAACCTCAGTAGAAGTGAACCAATGGAAAACTCTGTACTCGTATCAAATTACAAAAATACTAAATAGACAGCCATACTTTAGATCAGATCTTAGATCAGCTCCATCAATCTGCACGAAGTAAATCTCCTCATCCTATCATCTTACACTCCAGCTCTTGACACTGATAAAATTTTAATGATGTTCCACCTTGTGGCCGTCACTGATCCTCTATTCTCTTACTGTAAATTAGTTCTGTGGATCATTTCTACTTCACTGATGTAAATCTCTGGATATGACGCTAGGAGAGGAAAGATGTTATCAACATCACAATAAGTAAATGACCATGTGACCATGAGGGCCACCGTCGGTACCTGGGAGTCGGCGTTGAGCACTTTGATCCTCTGGGTGGAGATGAAGAGATCTACTTCTGTCATGGGCTGGGGCTCTCCATCAGGGGCCTTCACACACAAACACACATCCATTTATTTGTCTTAACACAGATGACAACGTTGTTATAAATTAGTAGCAAATGCAATTATGTGTAAAGTTAGTGTAAACATTGGAACTTTAACCATACAGTGAATATGGTTCATGGTCAGAACAATAAAGAAGGAGACACTGTTTTTCTGTTAGCACTTGGCTTTGTTAATACAGTGGTTCCCAGCCTCCAGGGCATGGGCTGGAACTTGACCATGGGTCAATTGATACCAGACCGTGCAGATAGAATGCATAACTTTTCAACTTTTTTTCTCTCTCTCTGTTGCATTTGACCGCAGGTCTGCTGTGGCGCTGTAATACGCTGGTTTAATGTTCATTTTTAAATTAAAAATACATTTTTTTGTTGGTCATCATTTCTTTTACAGTGGATGTGTAGAAAAAACATTTAACTTCTGTTAATTCTTCTTGTCCAGATTTTCACAATAAATGTTTTTTGAGATAAATTATAAAACATTTTACAACATGAGGAAACAAAAATAGACGAGAAAATGTAAGGACGATGTACAGACATCATGGATACAAATACAGAGCTAGGATTGGAGGGAAAGGATGAGATGATGAAGGTACTGCACCTGCTTCTTGTTCTGGGCTACTTTCTGTGCCGCCTGTAGGACATGGAACAAAACAGACAGAAGAGTCATGGGTTAGAACGTGGAGCTGTGTTCCACTATGGGGTTTCTGCAGTCAAACCAAGGCAGATGCAGTTGTTGTTGTTGTTGTTGTTGTTAGCTACAGTGTAATGGAGTCTAAAATCAAACACAGTTCTGACCCAGTGGCTCAGATATCCCAAGAAATGAATCCAGCTCCAGAATGCGTACAACAAGTGTGGGAGACACACTTGGATGAGCCACCATGGATGACACATCTGTGTCCTAAGAACTAGACTATGCTGCAACATGTGCTGTATCTTTTATTTTATTTTCTGAACGCTGAGCCATAACCCAAAATAGGTCACAGTTGTCGGTTAAGAATGTGTAAAAAAATGTAACTTTAAGATAATTTGCATTTCTAATTATAGCAACATTTACTGGCAACATTATTTCACCTTGAGCTGATTTTATGTGGCCATTCATCATTTTTGCATGTTTTTGTACGGTTGCCAAACATAGTATATAAAGGAATGACAGACAACAGATCGATGACGCAGATAAAATATACGGTGTGTGTGTGTGTGTGTGTGTGTGTGTGTGTGTGTTTTACGACCTTGACACGGCTGACAGCCTCCTGTGCCTGCATCATGCGGACGTTCTTGGAGGGCGTTTTATCTGACAGCAGCTGGGTGGAGCCCAGGTAGTTGGCTGCGAAGATGATTCCATCAATCAGGTCTTCTGGGTCACATGGACCTGGAACTGAAGGCAGAGGAGTGGTGGATCTCTAACTAGTCTGTTTAATAACAGACATTTGTTATTATGATAGTATGGATTAGTATATTTCTCTGTGTGTGTGTGTGTGTGTGTGTGTGTGTGAGTGCACAGTATACAGTATATGTGTGTATGTATGCATGTATGTATGTTTATGTGTGTGAGTATACAGTATAT
>JAFBJS010001441.1:105697-145708 GCA_016785265.1 Paraplagusia blochii | reverse complement strand
CTGGGTCACATGGACCTGGAACTGAAGGCAGAGGAGTGGTGGATCTCTAACTAGTCTGTTTAATAACAGACATTTGTTATTATGATAGTATGGATTAGTATATTTCTGTGTGTGTGTATGTTTATGTGTGTGAGTATACAGTATATATATGTATATGTATGTGTATTATATATGTATGTATATATCTATATCAATATGTCTGTGTGTGCAGATGTATATGTGTATATATTTACATATATTTTTTTAAATATATAAAATGATTGATATAATATGATGATAATAATACTAACCTAAGTAGTTATTAATATTGTATACTGAATATTTAATGAAATATATTTCAATATATAATAATAGTAATATATTGAAATATAAAAATTGAAATAAATATATTGAATAAAAATAATAATTGAGATTACAATTACTCAACAGCACCACACACAGCAACTGTTAATACCTACTAATCTACTGATACCGCTAACTCTAACCTATTTATCTACTACTAACTTATTGATCCACTGTTCACTGTTGAGGTCTAATGTATTTGAAAGTTTTGCAGCTCCTCCTGTCTCTATCCTATTGTCTTTTTTGTGTTTGTCTTTTGTTTGGTGCTGTTCTGTTGTTGGGGCCTGTATTTGTTGAAGGGATTAATAAAGGCCTGTCTGTCTGTCTGACTGACTGTCTCTCTGTTCAGGAATCATAACTGTTTCTTTCTTAAACTACAGATCCACAGACTGAGGCGTCTCACTCACCTTCTACGTATGTAGGGAAAGAAGCCAGGCTTCTCCTGGACTGTAGGTGGAAAAAGAATCACAGTAGGATCTTAGAACTCCATGTACAGAAAGAGAACTCGTATGAATAGCTAATGCTCAAACCCACGTCTTTGCTGGAAGGAGAGGAGTCTATGACGTCGTCCTGTAGCAGATGCCTGGTGGACGACTCTGCTCCCAGAGGAGAAGGAGAACTGGAACCAGGAGACTGTAGGAGAAAATACAACAAATACAGGAACGGGTTTTAGGATTCCTTCAGCAGTTACTAAGATGTAGTTTTATAAAGGTTTTTAACAATAAAGTAATTATTGTCAAGTCTCCTAAATGTCTTTACTATACAAAAAATGATTTTTGGACATCGATGCCTGAATTGTAATTTTATATTTTTTCCTAGTGTCTAACCTAAAGTCTAAGGGTTCTAATCTTGGTATTCCCTCAAAAAGCGTTCCATCCATAAAAGATGTCTTCTTTTTTTTTTTTTTTGAGGAGCATCCTATTGATCCTGTAGGAAAAACATGATCTTTGTGGTTCTGCAATTTCTCTCCAAAAACATACATGAAAACTCATATCCAAATAATCAGCTCAGTAACTTATTTCAACGCCCTCTCACTCCAAAATCAACCCTAATATTCAGCCATAAATCCATGACACTTGTTGTTGCCCAGTGAATATAGATTTTGTTTTGGCTCTGATTCAGCTGCTGCTGATAAAACCTTGTGTCTGTTCCCAGACGGAGAAACCGTCGATACAAACCGCCCACACCTCGTCTACGTCAGGCTCCTCCATCGACCGCTTCTGCTTGTCCCGTTCCTCCTCATGCTTCTCCACTTGATAAATCCAATAGTTTTCCATAGTTCTTCGTTAATGTTCACAACCCAGAAGATGCTCAACCTTCTGGGTGTTTGGAATGACTAAAGAGTGTGTGTGTGTCAGAGTGTGTGTGTGTGGTTCAGTACAGCACTGGTGTCTGCTGCTCAGGTGACACTGGTGTCAGGATTCATCATGGAATCAACAGGCAGGAACCAACTGTACGTTAGATTGGAGTCCCTGATAGTTTGACTTTATTGTCAGAACCTAAATAATTTATGGCTGAACTCGACGAATTCAACAATAACTTTAATACAGAGACATGAATAAAAGCACAGCAGCTGCAGGTGAGTTCTAATACAGTGATGTCAGCAGGAAAACAGCCTTTGTAACTGATATTGGATCCTCACTGAATTATTTAACCTTTTCGTCCGTTACCTTTCCCTATCTCACTGTTACTGAATAAATCATGCAGAGCAGGCTGGGGAGGGTGGAGGAATAAAACAGTGCTGTGCATTAAAAGATTCACAAAAATGTTGGTCTATTGTATTTGAGTGGTTGAAAGGTGGAGCTTCTCAGATCAGATTTTGGTTAAAAAAAACATTTCCACAACTGCAGGAACTAGAATAAAGATTTAATGTGTAATAAAAAAATCAAAGCCCTAAAAAATTTATTTTCATTAGTATTAAAACTATAAGAGAACAGTCCAAAATACTCTTTCAGGTTTTGATTGTTGTGACATCAGGTTCCTCCTGTGTGTGAATGACTACATTACTGTAGAATACACAGTAACAACCTGCTGTGTACTGATCCATGAGGAGCCATGTCTGTCTCACTGATCTTTTTTTTTCGCTTGTCCCTTTTTTCAGGGGTTGCCAAGGCAAGTGAACAATTTCCATCTCCCCCTGTTTTCTGACTCCAACTACCTCCATGTCCTCCCTCACTGCATCCATCAATCTCCTCTTTGTCTCCTACCTGGTAGCTCCATCTCTAGGATCATTCTTCTGATCGGGCCAGTGCTGAATCTGTCTCTTATACACATCTAGATGTGTATAAGAGACAGCTGATCACCTCATTCCTGATCCTGTCCATCCTTGTCTCTCCTAAAGAGAATCTCAGCATCTTTAACTCCTCCACCTTCAGCTCTGTCTCCTGTCTTCTGCCTATTTCTAGTGTCTCTAATCCATCCATCATGGCTGGTCTCACAACTGTCCTGTAAACCTGTCCCTTCACCCTAGCTGACGTACTAAATGTATTGGATTTTCATTTTAATTGCTCATAATCTACCAGCCCTTGCTTTGCGATCTACTGGTAGATTCCAATCTTCTTACTGGACATTAAAGAAATGTCATTTAATGTCCAAATAGGGAGTGGGGAGAAGTGGAGTGGGGACGGTGCCATGCTCATGGGACCTCGATGGTAACCTGGCAGATGGTAGACTCAAACCTGAAACCTTCCAGACCCTAGCAGGTGTTTCTTTAACCACTGCTGGCCTATCTTCATCCACTTAGCTTTTACCAGGTCGCAGTACAGCAATACAGCTTATTCCTTTCAAATACAGTATATAATCTAAAATCCTATACGATTCAATCTTTTCAACAGTTTCCTGGTATATAAAGGCTGTGACAAATGAAGTTTCGTCATCTTTGTGTTAACAGCCTGGCTCTGCTGGTGCTAACAGCCTGACTTTGACGCCGTGTCCACCCCACACCCCGGCCAAAGCTCATGTACTTACGTCTCCTGCCAGAGATGCTGGCAGATCACACTCCGCGGTTGGACTCAGATCTTGTCTCATGACCCAGATAGGCTCTTTGGGCTCATCAGGCGTGTAAGGAGACCTCACTGTTCTGGTCTTCACCTCCTCTATGGCCTCCTTGATGTCCTTAATGGCCAGAGAGATAGCATCCCTCTTCTCCTGACTGTTCCTCATGACAACGGATTCATCTGAAGGACTAACGGTCAGTTTCCTGGATGGTCTCCCCCTGCCTGTTGCCTTGTGGTGTTTGTCATTGTCAGTCTGTGATTCCAGCTCATTCATTTCAGCCGTCACCTCCTCCGCAGCATGATGAAGGCTCGGAGAACTTACACTTTCTTTGACCTTTGCCTCAACGCCGTCGATATCCTCTTCACGCTCGCAGCTGTCGGCCCGTGGGTACGGAGCAAACTCAGCTTCCTTCTCCGGGCTGTCAGATTCACCGTCGGAGCGCTCGTCGTAGTGACGCAGACGGGAGCCCACTGCCTCCTGTTGGTGGTAGTCACCATTTCCTGTGTGACCTTCCAATAGACGAAAACTGGCTCTTTTCTGTTGTAGGGACTCTTTGTCCCCAGCTGTGTCGGCAGGAGATGAAACAGACGCGTTGGAGTCACAGATTTCCTCGTAGACGTGCTCGGACATTGAGTAAATGTCATACGGCTCAGCGTAGGCCTCCTCCACAGGTGCAGCATTGAGACCTTCCAATGTCTGACTCCCAAAACAATCGGGCCTCCCCCCTGAGGGGCCGAGAGGTTGGGTGTACACATAGTTGGAGTATCCAGCATTCAGTATCTCTTCAGCATCCTCCAGGTTCTGGGGATTTTGGACGTCAGGTTGGGGATCAACGGATATGGGTGGAGGTCGAGGGGCGTAGTAAAGATGTGAGTGAAGGTGCTGCTGTTCAGCTTCGGCACTCTCGGTGTATCCCTCAGCCTCAGGCCGCAGCTGAACTCCATAGTTCACCGTCTCGTCCTCCGCTTCTGGCTGCGCCTCAGGCTCTAGGGACATCACGACCAGACCTTCGTCCCCCTCCACCCTGTCGGTGTGGGTGTGGAAGCCGCTCTCAGTGCTGGCAGATCGGGCCAGTGCTGAATCATCCCGCTCACGCTCGTCTTCCTGGGTCATCTCTGGATGCTGCTGCTGCTGCTTCTTCTGTTGTTGTGCTAAGTGTTGTGCTCTTTCCGCCTCTCTCTGCTGTCTCTGTCTGTGTCTCTGCTGCTGGACTCTCATCCGGGCCTCGCTGTCGCCCTGTCTGCGATATCGGGTCACTGCGGGTCGTGGAGTAGGCTGTGGCTGCTGCTGGAGCTGAGGGGACCCGGCCCCATACAGCTGGTCCATGTCTTGCTCCTCCTGTGGGTGTCGCTGTTGAGAAGTTCTTGCTCGTCCACTACCGCTTCCCCCAGTTGAGCCCTCCCTCCTGTACCGCTTTCCCTGGTTGCCATGGTTATGGGGTTGAGTACCATGGTTGCTTTGGCGTTGGTGGGAAGAAGAATCGGTTTCTTCCATCACTGCTGGTCCAACCTCTGTCTCCTGGGAACTCATGTCTCTCTGGTTGTGGGTGGTTTAACGTTGTTTAATGAAGGCTCAGAAGATTTTAGTCCATTGTCATGAGACCACGGTCCAAGGTCTGGGGCTGAAGGACAGAAGGGAAATAACGTGAGATAACAGAAATGTTAAATGCTTCGAAGAGGTGACACGCCCCCTAGGTTGAGCACATGGTAGAAGAGTGTCACAATGTGTCAAATAAAAACAAAACCAGCCATTGCAGTCCATAAATTGATAAGTTATAAATTGAAGTTGGGGGTAAAATAATAAAAAAAAAAACAAACAGAAAGTGTTGGACTTTGACTCATGTTTTGTTAAGGTTTTTTGCTAGATGAAATAAGACATTTTCTTCAAAATGTCTCCATGTCTCCTCATTCATCTGAGAGTCTGAGAAAAGCTCCAACCTCGGGTCCCATTTGTTTCCACATGCTGAGCGTGTGGCTTTCATAGGAAGGAGACTCCATCTGAAGGCTGCCACATTATTATTCATCCTCCGGCCCCTCTCACTGCGTTAAAGCCCTGACATCGACCGAGTGCTGGTCGCCGTGGAAACCACTGTGCCATTACCTCGGTAGAAGGGCAGATGAAGAGGTGACCTCTCCAGGGGGCAGAGGTGCTCTTCACCTCCACCACTATGGCTGTCACTTCCCATTTGACACTTGGATATAACGCATTAGAGGCTGAGTTGTTTAACAACACATCAGTGAGTTTGTCCTTCATATGTGGGTTTTCTTTTTTCGAAATATTTGTACGTCCATGAATTTTTTAGTCAGTGAAGAAAGCTTTGGTAGAAGAGTGTCAGGTCAGGTGACGGAGAAGGGTTAGAGCAGACCAGCAATGATTTATGGTTTAGAGACGCTAGGAGTATACAGAAGACAGGAGGCAGAGCTGGAGGTGGAGGAGTTAAAGATGCTGAGATTCTCTTGAGGAGAGACAAGCATGGACAGGATCAGGAATGAGGTGATTAGAGGGACAACACAGACACGAAGGTTTGGAGAAAAACTAGATAGGACAGATTGAGATGGTTTGGACATGTTCAGAGGAGGGACAGTGGATACATTGGTAGAAAATGATCCCAGAGATGGAGCTACCAGGTAGGAGACAAAGAGGAGATTGATGGATGCAGTGAGGGACGGCATGAAGGTAGTTGGACTCAGAGTAGAAGACACAGAAGACAGGAGGAGATGGAAATGGACGATTTATTCTGGCAACCCATGAAAAAAACAAGACATCTTCATCTGCTACCAGGTCTCAGGGACAGCAGTCTCCACGACTGCCACCCAAATCAAGCTACACCATACTGTGATTCTTCCTGTGGGTGGTGAGCCATGTGGAAGTTATGTGGGCCAGGAAGGTGCTATGCTCAGCACCTCAGTGGCAGCACATAAAAATACTGAAAGTAAAAAAAAAAACAAATACGTCGAATAATATATAGTGAATAATACAAATAAAATAAGTTGAGATGATTAGAGGTGGAACTGTGTGAAGAGCAGACTCTCAGGCAGCCTTGACTGATCCCAGCACACCCCCTGCTGGTACAGTCAGTGTTGAAACAGTATCAAACAGACACGGGCTGAATTTTAATGACCCCTCATCCATCCCAATTTCGGGGCCAAACGAAAGTGGGGGGACAGTAGGGGGCGTCTTCATCTCCTTCAGTCTGTCAGTTTTTTAGGTCAGTGTTCATGTTTTACAAGCTCACGTTAAGTGAAACGGCTTCTCACTGGAACTGGTTTTATGATTATTAATAGATGATCTGTAACCAGTAATGATGCAGTCAGAACAGAGGTTAGGAAATATTTCAGTTTTTTTAACCACTGCAATATTTTTTGTGGGTATTTTTGTCATTATAGTATTTGTTCATCTGAGTATTTTGAAGGTTTTGATGGTTTTTATCCACTGTCTGTGTGAATGATACACATCCATCTGTCTGATTCACGACTTTTCACATCCAGTCTGAGAGACCAGACTGTTTACTATCAATATTCAGTAGCCATTGTCTCTGCATGTCCCGGGCTGCTGCGAACGTGACAGTGATGCTGGAAACTGCTGCAGCTCTGACAGACCGACCGCAGCAACAACACTCACACTCACCAACCTGCATCAAACACAACGCACGCCCTGCAAACGTGTGTTTGTTGTTTCTGTCACACACAATCACAGACGGTGAGACAGATTCTGTCACAAGACGCAAACAGAACCAAAGGCAGCCGGGCCACTGATGAGGATGAGGATGAAGATGATGCCTGGACCGGGACCAACCGGCCCGGCCCGGCCAACAACGGGGCCTCTCTTCTCCCAGGCCTTCATTCATGTGAGGCCGGTGGGCGGTCGCCCTCCACAAAGCCTCCGTACACAGAGCCAGCGTTGTCGGATGCTGCTCTCCGTCTCTGGGCCCAGATATGGCATTTCCTCTCCCATCTGTCTCCGTAGTAGCCACTCCTCAGGCGGCGGAGGCAGTGAAGCCCTCTCACCGTCACGGCAACGACAATACTCTACACCACAGACTGGTTTCCAGCTGCTGGTGCTGCTGCTGGTGCCGACGGCGGCACTGAGACCCGCAGAGACCCACAGACTCACCTGCGACCATCAGCGGGGATGGTGATGCTGCTGCTGCGGGCTGGAGAACCGCTCCGACACCGCCTCCCGCTCCTCCATCTTCCTCTTAGCTGCTGCTGATGCCGACTGTGAGTGCGTGTGGGCGTGTGCGTGTGCGCCCCTCCTTCATCCCACCGTCACAGCATCACACATGCAGGACTAACAGGGCGGTTGGACACAGTTGATCCACATTCAGAGTCTAATAAGAATTAATATTTCATGAATCGTTTTAACAGTTGGAACGAGATTTAATTCTCATGACAACAGTCTTTGTTTACACCAGCTGCTCACTGCAGGCAGAGATTGTTTATTTATTTCTACTTTTACGTAGGCTTGTCCCTTTTTAGGGGGTGAATTTTCCATCCTCCAACTACTCCAACTACCTCCACGTCCTCCCTCACTGCATCCATCAATCTCTACCACTAGGATCATTCTTCTACCAATGTATCCACTGTCTCTCCTCTGAACATGTCCAAACCATAGAAAATCTGTCTTCTCTAGCTTTTTCTCAAAACCTTCCTGTCTGTGTTGTCCCTCTAATCACCTCATTCCTGATCCTGTCCATCCTCGTCTCTCCTAAGGAGAATCTCAGCATCTTTAACTCCTCCACCTCCAGCTCTGTCCCCTGTCTACTGTCTATTGCTAGCGTCTCTAATCCATCCATCTGGTCTCACAACTGTCCTGCAAACCCTTCCCTTCAGCTTACTGTCAGAGACTGAGGCCAGATATTTGTTCTAGTGTAGTAGTCAAGTCAACGTTCTATCCCATCAGGTCACAACTGATTGAAACCTGGTTGCTTCAGATTTTGGAGAATCATAAAACTGTGACAAAGCTTTACAGGTATACAGTCAACTTTCTCTGGCTTCAAAAATCCAAGTCTTTCTTCATTTATTCATTCATCTGTATCTGCTTAGCCTTACTGAATCACGGGGCAGTGGTCTCCACGACTGCCACCCAAATCGCACTGCTCCATATTGTGAGCCTTCCTGTTGGTGGTGAGTTGGTGGTAAGTGTGTCAGGACAGTGCTATAATCAGAGCACCTCAATGGCAACCTGGGAGCTGCTGGATTAGAACCAGAGGCTACTAGTCTTTGTTTATCCCCAAACATTTTTTCCATCCATACTCGTGTTCTTTTCTTTCTCCTACATCTTGAACATCCTTCTCCAAACTCTGATTTCAATCACCCTGGTAAGTTCTCTAATCTGTTCTTCCATGTTTTTGAAGCTTGCATGTCCTTTGCACCTTGTGGTCAATGCTGTAATTGCACTCTGAAGTCTTCATTTTATTCTTGTTCCCTTCATTTCACCTCAAGAGTCTCGTTCTTACCAATGATTCTTCTGTCAAACACACTACCTTTTCTGGTTTTCTGGCTCTCTTACATTACTAAGGTCAGCAGTAGAACTTAAATTCGATACAGTGACAAAGAAGATGTTGCCATAGTTACTTGTTTCTCTGCTTCATTTGTGAAGTAGAAGGTCCTGGAGCGAGTGTGATTTTATTCTAAAATTGTTGATATTACCACTCTTGGTGTGGTTGTCTCTGTGATGGTTTTGTTTTCATGTTCAGCCTGATATCACCCTGTAGTGTGAATGACACCAAACAACAGCAGAAGTCTTAACTGTGCCTTTTATTGTCCTCATTGAGAAAACGATTCCCGTTTACAACTAGTTTATCATTGACATTTTGAAAAGCTAGAAGACAATGGCATTTTAACATTTACAACGCTTGGTCTCAGCTTCAATGTTATCCATTTACAACAATGTGGGCTGAGGTTTACTAGAGAATAAATTAGAAAATAAAACAAAACAAAGAAAAAACACAAGCTACATTATCGGCTAAAGCTTGTTAAACCCTAAAAACTAGTCTGCATAGATAGTCTTGTATTTAAAGTTTAAGTTCCAAGTCTGTAACTAAGATAAATGCTCCTGACCATTGGGTTTAAACACCATGAACACAAAACAATATACAAGTGAATGAATGTAGTAACATGGAAGCACATGTGGACAGAGACGGTCAGTACTGAGGCCACAACAAGGTGATATGACCGTGGCTACAAAAGCTTCTCATGTAGTGTAATGTTAGCACCAACGTATAATAACAGCTAAAAAACAAAAATTAACCTATGACTATATTTGTTCCCACAACGTATTTAAAATAGTAGTTTATATGCCATGTAGTTAGTCATAAAATATTTCAATTCATTATTTAAGTGTGATTCAAGTTAAGGGTTAAAACCAGTTTTTCCATAAGTAGCCTCAGGAGGGCACTGTTGCAGCAACAAACCCTGCTCCCCATCTTAAATTCCAACATTAGTGTTCAATAGCAATAGAACATCCACAGTAAAAAGTTGAATTTATGGAGTGACCAATACTTCATATGGGTTTTTGACAAGGAATTTGTGATTGGGTAATAATGCCTGCGTGAGATATTATTACTCGCACCATATATTAAAGGGTTGGACACTTTGGACACTGGAAGATTAAAGAAAACCCAATGTGACGGAGTAGAGACGGTTCAATTGAAAACTCAGGTTTGTTCAAAATTTCTGGAAATTTGGGGAATCAACAACTAAACACAAATGATCAACTTCACAATTTCAGTACACAACAACACCTTTGTGGAAAAGGAAACTGGATTGCCCTGCCGGTCACATTGACTGATACTCCTACGTTGCCATATCTGTACCGTTTGTGAAACAGCTGCATAGCGCCATCCCTGGACAAAACACCATCACAAACTGAATTGTCTAGATCAGGTGTCTCAAACTGAAATAAGTTGAGGGCCACCACCCATACTATCGTTTCACCGAAAGGGCAGCGTCAGCTTTCAGTGGTCAATACAAAAGAAAAGAATTTACTAAAACAATCAGTTTCCCATAGATTCTGTGTAATACAACACTGAACCAGAAGGGGTCTCTGGATCAGGGTTTGAAAACTATAGGATTTACCATAAAATGTGGAGAACAAATCTATAAAATATTATAAATTCTTTCACATCAAGGTGGGTACCGCAAAATATTGTTCCACGGATAGACCGCAAGTTTGAGACCCGTGATCTACAGAGATGATACTATAAGACTTAGTTAAAATACTATGATCTTTTTAAAGTTTAATTTTTAAATAAAGCAGGTTACACACAACTACCAGCCACTAATTGCTTCTTACAAAGCCAGCCAGGAACGGGAGTATGAGGAACTACCTTTCAAAGGTCTGGTGTGTAACATTGATGTGGGTTCGTAGAGGATTCAGATATACTTTTACATTTTTCATCTTAAATATTGATTATTATCTATATTGATTCCTGCCTTTTTCAACCCTTGAAAAACACATGCTGTCGATATCCATTAAGTTTTACTGCCACATTTCTGCATTGCTGTTTGGCCCCTGGGTGCATATACTTACAAAGAAATACTTTTACGGATATATGTATTTATATAAATAAATCATACAATAACATATCTATGTGTATTGAAGCATTTAATCATCTTTACAACATCCTTTTTTGTAAGTTCTCTACTTAAGACGCAGCCTTCCTCTAGTTCTAGTCCAACCAGGTTCTCTTGGCAACAATAAGATGTCACTTATTGTTGCCAAGAGAACCTTTCATAAATGTAGCGTCAACTGGATATGTGTGCAGGTCTGAGGTTCAAATACATTAGTAAGTGACGTTTTGTGAAAATGATGTTATTTCTTGGCTGCAGCCATTGAACGGAGACTCAGCCTTGATGTTCACCCCACCTGACAGAGCTTGGACGTCTCGCTCCAGGCACTGTCAGCTAACACTGTCCTTCCTCAGTACCAGTTAATCAACAAGCAACTGTGCCGACATTGACCTGTCAATGCTCTCAGTCCTGCAAGTTAGCAAATGATAACTCTTACAGATGACCAAGGTTTGTGTACACCTAAAATCAAGGTGATTTAAAAAAAAAAGGCTACCAGGTATTTCAATGTAGAAGTCAGCAACTCGATTCAGTAGAATCCCAGGAAAAACCCAGAAGAACAGCATCAAACAAAATGAGCGAATTAAAGGGATGGACGTCTTTTTAAAAACAGGACTGTCTTCAGAATGAGGAGTCTGTGCTCTAAACATCACATTGCAACAATAGGTGTTTGACTGTGATTTGCTACAATGAGAAAATATTTCATCACAAACACCTTTTGTCATTTGTTTGGAATGAGCCAATGACCGATCATGTGACACAATAGGTATATAAAAAATATCAAAATGAAAAAAAAAAAGTGGTTAAAAAAATAATACTTTTAATATTTTTGGAAGTGACTTCATTCCACAAACTGGAATACGTAAAAATAATGAAGACATTATTATTTTGACATTATTTTGAAGACAAATGTAGCTACAGTTTGTTCACAAATTGTCAATCACAATCATTATTTTACACTACTACGAATATATAAATATATCAGCTATAAGGCTATAGAATTATATACATCGGGATCAATGAACATGATTAGTTCACCTGTGTGAATCCTAATGTAAAAACCTGGGATAAAAAAAAAAGTGTTTGTCTGATGAAATATTTTATAGTAAGCAGGAGAAAAAAATCATTTGTGGCTGAACAACTGGGACAAAATGTGGAAATTTGTCCTGAGGTACTGAGGAAAACTATAAGGTAAGAGCGGAGTCTATGAGAAAATAAAATAACACAGAAACAACTACAGGCTTAAGTTTGTGCTGATTCTGAATAAGCACTGGCTCAGATGAAGTTCAAGAGAATCCAGGTGTCTGTTTCTGAGGAAGAATCACCGTCCCATCATCATCCCCTCTACTCACCACTGGTCAAGGTCAGAGACATCACTGCTTGTGAAGATTTATTTGTTTCTATCAGAGCTACAGGAAGTCAGCTGATCTTAAAACCGTGAGCTGCGAAGAAAGTATTCTAGATTTCCTCGACTGACTCACGGCCGCTGACCAATAACAGTGTCCAACCACTTTTCATATGCTAGGGCAAAACGTCTCTGCTCTGGGTTCGAGCGTCGGTCCATGATCCCATCTATGAAGCTGTGCTCGGAGGACAGCGTGGTGTCAATCTGCGGGACGCCTCTCTTTAGTCGTTTACTGTCATGTAAAGACAGCACGTCAACATCCATGGGTTCAACTGCGGGACTTCGTCCATTCTGGCTGTCCACCTGGTCTGCACAGCTTTGACCATTGACCTTAGGCAGGCCCTGGTCACCACTGTGAGAGTCGACTAGTCGCCTGTTTCCATTAACACTGCTGCTGCTGCGCTGGTGTTCCCTTTTCCACTGATGCCATAAATAAAAAACATGTCGTCTGAAAAAAAGAAAGAAATTTACCTTAAGATACCTTGAAAATATTAACAATCTAAGGTATGATGAAAAAAGACAACTTAAAATGTCAATCTTGATTAATTCTGAGGAAGATCAATAAAATCTGGCACAATACCATTAAAAGTGAATAACAATAAGTTAAATTAGCTTCTTTGACATAAAAAGGAAGGAAAAAGTTTTATAGTAATTTCTGATGTCATGTAGTTTGTACCTATGACACCAGAGGGCCTCATGTCCAGGATATGACTGGATAAGGTCAGAGCACAGCTCCATCTCCTGGTGGAAAAGCTGAAGAACACTGGCAGAACTGGACTGCCTCTCCTCTTTATCTGTGCCATTATCTCCTCTGGAGAGCTGACCATTAGACTGGCCACAGCTGTGATGGTGGGGACTGGTGCAGGGAGTTGTAACGGACTGGCACTGAGATGGACGTGTGTCGACAGTGTTAGTAGCAGCTTGAGTTTTGGACAGCTCGGTGATGAGCTCCCGCAGCAGGAACTGGCGGTAATGAAATCCGCTGTGGTCAGACACATGCATGGACACCCACAGACGCATGGACGACAGCTCATCATGAAAAACCTGAACAGAGACGAGACATCAAGGAAAAAGGAGTCAACATTCTGAGATCAGGATTGTGATATGGTGTCAAAAATGGTTTTACAGCAAACTTAAAATCAAAATAAACTGAAAAATCAAGGTAAATATACTACAATAATTCATCCATCACCGGCTTCAAATGTTCAATGTATTTCATCCTTCATCCTACCTTGACATTGCCCTTCGCCATCTGCTGTAGCACCCAGATGCGATGCGACCAGGCGTTGTAGTTGCTGGGGTAGCGACCAGCAGCATCAGAGCACACCTTCATCTCCTGGTGCAGAGTCCTGGCCAGATGGTCACTGAGCTGGTGGCTCCTCTCTCCATCAGCCTGTGCTGCATCTCCCTGATGCTTACTGCTCTGGATCTGCTGCAGCACCCACCGCCTGAAGAAAGACAACTTCAGCTGCCAACTCATGGTACACTCAGCGTTGTAATATATTTTCATTTGAGGATGTTTGAAGATTGTTCAAGGATAATAACAAAACAGAAACCTAGACAACAGAAGAGAACTTACCGGTGTATCCATGTCTCTGGACTCTTGGGGAACCTGGTGAGAGCCAGCTGACTTAGGTACAGATCTTTTTCTGGGTGAAGAACTCCACACTGCAAAAGCTCTTTCCTTAACACAAAAACAGTTTTCCAGACGGATTAATTAATTCAATAAAAAAAAAACATTGTTTCAATGATTGAACACAACAACTTGTTCTGTAATTGAGTTGTAGTTGGCCAACATACCTGACATTCCATGCTGTTGTGAAGTCTGGATTTAGCAACAACAAAGTGCATGTGATATCCACCAAGGCTGAAAAAAAAAAATTACAAACATTATGTTTTTTAAGTGTTTCTGGGATTTTTCAAAGCTGTCATTAAATCCAGCCAAACAAAGACATCTCTATCATCTACAGATCAGAACGAAAGGTCAATGATACAAACCTATAAATTACATTATCTATGAGCAAAACAACATTCTTATTCATTCAACTGAATAACTCTGCTGCACAACCACCGGATTAATAGTATTACCTTCCCTGTCCAGCCAGTATTTGCGCTGGCGGTACAGCAGCAGCTTGTTGTGCACATACGGCAGCAGAAACTTGACACACCAGCTCTCCACACCCAGCTTGTTCTCCACCAGTACAATGGGACTGCGGTTGCAACGCGCTTCTGGACACAGGATCACGCCAATCTCATCGCTGAAGACCACAGAACACACAGCAGAGAGAGACAAAGACAGGATTAACTCGCAGTCCATGATTTCATCATGTTATTTCTTACCCATGGTATATAAAGTGTGTATGTTAGATAGCAATTCACATTTGTACAAATATTATCTGGTATCGTCCTGTTATGAAACCTAATAATTGTTAATAACAATGAATATTAATAACACCAACCAATACCTGTAATCTCGTACAAAAAAAAATTAAACTAATGTGAAGAACTTGAATCTGTAGCAATATGGAAAGTGAAATATTATACAGCGTCAAACAAAACTCATGTCAATGTTGATAAATTATAATACTCATTTATTGCTAGCCTCCAGTACTGTTCCTTCGTGGATTTTAAGGGCAAAACAACATCCTTTTTATTAAACTGCTGCCATCTGGCGGGTGTAATTTTCCAATGATAAACAACTCCACCCATATACCCCTACAGACAGCAAGTAAGTCGACAACCAATGATAAATATACACTTTTCAACACCTCAAATCTAAATATTAATCTCTCACACAACAACCGACCAAAATAGTGTAAATGCGCAAACATGTGCCCGTTCTTCCTCCTCCACTCAACGTAAACATCTTCATTACCTAAATGTTGTGATGTCTGGGGAGAAGCCGTTAACTAAAACAGTTTACGAGGGCAACATTATCTTAGTTTTTACCGAAAGGGGCCCATGTGAGAGTGTGTGGTAGCGAAAACGACAGCTTTACCACGTGATCTAGCTATCTCAGCAAATTATAATTTCAAAATAAATGTGGCATTGAAATAGTTTCAACATTACAGCCGTATCAGTAAGCTGAACAAACTGTCAACTTTCGCTGAGCGGCTGACATTCCAGGTGATAGTCCGAACCAACGGAGGACTAACGCGGGACGGAGTAGTTGTGAACGTCAGCGTTAACCGGGCGTCCACATTTTACCGTGGCGTTAATCGTGACAAAAAACCCTTTACTTACATATTGGGGTTTTTCTTAAAGGCGTTTGTAATGTCTTTGACAACTCTCTGCACCAGAACGTCCACCTCCTCTTCCGACTCCGCCATTTTTAGAGCAGCCGCTGACGTCAGAGGGTGGGAATTTTTTTTTCCGGGTATCAAAATAAATAAATATAAGCGACTACGGAAAGCGATAATGAACAAACGGCATACCGCCGCTAATCAGATGTACTTTTACTATTGCCTGGAGCAACAGTTGACGTTACAACAACTAATAATAGCATTATTAATTGAACATATCGATAGCAACCAATTCTACAACTGCCCTAAATTTCATTGCCCTTTTAAGCGTACCGAGGCTAATCCATAAATATGCGTATGTGAACAACTGTTCGAAAATTGGATCTTTTACTGCCGTCTCCCCTGTATTTCTTCCTTTGGCGCCCCCCTGAGGTGGAATTATGTCACAACCTCCTTTAAGGCCTCCTGTCCTCACTGTTGAATGTTAGCAGTAGAACAAAGTGAAAACGAGGATATACGGATATGTAAGTTTTGTCAGAATATTATACGGATGTTTCTCAAACCTAAGTCTCTAAACCAAACATTTTGAATAGGTTTCAGGTTTCTATTAAACCTTTTTTTTTAATTTCAAGTCTCTGTTAAAAACATTTTATTGCATTTTAGTCTGCACACAAACTTTTATGGAGGCTAGCTTTCGAGGAGTGTTTATCATTATCTGCAAGAATCACTAGCCCCTCGAAATAAACCTTATCATCTGGCTATGAAAAAAAAACTTTCCAATAAAAACCACTAAACCGCAAACAAATGGAGGAACCACAGGAGGGATGCTTGACTACAAAATAGGGTAAAGTCATGTTGTTATGTTTTGAAAGGTTTTTGTTATGCTCCAATAGGAACAACTAAGAATAAACAGCAGCTAACAAACTGCAGAGCTCTGTACTGAGAGGCAACCTCAACATTCCCAGGATGTATTGTCAGTATCTGGCTGCAGTGAGTCCAACACTGACTTTTCCGATATCTCCTTCGGGTGTGAAGCCTCTCACAGATTGTCTGTTATCAGCTGTGTTATTTAATAAGACAATTAATAATGACACCATTCCTTGTGGCCTTAAAAATGACTGTATGCTGTGTTTGATGTGTTTCACCCCAGTAAAAACCGACCTACTTAACAAGTGACAGGCAAATTGCATCATTGTCATTTGCACCATTATAATAAAACATTAAAGCTTGGAAACGTGTTCTTTGTATGAAAAGCAGGATGCATTTCACACTTGAGCGCACAAACACATGAAGCAATGGATGGAGACGGTCCAATCTGATTCCTATGAAACCAGAAATGAATGATAGTTCTCCAACCAAGAACATGGCCTGTGATACCACAAGTTAATTAGTCACTGAGCAGAATACTTTCAGCTGCCGCCTTTTCCTAGGAAGAAGTTATAGCTCACAGCCTTTTATTCCAGATGATGTCCTTAATGACTTTTTACTCTGTTCTTGGCTGGTGAACAGAACAAGGATCAGGGAGGACAAACCTTGTGCTTGGAGACACATCGAAAAATTGCTGTAATTTACTGTAAATAATATAAACCCTGTGTAATAACGACACTGTGTAGTTTTCCTCTTGGAAAAACCAGGTGATGTCAGTTGGTCGTGTAAAAAAACCACAAAATAGACAGGAGGTAAATGTAAGATGATGTCAGTGATCCAGCAGTGGAAACTGTGGAGAGAAACGTCCTCTAATAGAAGACAGAAGTTTGAGTTCAGGCTTATTTCAAATGTTGTTTACAACTTCCATCTCCTTAAAAAGGAGTGGAAAATGCAAGGAAAAACCCAAGAATGATCCACATCCAGGTCTGACGTAGAGCTGAAATAATTAGTCATTTTGTCATCTCGATTGTGAAAGTTACATACAGTAAAAACATAAAGTTTTCCAATTCTTTTTTCTTTGTTTGATAAAACATTTTAAATGTTAAACATTGATGTGAAGATTTTGATGTCTTCTTTTTCTTCTTCTTCTTCTTCTTGTCCCATTTTAAGGGATGTGTCAGCAAATTAATTTTCCATCACCTCCATCCACTGTATCTTCTACTCTGACTCCAACTACCTCCATGTCCTCCCTCACTGCATCCATCAATCTCTTCTTTGTCTCCTACCTGGTAGCTCCATCTCTAGGGTCATTCTTCTAACAATGTATCCACTGTCCCTCCTCTGAACATGTCCAAACCATCTCAATCTGTCTTGTCTAGCTTTTTCTCCAAACCTTCCTGTCTGTGTTGTCCCTCTAATCTCCTCATTCCTGATTTTGTCCATTCTCTCTTATGAATTATCTAATAATATATATATATAGATAATATATTAGAACCAAATGGCAATCAGTTATGATGAAAGGAAACCTAACACAATAAGAAACCAACTCTTAACCATATGAAGAATTGTGCATAATTGTACACATTATGTTTCACTTTGTTCTTCTTTCAAATCTCATAATATTTAGATTATTGATAATGGAGATTATTTGTGATGAAGTATATGATATTTTATCTTTAAAATGCGTTTCAAAGATACAATTAAATAATACATTAATAAAAGCAGTAACTTAAGTCATTCTTCTTCTTCTTTTTCTTTCGGCTTATCCCATTTTTCAGGGGTTGCCACAGCGAGTCAACAACTTCCATCTCACCCTGTCCTCCGCATCCTCCACTCCAACTCCAACCACCTCCATGTCCTCCCTCACCGCATCCATCAATTTCCTCTTCGTCTCTTATCTGGTAGCTCCATCTCTAGGATCATTCTCCTACCAATGTATCCACTGTCCCTCCACTGGACATGTCCAAACCATCCTAATTTAAGTCATTATTTATGTCATTTATTTACCTGTTTAATTCGATATTTAATTTCTGCCACACTATCTGTTCATTTGGTCTCACTAGGATATTTATTTGTTATTGCAACAACATTTTTTATTTGAATATTTAGATGATATATGAATTGGAATTTTTTGTGAAACTAGTTTGGCTTAAAAACGTTCATAAAAATATAGCAAATCCAGTCGCTAGGTGACGCTGTGACAAAACGCTAAAGGACCTGCCATCGCGGCGCTGAAATTGATGAACTGCGTAGGAATGGAGTCAGAATTCGGCGCATGCCGCGATCCCCTCAAGAGGAGGAGGAGGAGCAGGAGGAAGAGGAGCAGGAGGAGGAGGAGGAGGAGCAGCTGCTGGAACTCCAGTCCGGACATCCATTCAACAGCAAGTCTGGGAGAAACATGTGAAAGACTCTCAGTCACAGAGTGGAGGTTTCGACCGTTCAGTGTCGTGGTCGTGTTGGAAAGTTTATCAGAACGACAGAAGTCCAGGAGAACTGAGGTCCAGGAGAACTAAAGTCCAGGAGAACTGAGGTCCAGGAGAACTAAAGTCCAGGAGAACTGAGGTCCAGGAGAACTAAAGTCCAGGAGAACTCCATAATTCCTGAACCCCAGCAATGGACAGGATGAAAAGTGTCTTCATTTATCTCTACAGTAGGTCAAACTCTTTTTTCCATCCTATTTCTCCACATCAGTTGTAGTAAATTAGTAGTTAGTCTGGTTCTGAGGTTAAGGAAACTAACTTTATGCTCCACAAGCAACAACAAGTTCAGCCCAAGGAGACAGAGCAGAGGAGTTCAGACTCTGATCATCCAGTGAAATTGATAATTAATCCTATTTTGAGGAGAACACAACCTTTTTCTTGCAGTCACTTATTATATGTCACACTTATTACTATTTTCCATATCAGGATTCCCCTTCCACCTAAATCCAATTGTCTCACAATCAGAAACACAACCTTATTACATTGGATATTTTTTTTTCTTTCAGTTCTGCCTGTGCTGCAGTTGCTGTGCAGACTGACCTCAGCTCAGCCACAGCTGCTGCCTGGATCCTGCAACTTTGAGATGGGCACCTGCGGCTACACATCTGAATCTGGCAGCTGGACCATGAATGAAGAAGGTACTGTGTCCTGTGGAGCTGCAGCACAAACAAACACACACAACACATGTGCCTACACACACAAGCCATTTATTGTTTTTATTATATTAATGTAGATGTGTTACATGTTACATTTCCTAAATTTCCCAAACGGGACTCATATCTACCTGTCTGTCTCTCTGTCTGTCTGTCTGCCTACATTTAACCTTGAGCACTACAGATTATAGTGAAGTACATATAGTAATTTTCATCTTTTCTTTTATTGTTTTTGTTTTGCAAGTGCTGAGAACGGGTAGAAATTAGGGACGTCCTGATATTAACATAATTAAATAATATTGTTTTTTTCTGATACTAAAAATTCAATAACACAGTGCCTAATTTTTTGCCAAATTTACTAGAATCCAACATTAGGTTTTGAGAGTTTTACCTCAGTGTTGGGGGCTGATATTAGTGATTGTCAAATCAGAAATGGAGAATGTAGTGTTTGGACAATATGAGCAAAAGATCATGTCGGGAATTCTTATTAAAAAGCTTTACCAATAATAAAATGAATAAAGAAAAAGAGTGTTAGGCTACATTAAGAGCATGGAGTGTCTAATAGTAGAGTAGAGTAGAGTAGAGTAGAAACTAGATCATTACAGACATGAAGAGGATAGGCTGTAGACAACTCTGCCCTGGCAGTAATAGAACCTTAGTAGAGTAAAAAATATTTGGCTAAAACTGTTAAAATATGTATGCCTAAGAATATACATGTCTAATGATACATATCAGGATGTAGGTTACACATAGTAACTGAGCAGAAATCATCATCTTCATCCTCTCATCCATTACCAGTCTCCACCACAGCCACCCAAATTACACTGCTCCAATAACAGGCAGGCTGACAGTACAGTATGGTGCAATGTGATTTGGGTGGCGGTCGTGGAGACTGCTGTCTCTGTGACCCAGTAACAGATATGAGTGACATCCAAAACAACTTGCAGAGGCTCGTTAACATCTTCAAACACATTGTCTGGGAATCAAACCCAGGACTCTCTGTATCCGAGGCAGGGGGCACGGACTGCAACACTATGGAACCACCAACACCTCTGACTGTTGCTATTTAACACAGACTAGGATGAGGCCACTGTCCATAACTGATATCTCCTAAGTATGTGAATGTGTTTATTTATATACAGATATTTATTTTTACAAAGTGTAAATCACATGGACTTTTTTCAACCACAGCTACAGCCTGTTACCCACCGTGCTGAACCGCTGTCACCTTTCAACTGCAGTGATCACTCTGTGAATTGCACGACACTTGTCAGCTTCAATTTCCACTTGTTTAAACTGAAGTGCAACAGACACAAAATGCTAAAACACTGTTTTTGTGAGGTGTTATGACAGCTACCCCTGCATCACAACATTGGTCCTCCTTCCTCCCAGTGGGTGGTATGTTTAAATTAAATAAGGAATGGTGCAGTACGGAACAGTACCCCTCTGACCTGGCGTATTTTCCACTGTACCTCAATGGGAAAAGGCCCGGATCTGCTCAGAGAGTGAGTGTTGGGTTTCTCATGAGGAGACAGTAAGGTAGGGGTGAGGTGGGGGGGATAACAGTGGGTGCGTCAATCCACCCCCTCTGTTGACTAATGATTTTTCCAGGTCCATTGTTATATCTCCTCAACCATCTGTCTTCTCTGGTCAGAATGCATACGTTGTGCTCCTGAATAGAGCGTTCTTTGTTTCTAAAAAACAGGGAGATGAATCATGACCCGATTGGCTGTTGGATGTTTTGTGTTGTTGCCTGCTTTGTTTGTTAAGTGGTTGTTTGGTTTCCCAAATGCACAGGTCAGGGCTGTTCTAGTTGTGCAGAATAAATAACATAAGTCTGGTTATATCTGGATGTTTTATCATCTGAATCTATGATTATGGTGCAGTGGAATGTGTTGTTCTCCTACAGGAGCGTTTGCCCAACAACAAGCAAAGAAATGCAAAGAAAGTCCATGAAAGTATAAAAGTCAATAATGACAGGCTTGCACTCTAACTTGAATATTTCTCATTTTTTTACTTAACTTTGGTCAACGTAACCTTCAGAACAAACAAAAACAGCATTTGCTCTCACAAAAACCTCATCTTTTTCATAATTTCCCAAAGAATACTTCCTATCTATCTGTCTATCCCTCTGTCTGTCTGTCTGTCTGTCTATCCTTCTATCTGTCTTTCTGTCTATCCCTCCATCCATCCATCCATCCATCCATCCATGCATCCATGCATCCATCCATCCATGCACCCATCCACCCATGCATCCATCCATCCATCCATCCATGCATCATCCATCCATCCATCCATCCATGCATCCATCCATCCATTCATCATCCATTCATCCATGCACCCATCCACCCATGCATCCATCCATCCATCCATCCATCCATCCATCCATCCATGCATCATCCATCCATCCACCCATCCATCCATCCATCCATCCATCATCCATCCATATGTCTGTCTATGTCTAAGCTCTTGACAGCTGCACATGTGAAATTTGAGCCATTTTTATTTTCTTTCTAGATTTTTACCTTTGTTTTTCCACTTGCTGTTTGCGTTCTTAGCATCAAGACACTCAGTCGTCCCTGAGCTGCTGTCTCTGTTTGAGCTCATCTGTCCCCACTGTTTATGTTCCCACTGTTGAGACAAGTGACTGCTCTATAAATTTTTGAGTGCCATCTTTTTCCCAGGCGGTGTTCTAGTCTGTGTCTGTGTCTATGCACTCGATGCTGCTACGATGTCTCATATCCACAGGAGATCGGAGCTGTGCCCCAAACAGAAGCCGTAGCAGAGACCCAGTGTGTAACGTACCAAACCACTGAGCAGACTCAGCTGGAATGGACTCTAACCACAGGTCTGCTCCGGGCGATGTTGGTGTTAGACTACACCCACTGTGGCAACGCACAGACTCACATAAAAAGAGGACGATTATGGCAGTGTTTTGTGTTTGGTTGTCCTGGCAATATTGGTTTGAGGTGAAGAGGCTGCACCGAAACAAGGCGCCAAGACAATTTGTGGTTCGGACCAGGATGACCGTCCTTAGGTGATTATAGTCAGTGAACAGAGACATCAGAAACAAAGAGATGAGGCTGTTCTGGAGGGACATAAACAGGAAGACATGGATGGATGAAGTGAGTTGGACAGATGTCAGGGCCTCACTGCGGTCCTGCGGACCACCACGTTGGACTGTCCATATCTTTGCTCTGTTTAGGACATCCTCCTGGTGCTCTTGATGAACATTTATTATTGTCAACTACTTACTTTTTTCCACTGCTTGTAAGAAGCCAACAGGTTGGAGTTAATTTGCTCCATATTAACTTGAAGGCTCTTAAACAGGTGGCGGCGTGGAGAAATGTCTGTCCAAGGCTGAGGTTCTGGTACTGAGACCATAAGGTAAATGACTACCTGGTCACATCAACCTGCAGGTTACTGTGTTTGTCCCGTTCATCTGTCAGGTACAGTCCACGCCGTTTCTTGATGAACTCCACTTGACCTGAAAAAAGGTTTTAAATACGACTGTTAATAAACCCAGACCCTCCCTCGTCTCCATGTCGAGCTGAAGGCACTTAGAGCGGCTCTTCATAAACACTGTTTATATCTACTCCACGTCTCCCTGCTCTAGGACTCGGCTAAAGAGAGTCAGATGTGACATGAAAGGAAGATGGAAACTTCAGCTGTGGATCTTGAGTATGATGTAATTTCACAATTACATAATTCAGTTGTTTTTATTATAAATTTCATTTTATTTTGATTTATAAGTTGGGGTTGGTATCATTAAAAAGCAATATTACATCATACATACAATACTCTGTTATATAAGGAAGATAAAGTGTGAGATAAAGATATAAGTGAGTTGTTAAGAAGAAGTTGTTCTTTTCAAGTGGCCCCTTGAAGTCACAGTGATGGGAAACAGGGTGGAGAATGTCCAGGATCACCACCCAAGAGGCGGTATTAGCCTTAATCAATGAGTTAAGATAAGTAGGAGCGCCCCCTGTAGAGGGACTTGTGCTTGATCTTTGAAGCAGCACTCTGTGAAGGTTGGTGGATAAAGGAGTGCGACCTGTTTGGATAGTTTAAGACGGGATGTGTGTCTACATTTTGGACTTTTGAACGTTTTGAACTTGTTGGACCAGACAGGACGACATTGCAATAATCCACGCAAAATAACCATAGACCATAGCCTATGGTTTGATTTTGCGTACATTGTAGAGAACAAGGTGAAGAAATCAGGAGACAGAGGTGATATGGTCTGGTCATCAATCAAGAAACCCAGGTTCTGTTGATGCCCATTATTGAAATTGTCTTCAATTCCACAGGACACTTAGTTACAGTGGACTCGGCGGTCCTGTCCAACCAGGAACAGGCTGTTCTGATCAGTCCGGTTCTGGATCAACATGAATGGAGCTGTTTGAGGCTGGTGTACCAGATCAGCGGACAAGGTTCACTTCACCTCCACCTCAGACCTGACAGTGACAACTTTGACTACAGCCTGTGGAGCGCTAACATGCCGTCCGACAGCTGGCTCATCGCAAGCGTTGATCTCCCCAACACCACCAATCCACATCAGGTACAAGGGCGCCACCTATACATACAATCATCCAAACCGGCCAACATTACCATTGAGTTCATACCATCAAGTTTCATATCAAACAAGCCTCGTGCATGTTGACCTCAGTGAGTTGGACATGGTTAGCAAGCCACGAGTTTGACGTAATGTCCTGTATGTGCGAGATCATATCATACTAAGATATCATCGGTTCCCAGGAGCTTCTTGGATTGATGTAACAGGTCATTGGCTTTATTCTGCGCAAATTAAAAAAAAAATTCAACAATTCTATGACGTTACTCTCCTGCCTGCGGTCCAGATCTGTCTCCTGAAGTGTCATAACAAAACAAAAGAACAAAGTGGTTCGGACAAGGCCAATTTTTTTTGGATGATAAACCCATGTCAAAGAGAACCAAGATTGACCACGAGGTAGAGTTATTGACATAACAGCACTTCTCACCACAGATGGTATTTCTTAAAATGTAAAAACTGTTTAGCATATTAGGAAACTCTGAGGACACATTAGTCCGTGGCCGTCAGCCACAGAATAAACACTGTAATCGATTGTATACACTGTAACATATTGGCTCCAGGTTGGCTGTGATAATGTGTGGATTATTCACAGTTTGGTTTCACACAGTTTGGTTTTACACCCTTTCCAGACTATGAACCATTTTTGCAAGTCATCTCTGGGTAAAAAGAGTTGAAGAGTTAGTTTATAATAAATCTAAACTCAATGCCACCGTCCTGCAGGTGGTCTGATTGGCTTGGTACTGTTTTTTTTTTTGTGAAACACATGCTGTTATTTTATACTTATATACTTTCAGACTGGGGTGAGTCCTGGTATAATAAATATTTATGAAAACCTGCCCTGGTTCATTATGTAAAACCCATTGTGTGTGTAATGTTTTTGTCATAATGTTGTTAGAAATCACTGTTTTTTCCCCTACAGGTTTTGCTGGAAGCTCGACCTAAACGTGGCTCTGGGAATAATGTCGCCATCTTTGAAATCCACATTGTTCCTGGTTACTGCATAGGTCAGTGCAGTCACACTGTAATGGTGTTTTAATGGCATGATGTCATCAACAGGCTACACAGTTATTTTGACAACTTTCTGGCGTCCTATTGATACAATTTTATTAAACAAACAATATGGACAATGACGTAGCTGTTAACTCGCTCCGCTAAGTTTAATATTATATTTAGTTAATATTAGTTACATTACTAAATATAAAAAAAACTTTTTCTTTTCATTAAGATTTTTGTACCAGAATTCTTTATTCAGGTTGATATAAACAAAAAAACTATCTTTTTGAAACCCGGGGCCACTTCCAGGACAGTCAGTAATACCACGAGCTACTTGTTTGATGCAGACTTACCAAGCAATTAACTAATTACAAGTTCTTGGACATAAAATAGTGACCACTCTTCAGACCATCATGATAGTTAGTAGAACCTCTTCTGCTCAAAAAGCACAGGAACAGTACCATTTTGACACTTTTTGGACAAGTTGTGTCTTTTGAAACACACCCTGCACCTTAGGTAGACCCATGGGCTTGGTTGCTGACTCCAGAGTTAGGTTGTTAAGGTTTGTTGCTGATGCAGCAGCCTGTTTACTGACTCATCTGAGTGTCAGTAACTCCTACAACCCACAAAAACACTGAAGCAGTCAGATGTTGCACCTGGGATTCATGTATTGTTTTTATTCCTGTAAATCACTGTCTTCTTTTATCTCCAGAGTGTAACTTTGAGGAGCATCACCTGTGTGGATACAGCAACAGCTGGAACCCCAACGTCAACTGGTATGTTGGAGGTGTGGCAAAAGAGCCAACGTCCAATCAGCTGGAAGAAGACATCAACCATAACCAGAGAGGTATTTTAACTTTACGTCAACTTTCACTACACATCTTTTTCTTTGCGTTGTAGCCGAATGTTCAGTCTTGACGTCTGTGTCCAGGTCCTGTGGTTTGTAGTCGTCCCAGTCTTCAGCCTTGAACTTCTAACCAGAGGCTGTTTTTGTGTTAAATCACTTTTTCCCCCTTTTGTTTTCACTGACAGACAGACAGTGTTTATTGTAGCTGCAGGGTTTGCGGTGCAGGTTGGAGGTGATGTGCTGAGGACTGACTCTGTCTCAGTACCTTATATAATTTACACCTCAAACCACGTGTGTGTTTGTGTTGCTGCCGACACCAGTGGTTGTAATTGCAGTGTTTGACGCCCAACCCTGTAGAGTGACTGCAGACTGACACAGCTTCACTGAGGTTTGAGTCTTGAATTAGAGTTTGTTAGACCGAGCTGTTCTTCTTCCGTTTTGGGTCGCAGTCTTAACGACTGCCACCCAAATCACACCGCACCCATACTATGAGCCTTCCTGTGGGTGGTGAGCCCACTGGAAGATATGAGGGTCGGGACAGAGCACCTGAGTGGTGGCCTGGCAGCTGGTGGATTCAAACAAGCCACCACTGCCGCCTTTGAATAACTACAGTGATGTTGTAAAATTCTTATATAACCGAGTTTGCTTCGATGTTTTACATCCACTTTTCCATTGCCACGTTCCTGGAGTCTCCATACTGTAAGCCTTCCTGTGGGTGGTGAGTCCACTGGAAGTTCTGTGTGTTGGGACGGTGCTATGATCAGAGCATCTCAGTTGCACCATGGCAGCCGGTGGATTCGAACCTAGACCATTGTGGACCACTTCTTTAACCGCTAGGCCACCACCAATGTCTGGAGATGCGACAGTACCAACACTGCTGCTTTTCCAGCCATTTATTGTTGAATTTGTTCTGGTCGAATGTGGAAACAAACAAAATTTGTGTAAATTTAAAATCCAAAACAATCAAAGAATAATGTTATCAGTGGTAGTTTCTTCTAATTTTTTAAGTTATTTTTAATGTTAAACAAATGTCTGCACTATAACGTAGCAAATGTGGCGCTAAAATTACGACATGTTGCCAGTATGTTGGGCCGACTCTGGTACACATCTGATATGACCTCACGGGCCAAATATTATTACACTCTGGGCCAGATTTTGCCCCTGAGCCTGAGATGGGACCCATAGCTAAACGCACCAAATAAAGGCAACATATAGTGAAGGCAAAAGGCCCTAACTGTCCTGGGAAAATGTCCATTCGCTATAACACAAATACAATGCTTGTTGTCACTCACACGTTGATACAGTTTGTCCAAATGTTGCCCTGCCCTGTATTTAAAGAAGTCTGTTCCAGATGAGTTAACAAAGAGTCTCATCTGACCAGTGAGATAACAGTGCCTGAAAGACAAGTCCAACAATAGACAGTTGATCTGAGAGCAGAAAAATGTCCCTTCTTCACAGCAGATATGTCTCAGCAGTGTCAGAGTCATTTTTGGACAACTCCAGTGTGAACCAAAATTGATGATTTATTCTTTTCTCTTCCTCCCCCTGCTCTGAGACTGAAATCTCATTGGTAATCTGAGCTACTGACCCCTAGTGTAGGTGGGGATTGGTTTTAAGGTGGATGATTTATGGATGCATTGTTTTAACATTACAATAATGACCTTAGCACATTTCATGCCGTCTTTATGTCAATGCACAGATGTTGTACAGACCTGTCCTTCTGCTGATTTTGTCTTGACTCTTAAACGCTGCTTCTAGGACACTTCATGTATGCAGACTCAGTCTACGCCAAGCACTTCCAGGAAGTAGCCAAGCTGACTTCCCCCATGACCACAGCCCCCATGGCCGGCTGCCTGACGTTTTATTACCAGCGTGACCAGGAGAGAGGAAACCTTTTCTCCCTCTTCAGCAGAGACCAGCTGGGCCATTATGAGGAGATCTGGAGGCCGGAGGTGTATTTCACCTTGAACTGGACGATGGTCAGTGTGGACATCAAGGCTCCCCACCCACTGCAGGTCAGCATTGAACAAATCAATTCTTTTGTATGTATGTGTTCAATGTCTTTCTTTAATATTGTTTTTGCTAATATTGACTGAAAAGTACTTGTTGTTTACAGTATTTACTGTCCACCCGCTGTCAACTGTTTGTCCAGGCAAATGCCTTCAGCATGGTTGGAACTAAATGCATTTAAGCATTAAGACATAATGAATGGGACAATTTAATAAAGTTCTAAATGAGCATGAGAAGCAGTCAGTAAGAGACCGGATATTTGAAAAGTAAACTGAATCTTCAGGAATATTCCTGCAGAGAATGTCAACTAATGGTCCAAGAATATTTATTTATCCGACAAATGTCGTGGAAACTACATTGTTACAAAGTTACTACAGCCCGCTGTGATTGTACAATCTCACTTTTTTCGAGCACTGACCTGATTGGAGTGGAGGATCTGCATTCAAAGTCTATTAGAAATGACACGCCATTTCGTAAAGCAACTTCTTGAATGATACATATGAGGCACATGTTTTATGGGTCATGAAACTTGGTCAATAGATCATATTTGTTAATCATTGTCAAATATCAAACATCTTCATCCTCTTATTCGTTTCCGGTCTGTCTCGGAGCAGCAGTCTCCACAACTGCCACCCAAATTACACTGCACCATACTGTGAGACGTGAAGGTGCTATGCACCTAGGGGCAACCCAGCAGCTGGTAGATTCAAACCTGAAACCTTGCACACCCAAGTCTGCCTTCCAAACTAACAGGTCACCACTGCCTACTAAAACAGTAAAAGTTAAAAAAAATGACTGTAAACTTCTAGGAAACATAATTACAGGCGACCCCAAAAAATTCTCTTGGGACCCAACTGAGGGTCACTACCCAGTATTTGAGAAACAATGTAATAAAAAGTCAGCCCAGAGTATTCATTGGTCTGAGGGAATCATCTTGACACTGCAGACCATCCTGTTGTTTTTCTTATTTAATGTTTCTTGTAATATTTGTCGGGTTGGAGCTTTGGTTTCACGGGGCATAAAGTTTCACTGTCAAACTGACCCCGTCTGGACCGAGGAGATTCATGCGAGCGATGACACCTGTGTTCACTCCTGAACTTTTGTGGTGTCACAGATGTATTTTGTCCTTCTCTCTCTATTTCCCTTGTCTTTTTGCTGATGTGTGCAGCTGGCCAGAAACACAAACACACACAAAGATATAAACTCACTCCTCTGTGGATTTCCACTTCTCTTCCTTTTCTGTCTTGTTCTTTGTGTTCTCGGCCAAAAACACCTCCCACAGCCGTCCTGCTGCTGCTGCTGCTGCTGCTGCCTTCGCTGCTGTTGCTTTTGCTGATGCTGTGTGGAAAAAAGCTTGCATAACACAACTAAGTGGGTCAGATCCTGTGCTTGGTGAAGCCAAGAGCTGCACAGAGCTTTTCCATAAAAACTTGGCCTGCTGACTAAACACCATGTTCCTGAATTAACCCTACAGAACACTGATGTCACCGTCTGCTCTCCACTCTCCACATCTGCTGCAGCTGCCAGCTCATCCCCAATAAGTCACCAGATTTACAGCATCGCCATTCGCGCGGCCCTCACCATGAAAAGGTCCGGCCTATGGAGCTCTTGCTGCACATCTGTTAATAGTTGTGTCTTTTTCCTGACTTTTTTAGGTTGTGTTTGAAGTGGCTTTCAACAGTGCCAAGGGAGGATACGTGTCCATTGATGACATCTCCTTTTCTCCAGAGTTCTGCCACACTGACACTGGTGAGAGCAAACATGAGCAGTGTTTTCAGGGATGACCACAAACACAACCCAAGCACTGATCGTACAATGATGACTTAGAAACTTAGATGATGATAACCAGCACACTTGAAAGCTGACAAAATCCTCCTGGTGCTAAAAAACCTCAGGGAGTAGAACGTGAGTCACAGTAAGTCAGCAGCACCAGTTGGTTTGTGGTTTAAGTCAACACTTCAATGTAATAATTACAGTCAGAGTTAGTTGGTTTTGGGCTGTTGTAACATAATGCATTATGTCAGTAAGTTATGATCCCGTTTAGCGGAAAATACAGTGTAAATCTAAGACCGTGATTAAAAGCTGTAAAACTGCAGATGTCAGATCTGTAAAAATTATGAACTGTGTATCATATTAACTAAGTACAGAATCTAAAATGATTAAGTATGTTCATTTATTTTTTTATACTATAAATAGGGTTAATGGGATCTTAGAGTCTTTATGGTCCAGTACTTTAACTTCAAGCAGTTTTATGAGTTTTTTGGGTTTTTTGTCCGTAAATACACAGAGTAAAGTTAAATATATACGACTCTTAAACCTTCTAAACTGTTACAGTGCAATAGTTTTTTTCCTTTTCTTTGTAGTCAGTGAAATTACATCCTCACCAGACGCTGACTCAACCTTTTTCCTTCTCGTAGATGTTTTTCCCCTGGTTCTCATAATATTTCCACCTAAAAGAATCAGACTTGATGAGAGGGTGTGTCTAAACACCGCTTGGATTTATTTGGAAATCTATGTCAACTTTTGTCGTGGTCACAATTTTGCACATGAATGAATGGAAACATGAAATGACAATCATGTTTGTGCCTGAATTCCTCTTCCCAGAGCCGACCTTCGAGCCCTCTATAGCCAACTGTGACTTTGAGAATGGCCTTTGTCTGTACCACCAGGATAGAGCGGAGAGCAAGGTGTGGAGCAGAGTTTCCGTCAAACCTAATGCCTACAGGATTGGAGACCATACCACAGGAACAGGTGAGTTCCACTGACTCACCCAGTGTCGGCCAACAGCTGGAGTTCTGACAGGACTGTTCTCAAAGGCCTGATTTATCACCCTGAACAAACGAGTCTGATATAACAGCTGAAATACTGCTACTCACACTGTCATGTTACTGTCATTTTACATTTAAACTCAAATAACAACTAGATGGAACTTTTATCAATGGAGCCAATGGCTGATGACAAGACACAGAAAAGATCTGCTGGGTTTAGAAGTTACGTTAAGCTTCAGTCCAGGCCAGGGATGAGTCAATCTAATATTCGGGATTTCCGATACATTTCCGAATTGAGCATCGAAATACAACTATAGTCCTTACAATTCAATATCGTACTGCAGGCCTGGGCAATTATTTTGTCTTGCGGACCACAGGTAGTACTAAAATCTGAGTCACAGACCAGGAACAGAAAGATTGAGTATTTCAAGCGTCTCTGAGACCATCTGTTGGGGTCCTGGATTTTAACTCCAAACGGGATGCATCCGACCCCCGGGCCTTAGTTTGCCCAGGTCTGCCTTAGTCTAAATGTCATCATAGCTTTGCAACACGAGGAGAAAAGAAGGGATGAGATTGATATCAGCAGATACTCTAAAGCCCAGCGTACGATTCTGCCACAATTTTTCAGTCATGCGAAGACCAGGCCCAAAATCGTACAATGTTGATGAGAAGCGATTATCACCTCAGGATCGCCTCCCGACTACCTCTTTATGGAACGTGTGAAAATCATCCAGACATTTCCTGGTGCATACACGTTGTTGCCACTTTTTCTTTTCCGATCCGTTCCTGTTTGTATGATTGTACAGTGTGAGCAGATGGATGCAACGATTGGAGGAAATCGCTCAGTGTACATTTAGATTATAACACCAGTATAGGACATGAAAAAGTTCTGTGTAGCCATCTCATCTGTCGAATAGGCTGAACGTGATTGGTCCTCATAGTGATTGACATTAAGGAACAGCGAGCTCCTTGTTATTGTGATCCACACCTCTGCACTTGACCAAATGGCACCTGTGCATTTAACCCAGCTTTGAAGGCCCGGGGAGCAGAGAATGGGGATGATGCCTTGCTCAGTGCTCTTCAGTGGTAACTTGGCAGTTGGCGGATTTGAACCTGGAACCCTCTCCTTATCCTCTTGGCCACCACTACTGTAATTTCCAGACTATAACCTGCACCTGTAAGGCGCATGTGCCCCTGTTGAACATGATATATTTATAAAGAGCTTATCTTTTTAGATTTTCCTTGATGAGGGTCAGTTTATGCTAATTTTATTCCTGTACAAAGCGCGTTACCGTACGTCAAACTTTTTTCTTCTTCTATGGTGTTTATTGGTGGTTGTGACTTGCGTCTTTCTCGACACCACCTGTCTCACTCTTACCTTTTCTGCTCGAGCAGTTAGAAAAAATGCATACATTACTCACATCTCTGCATAAGCTGCAGGGTTGAAATTGTGTGACAAAAGTTGCGGCTTGTAGTCTGAAAATTACGGTAAATACAATAGTTTGGTAGTTACATATGAACTTGAAACCATACGTATACAAAATTTGCCTACGGTTGCAACAGGAATTTTTCCAATGACTTATCCACGAACCATGTAGTCACTCCTTCAACTTCATCATGAATCAGACGTCCACTCATATTAACAGTCAACAAATGATTCCAACAGTTTTCACTGAGCAGCTGATTGCTGCTAAAACTGTTCTCCTTCCAGAAACAGTTAAACTATTGGCTGAACTTTGCTGATCTTGTTCCATTGGCTGAGTGTCTTGCTGCACCATGATGGACACTCAGCACCACCCAGGTTCACAGCTGTTTCACTCTTACCACACACTAAGTTGACTGTTCTCCGTCTGACCTCCATTAGGTGGTTTCCTCCTGGCTAACACTCCCTTCGCTTCAAGGCCCGGTTACGTGGGTCGTCTCCACGGCCCCCTGTTACCGGGGAACCACAGGTACTGCCTGAGGTTCTACTACATGCTACACGGGTTTGGAAAAGTGGACAATTCTCTGGTTCTTTACATCTTTGATGAAAACAACGTGGTCCTGGAGAAGGTGTGGAGCCTGACTGACTCCACCAGGGCCGTCTGGACTCAGGTGGAGGTCTCCTACATGAAGCCCATGACTTCTAAGGTTCGACATTGTCGTCTGGGAAAGTAACGTGGAGTTTTTGTGAATATTAAAAGTGTGTATTTTTCTCTCTTTTGTCAGGCAGTCTTTGCCAGCATTTGTACAAATTTCTGGGAGTGTGGTCTGGTGGCCATTGATGACGTCACTGTCAGGATGGGAGACTGTCAGATCACAGCAGGTGATTCATCTTGAAATATCCATGAGATTTGTTGCCTTATGTCCTGGTAAATGAATGATTGATCTCTGGGTTAGTATCAGTACTGGGTTTGGCCATATTAGGCAGTATTTTGGCTAAAATAACTCCTCTGGATGCATCGTTGTATATTTCTTTCTTTTTTTATCGCAGCTAAGGTCTGATCTTGCATAGTTTGAGATTCTGACTGCATTCCCTAAGAATTTTAAGTCTTATATCAATTGCCTGTCATGTAGTGTGCAAAAATAATCCCTACATGGCAGAGGAGCCTTCTTTTTTATTTGTGACATTTTAAATCCCCGTTAACAAAGATTGAAGAGCAGTTTTTCATTGTTTCCAGGGCCTTTGCCTCCAACACCTGCTCATTTCTGACCCAGATACACATTCACTTCCAGTTCTCATTTTGGCAGAACCCACGGAGCTGATTTATTCTTCTTTACTATTTGAAGATGTTTTTTTTTTTTTTTTCAGACCTATAACCATCTGGCAGATGTGTTGCATTGCATGTAATTCCTGCAAAAAACTACAATCTTGCATAAATCGAAAAAATCTGGTATACAGCACTTTTGGGGTCAGGTTTGAAACATTCTTTAACCTCCATTTCCCATAGTTATAGTCAGTTGTGCAGCTGTTTTTATTTGCAGCTGTAATACCATGCAGGATGTGTGAGAAATTGGTTCAATATCACTTTATAATCGACTGTGACTTGTGTCATCACCAGATTTCAGGCTAACTTTCTACACATTGTGATCTATAATAATTTTAATTTTGCTACAGTCATTAGTGATGGAAGTGCTTAGGAGAAATGGCAGTAAATTTTCTGCCTAGGTTGTTTAATTGAATTTTCGAGAAGGTGCCAGTGGAGTGGAGAAAAAGTGTTGTGGAACCAATCCTCAAGAAGGGTGATGTGCAGAGTTGTAACAGCTATAACAGATTTGGGAAGCCAAGTTGAGGAGGGAAGTGGAGATTTGTGAACTACAGTATGGTTGTAGGGCTAGTAACCACAGATGCCTTGAGGACGTTGATGGAGAAGTACAGAGAAGTCAGAAGGAGCTTCATTGTGTTTGTAGATTTAGAAAAGGCCTATGACAGGGTGCCAATCGTGGTTTTGTATGAGGAAGTCAGGAGTGGCAGAGAAGTATGTTAGATTGGTGCAGAACATGTATGACAACAGCACAACAGTGGTGAGGTGTGCTGTTGGAAGGACAGAGGAGGTGGAGGTGGGACTTCATCAAGGATCAGCCCTGAGCCCCTTTTTCTTTGCTCTGGTGATGGACAGATTGACACATGAGGTCAGACAGGAGTCTCCATGGAAGCAGAAGTGGGGAAGGTCGAGGAGATTAGATACCGAGGATCAACTGTGGAAGAGAGGAGAAGAATTGAGGACAGCCAGGATGGAACAACTGGAGAAAAGAGTCAGTAGTGATCTGTGATAGAAGAGAGTCAGCGAAGGTGAAGGTTTACAGGACAGTTGTGAGACCAGCCATGATGGATGGATTAGAGACAGTAGGAATGGAGTCATCTATAACCCCTGAAAAGCGACCATCTTGAATGAGAAGAAGAATATTTTTAACCTCTGCAGTCCACCACAGAGATGTCCATGTCACCACCAGGCCTACAGCGTTTATTTTTAACCCTCAGGGTATAATTTGAATGTTAATATTACCCTGGTCAAACAAGCATTTGTGCAAAGGCGCGGCCCTCACTATTTCAATAAATGTCTGGTGTAAATTTGACCGAAGCTATTTTGACTCCACAGGCAGCCCTCCAGGCCAGTGCAACTTTGAAGGTGGAATCTGCGGCTACATTCAGGATAAAAATGGAGACCAGGCCGACTGGCTGAGAGTGCGTGGACATACCCCGACTTCCTACACAGGACCCAGGGGAGACCACACCACAGGGGTGGGTGAGTCATTCTTCAGTCCCTGTTTTACTCATCTTGACACAGATCACACTCCTACATGAATAAAAGGCATATTCCCACCATTTTTTTTCCTAGCACCTTCATGATTTAATGTTTACTTTTTCACGATCTGCTCTCAATGGATTGCAATTCACTTTGCACAATTTGCATTGACATGTTTGACATTGTGAAACCATTGCTTGAGGTCTTCCAAAACCGCCTAAAAGAACATCTGTCAAACATACAAAAGGATTTACTGGTTATTACTTAAAGTTTCCTGCAACAAATTGAAAACAATAGAGTCAGGTCTGCAAAATCTCTGCCTCCTATGGCTCAAAATAATATTACAGAAAAAAAACTTCGTCTTAGACACAGTTCAGTATGATTTCTCATATAAAATAAAAAACTAAATCATTGTTTACTTGAACCAGAAGGTTCAGATACCTTTCTTACAATCTTTCCCTTTTTTCCGGAGCTCCAGGCGTCCAAGACGCTGCTGTCCAAACCTCAGCTGTGGCAGGACGTAGAGAGTGACTTCTAATTGTAACATGTCACTTTTTAAATATATACCTTGTGAGTCCCAGGCCTCACTCTGGGCTACCATGGTGTAGAAGAAAAGACTATGACCAGGCGGCTGAGAAGAACACTAGGAAAACATTATTTTTATGTGGAGATCTTTGTTCTTAGCTTCCGAGTGAGTGGTCTGTTGTCATTTAACTCTTTTATGCCAAATGACAAAAAAAAACATTGTTTTTAACACAGTTGCTCAGAGACCAGTAAAAGTTGCTGATCTTGTGAAAAGTCTTGTGACATAATCATTCAGGTTTAGTCAGAAGCCACTTTGCCATTTTTTGTTTGTTACTTTCTGCTTTTGCCAAACTGCCAAACTGAAACTTCCGTACATTTTCCAAAAATTTACCATCATCTATTTTTGTGGGGTTCTCAGAAATGATCATCCATTGATGAAACAGCATGTAACATATATCACGGAACCTCAGTGTTTTCTGGAGCTGTATTGTATTGTAATGTATTGTAATGTAATGTATATAAAGGAGGAGGAAGAAGAAGTCGATGGTGGGAGATTCATGCATGTACGCCAGGCCTGGACAATTATTTTGACTCGCGGGCCACAGCTGGTACTAAAATTTGAGTCACGGACCAGATCAGGATCAGAAAGACTGAGTATTTCCTGAACTGAAAGATAATGATGAGTAAAGTATTGAATAAAGGCAAAATGCTTTAAGCCTCCATAGACTATCTATTGGGGAAATGCTGGGTTTACAGGAGAAAGGTAGAAGGTTAACGATAATATAAATTAAAAGTATAACTTGGACAAGTTGGTCGGGCCGGATTATAACGCCAAACGGGCCACATTTGGCCCTCGGGCCTTAGTTTGCCCAGGTCTGATGTACGCAGTTCAAAAAAAAGGTGACAACAAATGTATAGACCAGGAATGTCTTGACAGACGTGGCCCGTGTGGTCTGTCACTTCTGCTGTGCTGCTTCCTTGTTGTTTACTTGTTGTCTCCTCCATATCTATGTTCACATATGTACAGTGTGGCATTGTGGGGGAAATCGTCGGCAAATTAGCAGGATTTCAAACACTGATTTTCACACCATTGATCCCGAGTTAGTTGGGATTCGATCATGAGGTGATAATCACTTGTCGTAACATTGTCCACGGAATAATCAAGGCAAACTGCACAGCGTAGACTGGCCTTACATTAAGCTAATCATCCTTTACATCCATGCTACTAAGGCACTTGTGCTTCTTCTAGGTTACTTCATGTACATTGAAGCGTCCTTAATGAAGCCCGGTCACAAAGCTCGTCTGCTGACCACTGAGCTGCGAGGCTCCTCCCAGCCACAGTGTCTCCTTTTCTTCTACCACATGCATGGATCTGGCACCGGCATACTGAGTGTCCTCCTGCACAAAGGTGACGGCGAGAAAAACACGCTGCTGTGGCGACAACGTGGTGAGCAGAACATCAGCTGGATGAAGGCCATGGTCGACTACCACTGTGACGTCAGACACCAGGTATGAATGAAGAGAGTCGGTCAGCAGCTTCTGTAGACCACACTAGACCAGCATCCTCTGTCCTCTAATACAAACACAGTATAAAGACTTATGTGAGTCCTAGTCTCATGAGATTGGACATTATGATACACCTGAGGGAAGCAGTACATGGGCTCCCTCTATTGGTCTAAAGGGGAGTTGTACGTGAAAGTAACCACCCATAGGCTTATTGTAGTGATGCAGAGTTTATCCAATAACCTTTGTGTCCCTTCTCTGCCTTCATCCTATCATTTTCTATGGTAGGATTAAAATGTCCAGTTTTCAGACAGGATTAATAATAATCCTGAGTATGAGTGTAAATAAAAGGGAGATCAGTGGAATGTGAGATTACAAGAGGACAAGAGGTGGTGACGTTACAGGAGTTTAGATACTGTCCACAGCAGTGGAGACTGTGGGAGAGAGGAGAAGAATAGAGGACAGTCAGGATGGAACAACTGGAGAAAAGAGTCAGGAGTGATCTGTGATAGAAGAGAGTCAGCTAAGGTGAAGGGAAAGGTTTACAGGACAGTGTTGAGACCAGCCATGATGGATGGATTAGAGACACTAGGAATAGGTAGAAGACAGGAGACAGAGCTTGAGGTGGAGGTGCTGAGGTTCTCTTTAGGAGAGACAAGGATGGACAGGATCAGGAATGAGGTGATTAGAGGGACAACACAGACAGATTTGGAGAAAAAGCTAGAGAAGACAGATTGAGATGGTTTGGACATGGTCAGAAGAGGGAAAATGGATACATTGGTAGAAGAATGATCCTGAGAATGAGATGGAGCTACCAGGTAGGAGACAAAAAGGTTAGTAGTTGGAGTTAGAGTAGAAGACCCAGAGGACAGGGTGATTTGCTCCCTCAGAAAGGGGACAGGCTAAAATGAAAAGAAGAATAACTAGAATTTAGTGAAAAATAAATAAAATCTTGTTCATGGCCGGCTGTGAGCTGCATAACAGAATAGTTTCCTCCTTGTTTACCAATGCTGCTGGACGTCTGTGTCCCTCAGATTGTCTTTGAAGCCATCCGAGGTCCAACACTACGCAGTGACATTGCTATCGATGACATCCAGTTTAAACGTGGACCATGTGAAGGTAGGAGATTGACGATGGTCACTGTAATTTCTGGTGTGAAAACTTCAACATTTGTACCCTCTTGTGTACAGATCCTGACGAGGGCACTTCGTACTCAGGCTTCTCCGAGTATTTCAACGAGATCGAGAACTGAGACCAGCCAGAAGAGTGTGTTTGTACGTGTGTGTGTGCGCGTGTGTGTCTGTTGTGTTTTGGAGGTAATTGTGTGATTGTTTTTCCAATGACAATTTACATCTTTGTAAAGCGATGCTACTGTTGAATTGATCCACTTTAATCTAATCGTAACAATGTCTGTCTTTACTTCTTGACATTTAAGTGTTTCTGTTAATATTTTTATATATTTTTACTTCTGACAGACAGTAGTGTTGTCAAACAACACAGTAAAAAATACCACAGTTTATCTAATAAACACTATGGCTGCGTTAGTGTAACCTGTCTCACGGGGACAGCACAGAAGATTTTCTGGAATTTGATTACGTCTAGGATACTTAGGAGACTTTGGTGCATGGAATAGTAGCTTTTAAAAATTCTAGACTTGCATACACTCTGTATGCATATACACTCACTGGGTATTTGTTAAATACTATTCAATAGTACATGGACAATAGTACATGGACAATAGTACATTTTTCAATTCATTGCTGATACAGTAACTTTATTTGCCAAAGTGACAATAATTAAATACCCTAGGTGGCAGCAGAGGACTGATATTTAGGTCAATTCCTGCACTAAATTTATCAGTTGAAAAACAGGACGGGGGTGTCCTACATGGTAAAGGAACCAGACTGAGGTCTGCAGGGTTTGAGGTTCAAATCCACCATGTACCAAGTTACCAAGAGTTTCACTGAGCACAGCACCATCTCCACACGCTGCTCCCTGGATGCTCACATCTGCCCACTGTTCCCTTTGGTGGTGGGTGGTGTACAGTGATGGACACAATGCAAACTAATGCAAAGTTCACACATCCTTCAATGTAAATAGTAGAAGTAGAAATGCACAACAAAACATACCACATAAAGTGGCCAGTGAGTGTATTAACAGGTCACACCTTCACAGCATGTAACAATGTTCCTTTTCAGACCTGTGGACACTGTGCAAGATGTAGCCAACAAATCTGATTTGTCACTTTTATTTGACTGTCATGTCCAGAGTAAAGAAAATATTTCCTAATAAATGTTGTGTTTTATAGTGTTTTTAACACATTTCAATGCAGATTCAGAGACGTGTCCCCTTTAAGAAGTAAATGGGATGACAATATAGTATAAGCAAAAATATTTGGTGTAAAAATCACTTTTAAAATTATTTTTCTTACAAATATTTTAATTTATTTAAGCCTCAGCCAGGATTTCTAAGAGTGTTAATAATATATGAATGATATACAGTCATGGAAAAAATGATTAGACCACTCTGCTGTTTTCTTCAATTCCTTGTTCATCTTAATGCCTTGTTCCACTAAAGGTTTATCACCTGGGGGAAAGGGAGGAACATGAAAACAGGGTGCATATGGAAAATAATTTAGAGGAGGAGAGGAAATAGAAGCCAGGAGGTTTGCAAAAAATGAAGGCTAAACTTAGATTTTTGTGTCGTGTTGAGGCTTTACACACACTCACATCCTTGTACTCCTGTGTAAAAGGGATTGTACATCAGCACAGTGCCTTGAGGCGACTGAGACACAGATCTAGTGTTGGCCTGACAACACCATTCTTTTCCAGTCTCTTTATCTTAAACTACTTAGCTTAGCTAGTTAGCTATTGAATCTTAAACTACTCGATTCTCTCTCTTATATACAGTCATGGAAAAAATGATTAGACCACTCTGCTGTTTTCTTCAATTCCTTGTTCATCTTAATGCCTTGTTCCACTAAAGGTTTATCACCTGGGGGAAACAATG
>JAFBJS010001441.1:79927-98209 GCA_016785265.1 Paraplagusia blochii | reverse complement strand
CAAATCTATCTTTACACATCATGTGATATTTGAGCAGGTTATTCACGGCACATTCGTGAAACAAGCTGATAAAATATGACTAAGCTGCTGTCTGTGCACGGAGACAAAAGCTGCTGCGCTGAGCGTTCACCTGAACTCCAGGCTGCGCTGGTGCAAAGCTGGCGACAGCGGGTGGTTGGATCAAAAACAGCCTGGAAAGTTTTTTATGATATTTTGTTCTCATGCAGGAGAGATAAAAATCTGTTTTATGCAAAATTTTGATATGTTTTGTTCGTAACCACTCGTCTGCTGCAGGTGTTCCTGACACATTGTCAAATCACTGCTGCAGCAATACATAGTTTTATTATACAACCATTTTCCAAAAAAAACACCTTTAAATGGAGACATTCATTTTATTGCACAAGGAACTCTGAGCAGAATCCACACCTGGGAGAATTTCGAGACTCAGACTTCACTCCATTAAAACACCTTTCTAAAAGTGACGAACAGCGATAATCTTAAATCTTCACTGTGTAACAACTGAGAGTTGGACCAGACCATATACAGTCTGACTGCAGACTCAACACTTGAACCGATCCTGTTCCTCCCCCCACATATGACTATGTTCACCAAGGCTACTTTCACTAGGAAACATTTTCCCTTGGAAAAGACCACCAATAGGAAGAGAAATAAGAATTGAAAGAGAGAAAAGTCAGAGAGACAAGTGTCATGGTCAGAATTATAAGATCATCCTGCTGTTTTCTTTCATTTCTTGCTCATTTTGCATCAAAAGTAGCTCCAGAGAGTTAATTCCAGAGCTGATATCTAGGCATTTTCCATAGATTTTGACTCACATCAGTAACTATGTCGTCGTATGCCACAAACTATTGTCATGTTAATTGTATTGTTCAGATAATACAGCTTTACCAGACATTAAAATGAACCAGAAGTAGAAGAAAACAAGACTCTGACGATGACTGTAGTTTTTCCTTTTTTTTTTTACCGTTTGCGCTTCATGGTTCTTTACGGTTCCATATAGTGCAGGGTTTACCAGATAAACCTTACACGTTGATACGCATACTCAGTGGCGCCCCCGGTGGCAGTCTGTGGTGTTTTTAAGATGTTATATGTCCTTATTTCAATACTTTGAATCAGTCATTTAGTTGCAATGAAATAAAGCGTTCCAGTGGACTCACCACCCGCAGGTAGGTGTACAGTGTGATTTGGGTGTCAGTCAGGGAGACTCTCACCTCCTGTAATGGAAGTTAAATGAATTGAAGAGAAGCATGAAAAGAGAAAACTCCATTTGTTTCTGGGTTTTCTCTGGTTAGCCCCTCTCCACCTCCTCCAGACTACCCCCACCCGCCCAAATTAAGGAGAAGGTTAACTGGAGACTCTATATTGACCACAGGTATCAGTGTGAGTTGGAAAGGTTGTTTATCTTTAAATGTGGCGCTGTGATTGACTGGCAAACCGTCCAGGGTTCTACGCTGCCTCTACGCTCATTGATTGGTGGGATTGGCTCCAGCCCTCCCTCCACCCTCCTCACCCCTGAGGAGGATTAAGGTGGGAGATGAAAATTGGCTCTAAAGAATTGTTGCCCAGTGTCTTTCAGGTAAAGTCGACCCCTGGAGCCAGCGTTGTCGTCCGCGTTAGTCAATGATAAATTCTCCAGTTGCTCTGTTAACTATTCTGCCGTCATTTATCTGAGGAAACGTCTTGAAAAACAATCAGGACTCTAATCTGACCCCTCCCCACCCGTCACCCCAGCCCCCACCCACTCCCTCCTGCAACACCCACTTTAATGTGACCATAAAAACAGGCAGGGAGAGTCGCTCTGTTGTTGCTGCTGCTCCTGTGTCAACACTGTCTGAGGAATTCAACAATCTCACGAAGGTGCTGCCGTAAAACACATCACGTTAATCCCTGCGCATGTGACAAAAGACTGAGATCCTGTCAGACCAATCAGACATTACAGTCAGGTATGGTGAGGGAGGGGGGTGGAGGGCCCCCCCCGCCCCCGGGGGCCTCATGATAGGATTTCTGGCTCCACTTATTTGTCCGACAGCTGCTGCGCCACTTTTAAAATGTGCTCTGTCACTGCAAATGTTTTTAATGGCATTCCTGGATTCTTTGACTGTGTGTCATTACAGTTATATGGTGCACACACACTCCTGCATCTCATGCTTGGTTGTTGTGTGTTTTGGGGGTGGTGGTGGTGGTGAGTCTGTCGTGGAGGGGACGGCAGGATGTGAGCTGTTTCACAGGGTTGGAAGTTTGGCTCATTAACCCACAGAGAGAACCTGCAGGTCCTTCACTGATCAGGACTGGACAACGAGGTTAACTCAGAGAGTTAGAATACAGATGTTAGAAGGTGCTTAATTTAATCTGTGAAACTGGTCATTTCTCTGGGTTATGTTTTATTTTAGCAGGTTTCAAACCCTCGATAATGAAAGTTTTTGTTAGATTAAACTAAATTTCATCGAAAACCTGAGGAAGATTATTTAAGCGATGAAAACAAATATCAAACCTATGATAATTAAGAATTGAATTGAATTTAGAGGAGGTAAAAAAGCAGGTGATACCTTTGCTTTTTAAGCTCATTATTTCTGAAACACTTGCTGATGCTGAGATGCTAAGAAATAGCTTTGTTACGTTGTCAAATAAAGATTTTTTTGTACCAAACCCTTAATCTTCTGCACTTAGATAATGTTACAGCATTTTTTTAAAATAATTTTACCTTGACATTTTAATAAAGCACACATTTCTTATTAGAGTGGTTTTTATCCTGGTAATGACTCGTCCTACGTCTCTCAAAGACTGAACTTGTGTTTCTCTCACTCAAATGTACAGATCACAGCGTTTTTTTTTTTTTTTTTGCTCGACTCCTGTGCTGTGCATCTTTGTCCGTATGATAGCACTTGTTCTTTTTCTTTTTCTCCCCGTTCAGGGACGCAGGAGTTGGCACGCAGTTAAAAGTGGGCTGGGCACATTTCACTATTGAGAAATACTTGTTTTTACTGCAAATGGCTCCTGTCTTTTCATTAAAACAGAGGCAGGGTCAGCTTGTTCAAACACCCTCCCCACCCCTCGATGTGGGTGTTACTTTTTAATCGCAGCAGCCTGGAATTTCTGCAGCTGCTTGCAAAAAGCCCCTCACACCCTCCCCCCTTCCCCCCTCTCCCCATTCCCTTCCTCTCCCTCTATTTACGAGATCCAACTGCTGGGCAAACACCGCTGATATTCTGACCGGCTTTTTCCATCCCTGTATGGATCCACAGCCCGTGGTGTTACCATCATCACCGTCATCCTCATCGTCACTGGGATCTGTTACCTTTATAATTGTAGTAATCCGTAAAGATGAAGTTTTCAGATGATTAACAGCTGCCGACATTGTTGCAGGATACATTTAATGACGGAGCGCTTTACGTCATTAGTTATGGGGCCTCAGGAGGCCCTTAAGGGTTGACTTATTGGGTTTTGAGCAGGTCGCGCAGCAGAGACAACCTCGGTTAAAAATGCAACTGTGGAAACGAATGTTGTCAACAGAGTCTACGATGATGGAGTTGTGAAGTGAAGTGAAACTCTGGCGTTAGTGGGTTAGAGACTCATGTAGTGAACGAGGAAGAAGTATGATATGATTTACTATATACTTTATTCTGTTTTCCTGGTGCAGCAACATGATGTTTTTTGTGGACACGGACCATTAGTTACATAAAATAATTTGTATTTAAAAATACTAACGTAGCAGTTCTGATTACCGCAGTGATTGCAGTTCTATGTGTGCAAGTATTGCATAATGTTTCATCAAGGTGAATGGGGCTGAGCTTGTGTGTTTGCTTTTAGGGTAAAAATATCAGGCTGTGCTAAAAAGGTACAAATGCTCTGCTTCTCACAGGGACACGACATTTGATTTTGTTCCTGTAATTGGTTGCGGACCAAATGTCATACATATATATATTTGTTTATTTATATATATATGTATGTATACACACACATATAGCCTCTGTGTTGTGTTGAAGCGACAGAAATACTCCTTGCTCCAAATAATCAGGCTTACTCATCTGACGGATTTTGTACAAAAATAATAAAAAATAATAAAAAATATTATTATACCCTAAAATTAAGATTATTATATTATATTATATTATATATATTAAGTAAAACCTCTTACTTCTTCTATATATGTATGCATATATATATATCAAAACATACTGTATATATATATATATATATATGTGTATATAGAAGCGGTAAGAGGTTTTCTGTTATTCCTTATTCAACATTTATTTTAATTTTAATTTGTTTCACTTATATTAAATTTTTTTAACACACCTCAGTGGTAGCCTGGCAGCGGCTGGACTTGAACCGGAAGCATCTTGAACAACCAGGTCCATTTTTTGTCTAAGGTTATTAAAAATATTTGAACCAAAATAGTGTTTTTTGCTAAATCTAAAGGCAAAAACACAATGAAGCTCTGTTAGATGTTGAGACCTTTTGTTCTGGATAACAGAACAACATCTGGGCCTAACAGACTATAAACTCTCTTATTTTTTATTGTAATTAACTTCTTGCTTTTTTCAAACATGTATTGAATATAAACTTCCAAGCTGTCGTTCTAGTTCTTTACCCTCAGATGCTTCAGGATGATATAACATATTACATTTAGTGTTGATGCCTTTACATGTATTTCCTTCTCTTGGAGTTATTTCCCCTCAACTGGGTAAAAACCAGTGAATACATGTGGTGTTGAAGGGTGTGAGATCAGTTAAGCTGGTGTAGAACCTCTATGAAGTTTTGGACCAATCTCTTGTCTAATATTTGATTATTGTCAGACTTTGCAGCAGTTTAGATTCTTTAGAACCGCTGCGTCCTACACTTTTTTTTAAGTATTATTATTAGTGTTTTTGGTTAGTACCAAACAAGATACTGTCACTGTCTTTTTCTACAGACAGGCTACAAGTCATCAGTGCCCAAGTCTACCCAACAGGTTTTTTAACCCTCCCGTCCTCCAACTTAAAAATTGATATATGATTTCCGGGGTCAGAAGCTGACATGGAGCTGGGAAGATGGCAAATCTAGAGGCTCAATTGCTTTTATTTTTGTAAAACATGTCCCATCTGCTGACGTGAAAGCCATCGGAGACCACTAATGACGTTCTTTCAGGGGTGTCCTATTTCGTTGGACAAGATTTTAACCCCACACTGAAGTAGGGACGTAGAGAAAGAGGTAAAAATGACAAAATGTGATTTTCAATTATCCTTATATCCTTACGTGACTAGACTGGATTAAGGTGACGCGTTGGAGAATCAAAAAGTTCGAGTTGAGACAAGGAAAATAATGTCTGCTTCATTTGTGGGACGTTTAGCAGGTGAATTGATGGGGAGTTCACTTGAAACCTGGGAAGGAGTGAAATGTGAACTACTCCTCATCTATGTCTATCTAAGGGTGGGGTTGACATAAATGCAAAAGTGGCTAAGAGCTGACAGAAAGAGACACACACACCAGTTGCATCTGTTGTACCTCCTGACATAGATTAATGTGTTTGTGCAGGTGTGTGTGTGCGTGTTGTATGCACATCATGCATGCCATTGCATTCCTATTGAAGGCTGGGGCCCCTCTGCTGTAATACACACATGTCAGATGTGCAGCGGCAGCAGCAGCGTCTCTCAGTGTCGGTGCCGTGGCTCCAGATTGAGGGTAATCTGGACCTGTCCAATCTGATCTGATCTGCACAGGTCAACGGGCCACACAGATCGGGTGTAACATAAGTTAATTAACGTCTCAGTTAATCCTGCTCAGTGTGGACTTTGTTTTCATAATGCCTCCCAACACAACCTGACCTGAAGCATGTGGCTTCTGCAGCCGCGGCGGTGGTCGAAGGTAACCTTTAGGTCTGATACTGAGGGGCTGTCATCGTGGAGACACCAGAGAAGACACGATTTGACAAAACCAGATTCTTATCATTCCTGTCATTAAATACATCTAAATTAAAAAAAAGTGTGATTCTGGTTTCCACCCTCAATATTCTAGACCAGAAGTGTCCACACTTTTTTGTCTTGTGAGCTACTTTTCAAACGACCAGGCTGAAGTGATCTACCTAGATTAAAAATTCTAAATATATTTACTAGGGGTGTGCAAATTAATCGTTTTGGATCGGTTTGGATTGAACTGAACCGAATCGGATCAAACTGGATTGATCGTCTAATATTTCTTATGAATCGTTTCTGAATCGGATTGTAGCCTGTGAATCGAGATATGAATCGGATCGTTATGTGAGTGAATATACCTATACCTATATAAACTGGATATCTTTTTCCATGCATTATATATATTTCATACTGTCTGACTCAATACCTATATTATTCTCACTTTAACCCAGTGATTAGTGATTTTATTACTATTATTTTTTATGTGGTTGCTCAGGATCTACTAGCGCTCCTTTGGAGATCTACTGGTAGATCCTGATCTACCTATTGGACATCCCTGGTCCAGAGTAAGCGGTGTTAGTTTGTCATAATTGTTTGTTGCAACTCATTCCAACATATTTATAAAAAAAACTGTTTAGAATCTTTTTGGTTCCTTATAGAACTGTTGGGAGAATTCCTCTGTATGCATAACGTTAAGTAAAACCTTGGAGGTAACATTGTTATAATATAATAATAATAATTAGAACTATATTAATCCCTAGGGAGTATCCTTCGGGAAATTATGTGTCTGCATTTAATCCATCACCGTAGTGACCAGGGTTTAGGGGGACTATACTCAGGGTAAATCAGCAGTAACTTGGCGGTACAGGGATTCGAACCGGGGGCCTTGCGAACCCAAGTCCGCTTCCTTAACCATTAGGCCACCAACTGCCCCAAATCTTGGCTGTGGTGGGATTGTTGTCTCTGTACTGTTGTCATCAAGACGTACTGGTCTGGTCCAACGCGATCATGTTTGGAATCGTGCATCCGTTGGCAAAATAAAATATTTTTTCGGCATAAAAAAATGTGCAGGATTTTTTGCAACATTTTATGCTCTTTTTGGATTGGATTTATGGATTTAAGGTTAAAGAAAGTACTATAGGATGTCTTCACTACTAACCAGGAAGTCAACCAGTTTAATATTTGGCTAAGAATAAAGTTGTCCATTTACAGCCCTTCTCTATTTAGATCCAAACTCGTCCCATTACTTTTCACCTTTGCTCCAGCAGGATTCATGATGCTGACATTTCAACGGTGATTATAAAAGTTACAGCGAGTTGGTAAAAAAAAAAAAAAAAAGGCCTCCGATGCTGCAGGTCCAGACTGTGGTCATTCTGATCCCCGTGTTATCTTCTCCTACCAGCAGACCTACTGTGCCACCTATGATTGAAGCCCCCTCCTCATTTGGTCATGAGTGACAGGGCGACATCCTCCTAACAATAGCTGCCGGTCATGTTTCCTGCTCTTAGCTCACGCCGCTGAAGCTCCATAGAAAGACAATACCCTTTCTGGCTGATAGAGAAGTGTGAGGTGACACTCCACTGAGAGAGCTTTTCCCAGTCTGTCCCCTAATCAAGAGAAGCCATAAAACGGAGGCAGGGCAGAGTGTCAGGTTACAGGTCAGTGACAAAGGTGCAGGAGCTACATCAGCACGACTGCATTAGCTTTAATGAACATGGAGTAGGACTGTGCTCCATAGGCATTTGCATAAAATTACAACTCCAGCAATCAGGGCACGATTGGACAACAGTCCAACTGTGAGGTTCAATCGTCTTCTGGAGATGAGCTTAGGTTGGATACAAGTTCAGACTGAATTTTTTCAGCTACCGAGAGGTTTAAAGCTCTAGTTGAGGAAGAATTCCAAGATTTTATTAGTGTTTGTGCAGACCAAGGGGGGCAATAGTGAGCAAAATAAAACAAATGGTAGTTCAGCAAAGCCAAGTTGTTGTTTTCTGAAGAACTAAATGGATTATTACACATACACTTGCTTATGGAAAACTATAGAAATAAATAATATCTGGTAGATTCAATTAGATTATATCAGGCATGGGCTACAGTTGGTTTTAAAATTTGACAGTGGGGCAGAAAGATGGAGCATTTGTAAAAAATAATATGTCAGCATGTAAAAGTAAGAAAAATTGATAATGATCTTGGCCTTTTATTTTTATGCCTCTATTAATCCCTAGGGAAAAAAAATGCGTTTAACCGAACACCATAGTTAGTAGTGGGCTGCAGGCTGAGCCACAGACTGGGGACCATGCTCAGGACACCTCAGCAGTAACTTAGGGGGATTCGAACCAGGGACCTCGTTGACCCGAGTCTGCCTTTTTTAACCACAAGGCCCCCAACATCCCAAAAACGTGTTCCCTGACTGGGAATCGAACCCGGGCCGCAGCGGTGAGAGTGCCGAATCCTAACCACTAGACCACCAGGGAGCTTCGAGTAGGGAGTTTGCAGAAGTGTAATAATAATATAAATTATCTGCACAATTTGGAAAGGTTTCGTGGGCCGGATTGAAATGCCACATGGACCACACTTGGCCCTCGAGCCATAGTTTGCCTAGGTCTGGATTAACTTTATGAAACTTTGCTTTTGAGTTTTAAAGTTTTTATGAAGCAGGAACATTTTCTTCTTCTTCTTATTTGCACGTTTCAATTTGTGGTGTTAATTTATTAGAGTGAGTATTTGTCAGTGCCAATCTGCAAATTGGAGACACCAAAAAGACAAATCAGATTTTTTTGGGCATTTTCCCTGTACTGACCCCCACTTGATGTTTTTCTGCTGCTGCCAGGATTTAAAACCCAACTCAATTACAGTAAAACTACTGAATTTAATTTGTGTTTCACCGACGCGTGAGTAAGTTTCCTTCTCCCAAAGCGTGACTGTCATCAGTCTTTTCGTTATTAGATTTACACTAAAAGAGTTCCTGGGAATCGAACCCCGGCGACCGCTCGTTTGTTGAAGACAAGCAGCTCGATGTACGGGTGCAAATGAGATGTGACGGATGTTGAGTAATTAGCTATAGGTGTTAATGGAAACCTGTGGTCAATTATCTGCTCCGTCTGTCAAATGAAGTCTTATCCCAAATGGTCCAGTCGCAGTGAGAGCAGTTCAGACATGTTGGAGCAGGATCTCCATGATCTGTGGAAATCACTGGAAAACATTCGCAGTATTTAGCATTAGATGAGAGTCTATGTCTCAGTGTGTGAATATGAAGATCTGATAAGTGTCTCAATATTTGATCAATGTGGACACTGAGTCTCCTTGGTACATGATGATGATTTAAAAGCACTGTCTTTGGTCAGGTCATCCAACCTTTTGCCAAAGAATCTCCTTAGTTAGTCCAGATCTTATGAATCTCTAAAGACAGATTGGTCAAAAAAGTGGAAATCCACTGAAAATGCAACTTAAATTTTCTTTAAGCTTGTCCCTTTTTTAAGGGTTTCCATATTCAATCAACATTTTGCATCTCCCCCCTGTCCTCCGTATCTTCCACTCTGACTCCAACCACCTCCATGTCCTCCCTCACTGCATCCATCAATCTCCTCTTTGTCTCCTACCTGGTAGCTCCATCTCTAGGATCATTCTTCTACCAATGTATCCACTGTCCCTCCTCTGAACATGTCCAAACCACCTCTCTCATCATCTGACTTTCTATACATTTCATATTCTTTAAAAAAAAGTAAAATCTTCTATAAAAATGCAGTTATGGTTGTTTCAGTTCCTCGGTCTGTTACCTGTTAGTTCACAAAGATTTATTAACATTACCAAGTAAAATACATTTCTTAAAAAAAGGTTTTGTTTTCAGTACCATCAGCACTATAGCTATTAAAGCATAGCTGAATATGAGATGTTCGGTTCTGCTGCCTAACTCTGCTGGACTTTCTTCTGGTTGGTCACTATTGCACTAATGGCAACACACACTGATTGGCTGTGAGGACAAAGACAGTGTTTGAACACTAACTAACACGGAAGACTGAAAGACATTTACCGCGGGACTAAGAAAATATCTGGACTGTTTACTTTTTCACAGGGAGGCATCAGTAAAATTGAGCTTAAATCAATACAAAGTGGGTAAAGTTCCCGATGTGCGTATGGATTCCTTAGTGTGAAAAAAGGAAACAGTTGTACTTCCTGTCTTTGTTTCCTTTTGTTGGGATTGCTTGAGAAAACAACTTGTACAAACAGAGGAAGGCCAACAGCACAGCAAGAGTGGCTTTAATTTATAGGGAGCTTGGCAGAGGCATGGAGGGGGGGTGGGATCGCTGGTGACGTGTCCCCCCACCCCGACATGCAGGGGACTAATGGTGCTTGTTAACAACATGTACCGCCGATCCATGGCTTCGGGACAATTTGTAGTAGTTTTTCAGCGGAATGAGACGTAATGATGTTAAACAGAAGTCCGGATGGATTTATCTCCAGTCCCGCACAGAGCATGCTGCTGACAAATGTCTCAGCATAGTCAAGAAACTGACACGTAAAGGATTATTCAGTGTCGCTCACATGGGAATGAAAAATCAATATTGACCTTGTTGGGGTAAAAAAAAGCCAAGAGAGACCTATATTATTTGTGAGCAAGTCAGCAGAAGGAAAAAGTGCTCCTGCTTTTGTTTGTTAAGCAGACCCCATAGGACGGAGCGAGGAAGGATGTTGGAGGATGAAGGTTTTTACCAGACGCCATGTTGAACTTAGACCAAGTAAAAATACAAAGCTGAAGCTGTTGCAAGGCCTTAGAGGAGAAACCTGACGCCTTTTAACAGAAAGAAAACGTGATGTTAGTCACTGAAAACACACACAGCAGATTTATTTGGGGGCACCCTGGAGTTAGATAGGTTTTTTTAAAGATGCTCAAAATATCCTTGCAGTGCAATGCAACATGGTTGACGCAGGAAGTAGTACATTAGTGCACTGTGGTTGGCATGTCTTAAGGCAATAAGAATAATACTAATAATAGGGCGGCAGGGGTGGTCTAACTGTTGGGGAATCAGATTTGTGTCCTCAGGGCTTCAGGTTCGAGTCACTAGCTGCCTGGTTGACGCTAGTTGCTCTTCCAGTGGCCTCACCACCCACAGGAAGACACACAGTATGGTGCAGTGTGATTTGTGTGGCAGTTGTGGAGACTATAACCCCTACAACCTGGTCACGGATAAGTAGATGAAGATGAAGAAAAAAAAATAGTATATAATAATAATAAAAATAATGAAGATCTAGGCAAGGTTAGTTAGTGGAACGTCATAAACAAACAGCTTCATATTTTTTACCATATATTCTCTGAAAAAATTTTTTTTTTGAAGGGTTTAATCCATGTAGTAACTGCTATTGTTAACAGCTCAGCTTCGCTCTTTAATTTACATTGTTTTTTTATTTTAATGTCAACTGTAAATTCTCTCTTAGAAGTGTTGAAAATCACATGCAAAACCGATAGATAAGAAAATACAGGCAGAGGGTGGAAACTCTGCTGGTGAGCGTAGTATTGGACAGTATTCCTCCTGTGACCTACTTTAAGCTGATATAGAAAAAAAAAAAGGTTATTTTTTTGGGGAGGAGGGAAAATCCATGCCTGCTCCACCTACTACTACTCCAACTTGTAGTGTTTCTCATGTGATCCAAACAACGTGCAGTGCTGTAAAGGCTGTCACTTTAAGAATGGGGCCCCCACCATGTAACGTGATCCTCTTTAATCAGCGTGAACTCCTGTGAAATCTAACATGAGCTCGCTGACACTTTGTTTCTGTTTGGCATAAGCGCTATTGAAAGGCCTCTGACCTACTTGCGAGCTGCTGCCCATCAGAATGCTGCTAAGGGCTCCTACATACCTAAGTTGGTCAGAGATCACCGAGGGATCAACATCAGATTAAAACAACAGATTTGTGTGCGCATGAGGCCAGAGCCATTTATGTAAAAGGGCGTGGTGGAACAGGGAGCTGGTTGTTGCTCGACATATTTGCATTAAGCCAAAGAAAACGGCCACAAAAGGACGCGTCCTCGGCGGTTGATGTAATTACAACAAATGAGCTAAGAACAGACGCGATATGCAGAGAGACCTCTGACAGTCTCGTTGTTGTCCATATGGTTATTATCACCTCATGGCAGCTTATCAGCTTGCCATACTAATCCAACATCCCATTTCAGTGAGCTCAATCCCAGCAGGTTAGTTTCAGGGAGTAAATACAGTTTCCTTCCTTAGCGCAGCAACAACGCTCGTGGAAACAACTTCTGCCGTAGACGACAACGGTGTACATTAATGGTTGATTGATTCAGAACATTTTGTTAACAATTGATCAGGTATAAATACCATAAAGATAAGAAATGATTGATTACAATCATTAGTAATCAAAGTGTCACAATAGATCTAGTCTCTCCTTATAGAGACTAGATCAGGGTGCAGATCAGGATCTACCAGTAGATCTCCAAAGGAGTGTTGGTAGATCCTGAGCAATAACATAAAAAAAATGATAGTAATGAAATAATTCTATTTCAAGATGCTAATCACTGGGCTAAAGTGAGAATAATACAGGTATTGAGTCAGACAGTATGTAGAGAGTAAGATACCCTGTTTATATTGGTAAATATATTTAGAGTTTTCCATCTAGGATAGATCACCTCAGCCTGGTCATTTGAAAAGTAGCTCACAAGACAAAAAAAGTGAGGACACTGTGGACTAGATGTTAACTGGAGCAGATCTTCACGTTAAAAACAAAACTCTAAGAGTTAAAATTGACTAATATGATGAGGAAGAGTGTCCAATAACATCATAACTATGTTGTTAAGATTGTTTTCAGTTTATTGGTAAGAATTCAGGGTCAAACTAACCTGTTCTCAGCTCACGTTCCTTACTGGTGGGTGAACAATCCAAGGATTGATGAATTCTGCTTCACAATGATAGGAAGAGCCGACAGTGATAACGAAAATCCGATCGCACGTAGAACCCTGAGACGTTCAACTCATTTTTAGGGGTTGCATACTGTATATCAGTACTGATTTATCTCAGAATCGTAAATTAAGTGTTTGGTTGGTTGAACAATATCGGTGACATCAGAGAATGGCAATAGTTTATATCAGACATCCCTTAATATGATTTATTCAAGTCAAATATAACAATATTTTGAGATTTTGGTGCAATAAAAAACACAAGGCCTACGTATGTAGTTACTGCAGAAATAATGCACTATTTATATCAAGCATACGTCAATTCAACCAACTTTTTTGGCGACCTGACTAGAGTCATTCTTCCAGTTCAACTCCAAAACCTTTTTCTTCAGAAATGATAATTGACATGACAGCAGCAGATGCTGTCGATTTGCTGGTTGGTGCGTTATATAAATCATGGAAGTCCAACCACATTCCACCGTTGTTCTGGACAAGGATACTGTGACTTTACAGCTACAATGGATTCACTGTTGCATCAGAAAATAAAAACAACTCCAGAAGAGTCACTGACAATAATCAGGCTGTGCCCTTTAGGAGATGTTCATCTGGTGCTCATGGCCCAGAATGTACGGGTCCAACACCTTCACACACTGTTACATCTGATGCATCAGTGTGAAGGTTGATACAAGAATAAAAAGTTTCACGCAACAAATGTTCTCCACATCAACAGGAGAAATCCTTTAACTTATGTTTTAAGCAAGTTTTCAGGTTTATACTTTTTTATTCCTTTTTCCTTATGATTTCTGCTTTGAGGTTGAGGTTATTTCATTTTATGTCTTTGTCTTAAATGTTTCAAATAGTAGCAGTATACATTTCTATAAATTCACTATTATGATCACAAAGGTGGAGTGTACCAGTCCAAACTATCCTTAACAGAGTCTCTGTCCAAGCTGATCTAATTCTGATCGTTGGTCCAGAAAATGGAGCTCCGGCTTGTTGTCTTTTGTCATGAAGGACTCAGTGTTGTGTCTTCATTTGCCCGTTGAGTCGCTCTCCCACTGGTGACATTTTAACTGGATTATCATAACCTAATTCATCTAATAGATGGCTGCGAATCACACCATCAATCAAGAGACAACCAGGCAGGAAATCACTGCCTTCTACCGCCGTCTCTGTCCTCCTCTAGAAAAAGAAGCAAAAAAGACATCGCAGTCCAACGTGCCGTGGCAGGTCAGGTGATGACGGAGACATTCTGATACTGTGTAGGTCATGGAGGAGCCCGTCTTAGGACTCAAAGAAGCCTGGAAGAGTCTGGGCCTGGGTCAGAGTTTGAAGGAGACGAAGGGAGCGGGAGTAGGAGAGTGGATGTGGAGGAGCAGGGTTGGGGGATGGGGAGAGAGGATAAGGTTGGGGGAGCAATGGTAAATTTATGGCTCAAAGTGCCACATCATCACACAGAGTTGGTATTTCCTGCCGGGACTCGGAGGCGGCCCAGCTCAGGCCACTGTTGTGTAAGCAGATGGCCAAGATACTACAAATACAATCTATAAACACACACACACACACACACACACACACACTCACAGACTTTTTCCAAATGCAGGAAGATCGTTGCAGCTGTTGTATAATATGAGAATGTAAAATAGTGTAAAGTATTAGTTGAAATTTAACATCTTTTATACTGAATCACAGTCGGATTGAAAGGAATATTTGATACATGTAGTAACTTAAAGATGTGTTTTATTATGATGCAACAATTATTATTATTATTATTGTTACATTTATCATTTTTTTTTATTTTTGAAGCAACTCACAGAGAATTATTATTAGTCCCCTAACCAGGGACTCTTTGCGTTATGTTACATTGTTAAAAACACATTTTTGTGTGTTTTTACAAAATCTAAAAATTTCCATCATTGTTTTTTGTAATAAAAAATTTTACTGATATTATTCATATAGGCCTGAGATTGACGAAGGAAGTTATGCACATTATAATATCCATTTTAAGTAAGTACTCTGGCATCCAGGTTAGTTTAATTTGATGATATATCCATAAAATGAAATAAACAGGGATTCTTTGGGTCATCTTTGTAATAGACCTATTTACATTTACACATACATACATTTACACATATATACATATATGTACTTATATACATATAGTCCATAGAGACAAAACTATTTTAAAATCCAGGCGAATGTTGATGAAATTGCTTAAAAATATATGACAAATATTCTGTCATAGAACTTTGACTATTTGGGGAATGTGTTGTGCATGTATGTATATATATATATATATATATATATATATATATGCACATATATGTATGTACTGCCAACCCAACATTGCCAATCCAATGTACACATATGGCTACATGTGTATTTGTAATGACATACAATTGCACTAACCATAATAATTTACAATAATAACATATAATACCAAATTATAACCCTGTCAGTGGCACGGACGTGTTTATTTGACAGACGTGTTAAGCCCGGAGCTATTCTGGGGTTTATATTTTATCATAAGTAGTGTGTCAGTGTGATGCGCACACCCACTGGGCTGTAGTAGTTCCACACCACCTCTGGTACCGAGGGTGGTGGCATGTGCTGATACCTGAGGAGATGAGCTCTAATCTCTCTCTCCCTTCATTCTCAACCAAATAGGTCGTGGGAATGGACCAGTGGTAAACAGACTGCAGGTTGACAGTTGACAGGGTTTGAATATGTCACTGGGCCTGAAAGGAGCGTCACCAGCCGCTCTGTGTTCACAAGCAAATTTGTGCGCAGGACTTTAACAAAACTACGTGGTGTCACACTACGGGGAGCGGTCTTCACGACTGAAGCCCAATTCACACTGCCCCATACTGTGAGCCTTCTTGTGGGTGGTGAGCCCACTGGACGTTATGTGGGTTAGTACGGTGCTATGATCAGAGCACCTGGCAGCTGGTGGATTCAAACCTTAAGCGTGGTGAACCCAAGTACGCCTCCTAAACCACTTGGCCACCACTGCAGACATTTTTTCCAGTAAAAATAACCAAATCAAAATTGATTTGTTTGAGCCCCTACACCTAAAACAATGATCTCAAGAAGATATACATACACAAATACTAAATTATGTTTCGTACTTAATATATTTTCAAATATAAATGTGTATGTGTTTTCATTTTTATATATTATATATTAAATTCATTGCAAATGTAATACAAATTCAGTTTTATTCTTACCTTTGAAAAATAACTATAACAATGGGTGGACTTAAAAAAAATAACAAAACAAATGTTTTAACATGATTTTACAGTAAATATTAACGGCTAAAAGCACAAAAACACAATGATAACGTCCATTGGTGTTAGCCATTATCCAATACTAGGAGTCAAGTTTGTTACCCGGCAGGTACGTCAGTGCACTGGCATCTAGAAGTGCCGAGGTATTTGGGTGTAGAACCAAATGTGTCTTCTGGACAGAAAAATTGACCTGAGTGTGTGTTTGGGAAAATTTGACTTCCGTATAAGTATAGATAATACCATGGTCTTTTACTACAGTAGGGTAAGAAACATAACGCCTACTGTATGTGTGTGAAATCTCATCCTACACCTGTTGTTCCACCAACATAAAGACAGTGTGGTGTGGCTGGGTATTTAAATCTTCTTGTGACACTCACACACACACACACACACATACACACACACACGGTGCCTGCAAAGCAAACAGCCTCTAACATTGTGTATATAGGAAGATTAGTTTTTGGGAAAAGGTCAATAACCACGGTGCCATAAATGTTAAATGAAAAGGTGGAAGCAGCTCGGCTGCACACACTGGGCTCAGAAAAGTCCTGGGGCTCCTGTGTGCTCACCGGGGAGAGGAGGTGGGAAGGGGGGCGGGGGCCGATGTTTGTTGACTGGCCTATAAAAACAAAGGTATCATGGGAATGGCAGCCATTTGGAGTTGGCTTGTCAGGTTCTATAGAAAGACAGGGGAGTCCACACAAAGATGGGAGCGGTAGATTTGACAAAGCTCTTCTGCAAGAGTTAATGAGACAGAGAGATACGAGGAGACACACCAGACCAGGCGGGGCCAAACTTTTGGACTCGCGGGCCACAATGGGTCCTGAGGTTTGACGGGAGAGGAAGACACATGTAAAAGTCATTAAAACATGTGAAAATGTTTTGTACTTATAGATAATATTTCGTTTTTATAGACTTAACACTAATAAATCTAATGCAAATATGACATGTAAAAGTCATGCATAAAGGGTTAAATGTTAAAAGTGGTAAATTTGGGCATGTTATGGAAAAAGGCAGGAGTTTAATAATAATAAAAAAAAGTTAATAATGTAATTTAAATAAGTTGGCAGAGCAGAGGCAAACGAGCCTCATCTGGTTCTGGGCCGTAGTCATGCCCTGCAATTGAAACCTACAAAAAGAAGCGTTGGAGAAGATGTTATTTTACACCTTGACTGAAATGTATATAAACGCAAATGTAAATTCTAATATTTAGAGGTTATACGTCTACATCTACCATACACATTCCACCATGGGGTAGTGGTTGCCTACAATAAAAGAACTAAATTGAAAATAAATAATAAAATATAAAATACGATTCTGAAGGGCTCAACCATCACATCCAGGCAAAGATGACGAGGATTCAATAGAGAAAAAAACTTTTGAAGAAGTTGTATAAAAATATTCTACACAATCGGATAATGTTCCAGCTAAGGGTTGTCTGATAATATCGGCCAGTGAGAATTAACTGTCCGATATTAGCAAAGTCATGCAATATTTCCAAAGTTTTGCTATATTTGCTGCAACATAGGCTCCTGAGAGGTTTATGTCAGTTATATCTGTATCTGTTTATATCCAAATTGTAAATTAACCACCTTTCTGTTCAAGGAAGTATTTGTTAACCAAAAATCAAGAGCAGGATGAAGTAGAGTTACTCTCTGAGGGTTATCATATTCCACACACACACGCACACACACACACACACACACTGACACACACATGCATGTCCAGAACAGTTGGCCCTGTTGACTCTTGTCCACTTGTGACTGCCATGCAGATTCTTTGCCACCTCCAAAATAAGGCAGTGATAAATCAAAGGGTGATAATCACAGATGAACAGTGTGTTCACTGTTCACAGCGTTGAACTGCTCTCCACTGTCTCTCCTCTGTGTATTTATATACAGCAGGGATAAAAAGATAGATAGCTGCTTCAGATTTAGACAGTTTAAACCTGTGTTTCCCAACCACTGGGCCGGGGACCTGTAAGGTACCGTGGGTGAATTGGTGCCGGGCTGCAGAGAAATAATGTTTCCTTTTGGCCTCATCTGGCTATTACTTCCACTTGATCCATACCCATATCAACAAAAGAACTGACCAATAGAATGGCTAGGATTCCATCATCAATAATACAATGACGCAGAGTCATTGATACAAGAGTCTAACTATTTATACCGGTCTGG
>JAFBJS010001441.1:0-63828 GCA_016785265.1 Paraplagusia blochii | reverse complement strand
GACAAGGATGGACAGGATCAGGAATGAGGTGATTAGAGGGACAACACAGACAGGAAGGTTTGGAGAAAAAGCTAGAGAAGCCAGATTGAGATGGTTTGGACATGTTTAGAGGAGGGACAGTGGATACATTGGTAGGAGAATGATCCTAGAGATGGAGCTACCAGGTAGGAGACAAAGAGGAGATTGGTGGATGCAGTGAGGGAGGACATGGAGGTAGTTGGAGTCAGAGTAGAAGCCGAAAGGAAAAAAAGAAAAAGAAGTTACCTTAATGGGAAGCAGGTGTCTCAAACCCCTGGCCCTGGGACCAATTCAGGCACCCAGAGTAGATGATACAGAGGACAAGGGGACATGACCGAAAGAAAAAGGAAGAATATTTAATAGAAACTGAAATCTGCAAACTCAGCAGCACAAATGTATTTCTGTTGCAGTAGTACTTTTCTCTACCTTTTTTATACCCTGCACTGTACTCTGCTGCTAACGCTGTTGATGTCCCCACTGAGGGACAAAGAAAGGACGTCTTATCCTATTCTTTATAGATGAAAGTGTAGAAAAGTCACGGACAGTTACTAATAATGATTTGGTTCTGAGTGACGCTACCGTTCAAAGTAATTTGTATCAATAAAACACACGCACAGGTGTTTTTTGTGCCGTCTGTCAAACTCTGGACTGAGGAAGGAGAGACGAGACAAAGGTCCAGATCAATCTGAGTGACTTCTCCTCTTTGTGCGAGCGTGTCGCAGGCGAGCGCATGCTCGTCATTGTCTCTCTTTACAGTGTGTGCGCCGTGGGCTTCGACATTGATCGCCCGCGTGGCCTTATTGTATTGTCATCCGCAGCACATTTGTACTGCACTTAACATTTTCTCGCAAAACCACTCCGCCGCCGCCTTTACCTTTCGATATTCCCCGCACCGTGGGCCGCCTGCGGTGGAGCACTCACACTCCACTCTCCCCCACCCTCCCCGCTCTCCCTCCCGCTCGGCACAAACATGCTCACACATACACAAGCTTGACGAAGCCCCCCCCGCTCCACGTCGTCCACAGTTTCCTCCTGAGTGCTGACCTGCGCTGCTCCTTTAATATTGGTGACAGCTAATACACTTCTAAATGATCAGTTATTATCTCAGGGGCCTCGTCCACAGGGCCCCACTGATTCCAAAGGTCAGTCCTCTGTCTCTCCGTATTGATTCAGTAAGGCCTGTTAACATGGCTCTGAGCCTTACTGAAAGTGAAGATTGCCACTCACACATCTCCATCTCCCTCCTCAGGCAGCGACTCCATTTAGAAGACTCTTTGACTCCGTCACTGCCCCAGTAAATACAGCAGAGCGGAGCATTAGGGAGTTGCCAATAAGGAATCCGCTGTTTTTGAAATATACAGCGGACACACACATATGCAGGGTGACGTCGGAGAACCGTTACACCACTACAGACAACATGAAAAGATAAAACGTATATAAAGGGTAGACTAAAAGATACGAGATGGTTTATACGTCACATGACCTTACAGGCAATGACTGAGAAATGAAGGTGCAGTAGCTCTCGATTGTCCAAAGGGTACGACAGGTGGTGGAAAAATAATAAATATGAATAAAATATAAAAATAAAAAAATTGAGAAAAATAATTTAACGTATAAAATATATTTAAAAATCTTTATAAAAATATATTTTTTATATATGTACATGTGCATATATTCAGTATAAATATATTTGTACAGATACATGTTCACGAATGTCAATAAAGAGTTGAGTGGAGCTGCTAACAATGCAAAGACCAAAAGCATATTTCACTAGTGGCATATTAAGAGACTGAATAATATCAACTTCATCCTGGTAAAAAAAAATCAATTAATCAATTAAGTTGTACAGCACATTTTAGTTATAATTAATTTTATCGTAGGGTAGTGTAGGCATCATTGTCCTTATGTTGCCCAAGACAGAAACCTTAACGTACCTGAACATTTTGATCCACAAGCTGTAATTAGTTATATGCGTTAGGAGCAGATAGATGAGGCGTTTATGTGAACTACGATAATTGACATGTATCAAGTCATGCAATAATGAAGCATCTATAACATCTATAGGGAAAACATTGGGAACAGTAGGAAAAAATCGAATCTATAATCACTATACGAACCAGTTATACAATTTGGGGAAGTTTGTCGGGCCGGGTTAGAAAGCAGAACAGACCGCATTTGGCCCCCGGGCCTTAGTTTACTTACTTCTGCGAAATTTTATCAACAAAATTGGCATTCAATGAGTCACTAACTGGTTATAAAATATAATTGAAAAATGTATGTTTCCTGCCACTGACATGGACACATCCTCATCTGTGGGAATTGTTGGCCCAGGCAGGAAGTCCTGCCACTGACGTTGTCAAAGACATTGTCCAAGATCTGTATTTTCTCTCATGTTAATTGAGACGCCTTTTCTTCTGTTGCAGTTATACGAGTTGGACGACGATGAGAAGCGCAAAGAGTTTCTAGACGACCTGTTCAGTTTCATGCAGAAACGAGGTGAGTGACCGTCACGGACGGCAGTGTGTGTCCCGAGGACACATGACACTCCAGCAGTATTGTTCATTTTAGTCTGTTTTCCTCAAAGTGGCGGCAGGTTGGACTGGCACCATAGGTCTGTGTTTAGCTCTCTATAATGTGAGGAAGTGAAGCTACGAGAAAGATGAAAGGCAGCAGGGGCTACAATGGAACTATGTTTAGACAGAGAGGCTGCTGGGGCAACAACAACAGTTTTTTCTCTTTCCTACCTGCTCACCCTGGGCATGATACAATAGAGAGGGTTGGCAGTAGTGGCCGAGCGGTTAAGGAAGTGGACTTCAGTCCCTTAGGCTTCAGGTTGGAATCCACTAACCGCTAGGTTGACACTGAGGTGCTCTGGTCATAGCACTGTCCAAACCCACATGACCTCCAGTGGGCTCTCCACCCACAGGAAGACACACAGTATAGAACAGTGTGATTTGGGTGGCAGTTGTGGAGACTTCACCAGAGAGTGCATGTGAGTTGAGTGTATACTATATATACATATATATATATTAGGGGTGCACAAATTAATCGTTTTGGATTGGTTTGGATCGAACTGAACCGAATCAGATTGAACTGGATCGATCGTTTAATATTTTTTATGAATCGTTCCTGAATCAGATCGTAGCCTGTGAATTGAGATATGAATGATATGAATGAATGAATATGTTATGTGAGTGACTCGTCACACCCCTAATATATATATATATATACATAAATATGTATATATATATGTTTATATTTATATACATATAAATATATGTATACTGTATATATATAAGTGTGTGTGTATATATGCAGAATATATACATAAACACATTTTATACATACATTTTATATAAAGTCTCAAATATATATACTAAATATATTTATAACTATGCAAATTCACAATGGATTAAAATCAACAGGCTGCAATATATATAAATATATGAACATTATATTGTTTATTTTAAATATATTTTATATTAAATATATAATACAATATATGTTTATAAATATATACTGTATATGTTTAAGACTTTATTTAATTAGCATGGTAAATTTTGCACAGTTATTAATTGTAAGTATTATAATTATTATTTAGTCATTAAAAATAACAATTTAATATGTTCCAGTGGGCTCAGGAAGGCGAGGTGTGGTGCAATGTGATTTGGGTGACTGTTGTGGAGCTGCCCCTGCAAGGCTGCAATGGACAAGCGGGTGAAAAAGATCGACGCATGGATGGAAATTTTATATTTGCACATGAAAGTTAAATCAATTAAAATAATAATTAGTTAGGATTCAACAGACTTTGTTAAATGGATTTTGTAATTATTTACTAACTGTTGACTGGAAATTTCAAAGTTGTCATTTTCATTTGAGCTGAGGAAATTTTCAAATGAAGCCAAAACTGATAAGCAGCAGCAGCAGCAGCAGCAGCAGCAGCAGTTGCGTTTGCTGCTGCTGTGGCAGCTCCAGGAAAGCTCACTCTGATGGAGTAATGATGGAGTTGGGAGGCCACTTGGGCTTTGGAGACAGTATGGATTGTTGTTGGAGCGCTCAATTAGAGATTGATTTTGGACTTAGTGTAGGGAGACATTGTCAGTGGCGAGCAGATCAGCAGCAGCCTATCTCCACCACAGGCCTCTGACAAGTGTGATCAGAGTGGACGACTCCTCCAAATATCCTAATCAATGTTTCTGTGAAAATGTTGCTGTCATTCCGCGCTGACAAGCAGGAGTCGGACACAGCACGGCCGTCTGAGACGGGAAGAGTGGTGTTGACAAATCCTTCACTTCTCAGGTAAAAAGTCACCTTTCAATAATAGGAGGACACAGAGATTTGGTGTCTGGACTGAGCTGACGGGTCGTGTAGAACGTGACTTGTTGACATTTTTGACATTCATACTCATAATGCTGCTGTCAGATCATTAGGAATGTAGTCTAGACAACTGGATTGGTTTAATCCTCAAGTCTCCTGGGTGACATGGGACCTGTTTGAGATGTGCAGAGTTAAAGTTAGAAACTACTCAAACTGAATCAATCATTCATTTTCATCATCCGTTACCAGGTTGCGGGGGGCGTAGTCTCCACAACTGCCACCCAAATCACACTGCACCGTACTGTGCATCCTAAGACTCATGTGCTTAGAGCTCCTCAGTGTCAATCTGGCAGCTGGTGGACTTCAACCTGAAGACTTGTGGACCCTTAACCACTTGTCCACCACTGCTGGCGCTGCTGGAGTTTGGTTTGTGAATCATGTCAAAGGTTTTTGTGATAGAAAGTTGTTGCTACAACAACAAAATCAACCTACATTTGCTCGGAAGAACCGGCTTGACTTGTTCATTTACATCAGGAACTAGAAATTTTAATAGTTTTCTCAGAGATTCTTTCAGAACCAATTATTCTTCATCCTCGGATCAGTTGACAGGTCCTAGGGCAGCAGTCTCCACCACTGCCACCCAAATCACACTGCAACATACCGGGCATTCTGAGAGTTATGTGCTCAGTGCTCCTCAGTGGCCATCTGACCCGAAGCCTTGTGGTCCAGCCTGGTCCACTTCCTTAACCACTAGTCCACCACTGCTGCCCCTTTATTCCTGACTCCTGTCAAAGGTTTTTATGATAGAAAGTGTTTTCCCTGTTGCTACGACAACAAAATCAACCTGCGTAATATATTTGCTTGCAAAAACCTGCTTGACTTGTTATTTTACGGCAGGAACTAGAAATTTTAATGGTTTTCTCAGAGATTCTTTTAGAACCAATTATTCTTCATCTTGTCTGCAGGTCTTAGGGCAGCAGTCTCCACCACTGCCACCCAAATCACACTGCATACTGTCAGATTCCCTGTGGGTGGTGAGCCCACTGGAGGTTATGTGGGTTGGGATGGTGCTATGATCAGAGAACCTCAGAGGCAACCTGGCAGATGGTGGATTAGAACCTCAGGCCTTGCAGACCTTAGTCCACCTCCTCAACCTCAAGGCCCTCAACCTTTTGTGAATTAATCTAATAATTATTATTTCTGTTGATACTCACTCTTGGTTGAACAGAACATGTTTACTCCTCCGTTCTGAGAAACCTTGATGCTTGTATTCAGCGCTGCTTCTTCAAACATCTGCAGCCTTGAAAGCAGAGACATGAAGTCCCGGCTGAGAGATTCCATCAAACGCGGGGCAGACAAAGGTTGTGATGGCTTCCTTTGTGTGGTGATAAATACCCAGGGTGATTTACTGTTGCCCCAGGGTTGGGCTTATTAATTGATAATTATCTCCGAGGGTTAGCAATCAGCAGATTTTTTTTTTCCTTCAACAAGTCAACTTTTGTCCGCAGCTAACGACTTCGGGATATAATGTTGTAGAAGAAAAGGCTGCTGCAGAGTTGTTTTAATAAATGACCAGGAGTTCGATTGCTGTGACACTATATATTCTTCCTGTGTTACGACTATTGCTGCTGCTGCTGCTGCTCCACTCTTTTCTTGCTTCCACTACTTTTACTTATACTGTACTGTATTTACCCTGGAAACTGATAAAATCTCAGAGTAATCAATAATCACATAGTTGTTCATATAGTGATTATTTTGAGCAGTTAAAATTAAAAGATAGAGCTTTAAGATGTAGTTAGGAGCATAACAGGAGTATTTTCCTTTCATACCACTGAATCTATAAGCAGTAAAGTTCCCCCCTAGTGGCCGGTTAACAACACAGCTTTTCACCTTTAATTTAATTATGATTTATTTGTTAAAACATACAAACTAAAACACAGTTACAAACAATACTTAAATAAATAGCATACTTAATTACACTTACATAGTAATAAATACCAAACTTTGTATACTCAGAGTAAAGCGTTATAATTACAGGTGATTCTTCTGTGTGACACACCTAATATATGGTATTCTGCACTGTAGTTAGTTTTACGATCTTTCTCTTTGATGTAGTATACGAAATACCTTTTTGTTGTGTCATGTTTTCTGCTGAACCTTCGTCAGAGGCAGCAGAGTTGACCTTGTGGTTAAGGGAGCAGATTTGTGTCCGCAAGGCTTTAGGTGTGGTGTGATTTGGGTGGCAGCCGTGGAGACTACTGCCCCTGAGACATAGCATTTATGTTATTGGGCTGAACCTAATTATCAGACATTATTTTAAATACTTAATTAAAGATAGTGGCGGTGACGGTGGCCTAGTGGTTAAGGGGGCGGCCTTGGGTCCACAGGGCTTCAGATTCAAATCCACCTAATTGCCAGGTTGACACTGAGGTGTTGATCATAGCACCATCCCAACCTTAGTTACTTCTAGTGGGTTCACCACCCACAGGAAGTCTCACAGTATGGAGCAGTGGGCTTTGGGTGGCAGTCATGGAGACTGTTTCTCCTGTGGCGCGGCAGCGGATAAGAGAAGGAGCATGAATGAATAAACGTATTTTTATATAATCAGAGTTAAAATTGCATGTATTCAACTGTTTTCAAACATTTGGTGTCCAATATTTATGTCCAGTCGGTTTTGTCCAGGCTGGAAACTCCCACTCTGGTGGACACTCATGTCCATGTGATTTTCAACACCCCGTGTGTCTCACCATCTTTGTTGTTTTTACCCATAAAGTCAAACAAAATTCAATGAACTGTCGGTTTCCAGCGGGACGTGGCATTAATCGTTGGTTTCATGGGTTAAAAGAGCAAAGTCAATGAGGAGGACAAATTCTCATCCCATTATCGGCTCGGTGCAAAGTGAACACGTCAGCGATGAAGCCAAGCATAAAGATGATTATTGCGCGACTCGGAGCTCCTGATGGTCCACATTGTTCCAATTACAAAATCTTTCTCCTCCCGCAGCTGAAGGATGAAGTGGACACAACCGCGACCGTCGTGCGAAGTGGATTTCTTCCACCTTGTCCACCATCACTCATTGTCATAATGATACATGGGCTGATTAGATATTTTGTGCTGACAAAGGACTTAGTCCTCACTCTTTTATTCCTTATATCTCTTTCAGGGAATCAGAGGGACAAATACATCACCCTCAGTATTGAACGCACATAAATCTTGTTTTAAGAGGCTTGTCTCTCCTCTGATTCCGTCAGACAAAGGCTGAGACTTTTATTTATGACCTCAATCCTTGTTTGGATGGCTATTGTGTCCTCAACAAAATAATAGTTTTATAGATTAGCGTGGATACAGCGGCTCTTCGGCTGCTCACCACAGTCAGGAGTAATAAAGAGCAGCCGTAAAGAAGGCGTTGGATCCTTTGTGCGTCTTTGGAAGTCAGTGAAATAAAAGTGTCTATTAAAAGTTTGGTTGAATGTAAGCCGTAAAGTCTCTGTCATGTTCTGCTCCTAGTTCACGCAACAATAATACTGTTGTTCTGTTTGGGTGTATTTCACTTAAATATATAGAAATATAGAATATTTGAACATTTTGTACATGTTATCAGTGAGATAGAATATTTGTAGTTCCTCATCTAAGAGGGTTCCTCAGTTTGGAACTGAATTGAACTGATGTGAATGGAGAAACCTCTTGGATCTGTTTTATCTGTCTTCTTGGATGAGAGTGAAACATCTTACTATGTCCAGTTGCCCTCGAAATAAGTATTTTTGTATTTAGAACCTACACAGACATGGCTTATGTAAACTTTTTTCTCTTACATTTTGCCCATTTCCTCAGTGTTACTGTTTACTTACTATATTTTAACATAATCTGTCATTGTGTGGCAGCTTCATATTACATTTCTGATGTTTTGCTCTACATGTGTCCAATTATATATAGCCAGGTTTGCTTTAAAACATAACATATTTTTTAAGAAGTATTGTTTCTACATATGTTGTTTCACAGCTGTTGCAGTGCAGTAGCAAATGTGTTGTGCAAGTTACTTAAAAAACATTACTAGTTACTGCTCTGAAAAAGTAACTGTTACATTACTAGTTACTAAGTTATAAAAGTAACTAATAACTAGTTACTTTACTTTACCTTAAGAACACAGTAGCAACTATCATAATGAAATGTAGTGGAACATTGAAAACACAGCAAATGCCAACAGTATCCCATTTGGCAATTAGACTCATGAGAGTTTTGTAAAATATTACATAAGGTCAATGGTGGTCATGCAATGAAGCCTCGTTATGTAAGGTCTTCAAAAACGGGATGTGAATGATCGGCTTTGACTATAAAGTGGCGTGACAGAGAATTGAATCAAGTTCTGTTTTTTTTTATTGTCATGTCGTTTTTTTTCTGTTTCTCTCAGGGTTTCAGCTAAGACAAAAAAATATTTACTGTGCATTTGATGTTTAGTGTGCAGCCACAAAGGCATTATCCACAAAAATAACCTGAAATATGGCAGCAGAGGTGGCCTCGTGGTAAAAGGAAGTGGCTTGGTTCTGCAAGGCTTCTGGTTCCAATCTACAAATTGCCTCTGAGCTGCATTCATTAGGGTGCAATTTGATTTGGGTGGTCACAGTCATGAAATAAATATATACAGTATTTAAACCAGGGATGGTTCAGGGATCGAAAACAAAAACTGACACAAACGCACAAAATGTTGCGTAACAGAAATGCATATTTTTAGATAATTGGTTCATATGTTTTATTTGGTTCTTAACAAATTATGTGTACCCTACAATCAAAATCATTCGTCTCCATTTAAGTCTATGGTAAACCAGGGCTTTGAACCTGGATTTTTTTGCCAATCAGTTCAGAACAGAAACGATATTTTAATGTTCCTGGTTTGGAAGGTGATGTTCCTGAGCTGCTTAGAACAAGAAATTTAATTCCTGGAGCTTTTCAGCAGACAAAAGAACTAGAATTGTAGACTACACAGTATTTTTAAGGAACTAAACACAACAATTATCAACTATTATTGATTATTAACATTTTTTTGATAGTGGTTTCTATTCCAAAACAAACCAAAATAAAAAAGGTTTATGGTTTGTGGTTTTCCCTTTTTTTCTAGAGGTGACGTCTCATTGGTGTAACTCCAGAGTTCACCTCATGCATTTGAGTCCAGGTTAGGATGGTTAGCCTCCACTGGGTTCACCACCTGCAGGAAGTTATGGTGCAGTGCAGTGCGATTTGGGTGTCAGTTGTGGAGACTGCCGCCCTTGCCGTCAGCTAATGGATAAGCAGTGGATGGAATTACGTGACATATATCGTGTAGGCTTGGTAGGCAGGAATAAGAGTGTTTCTGGCTCTTTGACGGTGTTAGGGGATCAGACATTAACAGCCGAGTACTTCAGGTAATGGAAAACACTCGCAAGCAATAATTGTGGTATACTTTCCTCCAAAGGTCATTTATCCAGACTCAGACTGTTGTGTGTTACACATGAGCCGTTACACCATTACTCACCGCTGTTGTCAAAGCCGCTTCATTCAGCTCAAGTCATCTTTTTGTCCAAATCCAGCCTCCTGTGCACTTTCCTGCGCCGTGCAGCTTCAGACTTACTGCTCTGCCATTTATCTTGCAGCAGAGGAGTGGGGGGGGGGGGACACGGGGGGGCATCAATCCTTTGTTTTAATAGTGTCTCATCCGTTCACATGCCAGCACCACAAAATGAAGCCGTAATTACTGGCCTTAATTGATGTGGTTTTACCACCTCAGACGATACTTCAGAGCGCAGCCCCCGCCCCCTCCCTGTATGGGCCCCACTGCTGTTGTTTGCACTATATTTCTGCAGCTATTGATCGCTATTATGGTAAATCCGATGGCCACAATGGAACTCTATCAGCAAAATGCAGGTTAATTATCTCAGGGTCAACCACTTTGGAATCTTCACAAAGAGCTGCTCGTTCACTCTTTATTGCTCGACATTAAGTCGTAGATACAAATTATTATCTCGGTCCTTTTATTTGACTAATAAGGGATGGCTTGGCTGTCATTATTAGAAGGTGACCTCAGTTTTTTTAAAACAGATTGGAATAAAAAAAAATACATTGTGGAAAAATTAATAGTTTTACTCATTTTCTTTTACTCATCATTCCTGTGTGAGTGAGTTTGTTCTACTGTGTATTTTTTAATGCTGTACAGTGATTAAACAATGCATTAGTTGCTAATTTTTTTTTTCTTTTACCCTGAAAACCACTGCAGCAGGATGAGTCAATATATTTTATCTAAGGAGGTCCAGTAATATTGGTTGGCTGATGTCATTGACAAAATATAAGCATAATTGTATAAAATGTGAAATATTCTATTGAGAAAATACAAAAACACAATATCTATAAAATTGCTGGATTTTAAATAGTATCGGAATCTGAATAGTGTTTTGACCATAATGGCAAAAATCGATTTTGCAAAAATTACTGTCGATATCATTATTATTGTATTTATTATGATTTTACTTGAACTCTGAACACATGAAGAAAATATGGCTCAAGTCTGAAGATCGGATGAAGTCACTGAATAGTGCTTATTGTTGCCCATATCAAGATCTTTCAGTCAGGATTTTTAACATTACATTGTTTTATTGGCTTTAATGGATGAAACTTTACAATGAGTTGTTGAAAGACAAGGAAAACTCCATTACATTAAAGACGACATGAGAAACTTCTTGTGAGAGTTTTACTTCCTGCCGCCAACGGCTGTCAGACATTTGACTGGCTTGAGATAAATTGGCTTTATAAGATGAGGCAGAAGCCTATTGATGAGAGGAACCGAAGTTAATGGAATTGATTGTGGATATTGTGTTTGCTTTCTGCAGGGACTCCAGTGAATCGGATTCCTATCATGGCCAAGCAGGTGTTGGATCTCTACATGCTCTACAAGCTCGTCACAGAAAAGGGCGGCTTAGTGGAAGTCATCAATAAGAAAATATGGCGTGAGATCACCAAAGGCCTTAACCTCCCTACCTCCATTACCAGTGCAGCTTTCACTCTCCGAACACAGTGAGTACCAGCGGGGACGGCGATAACCCCCAGATGACTGATAACCAGTGCAAACACACTCAAACACGCACAGGTCCAGTGTGGCCACCAGGAGTATGAACTGTTATTTGGTGATTAGTGTTGGTCGCTCAGCTGCTGTGATGAACATGTGACCATATCCTTCCTTCACTGTCGGACCAGGTGAAAAAGCCCAGTCATCATGTGTGGGCTCCTCAGCAGCCAGTCAGTGCAGTGAGTCAGTGTAATGACAGTGCTGGACGTGGCCTGGTGATTAAAGTGATAGTTTGGCTTTTATTATACTGTGGTTGTATGAGAAACCAACACAGAGTCAGCATTTAGCAGGTGGGAAGCAGATGAAGAACTCCCAGACTGGATCTCACTGACAATTACTACGGAAAATAATTCTAACTCTCAAAATGCTGATTTCTTTTTCCCCGGAATTTGGTGCAGGAGAAATAGATCATCGGTGTAATTGGGCTAATTCAGTCAGGTGTGACCGTTATTCACTTTTGTCGATGTTCAAATAATTAATTTCCGATCCTGATCGCAACATATGCAGCTATTAGCCGTCAAAGCTTAGATAAACATCCCTTTTTTGTGCGATTCAAGCAACTTACATTATCAGATTTTTATCATCGGAGGAAAAATCTGTAACAAACTTATCAATTTTACATACGAATGTTAATATCTGGTTGACCAATATTGCCATCCTCCCCAATATATACACTCTAAAGTCTGTACAAATTTGTGAGTATTGTAGTGGAGTGTTTTAATGATGGTATCCCTGGTTGTACAGTCAAATCCAACTTTATTTCTAACTATATTTACTTTTAACGATTGCCTAAAATGCCAGTTTATGCCTGGAGAAATAAAAATATTTTATCTCATGGTCGGGACACAGGAAGAGTGGTTAATGCTCCTGTCTCCTGGTTTGCTGGTTCTATTTCATGTACTCCAATAAGGGGTGTGTTCATCATGATTCTCCAGTTGTTCCAAAGAGAAATCAGTGAGAAATTGAGCTCCAAGTGATTGGGTTCAGTAAAAAGCAAGAGTTTTGCTTTTTACTGAACTTGAAATAGAGAAACTGGATTGAAAACATTTTTGCTTATTGGCGTCGCCTGATTGGCTTAAGGTTCAAGAAAACTCAACTATTTTTCTTATGTGAACTTCATCATTGGTCATGGATCAACATCAACATCTTGTTGTTTATTAAAGCCACGACTGATTCCAGTTTTATAAGCAACACATGATGCAAACATCCTCCCAGCTCTAAACTAATGTATTCATTTATTTATAGTTGATCAGTATTGTCTTGTACCTATGCTGGATTATGGCAGAGGTCACTCTGTTCTCAGGGACAAGTCTCCAAGGAAAATTAAGTTTGTGCCATTTTTCACCTCAATTATGGAAACTGGTCTTGTCGTCTCCACCATGTCTAAGAAATCAGCTCACGGAGGGAAAAGTCAACCCTAACCTGGTTATTTTAACTGTGTGCTCACAGGATGATTGTAGCTGTCATAGGTGTACGGCCTGATTTATATCAACACATCAGAGTGTTTTCTTTGTTTATATTCTTCATTTATAAATTTATCATCATGTCTGAACCCCCTCCACAGGTATATGAAGTACCTCTACCCCTACGAATGTGCAAAGCGGGGACTCAGCTCCCCCGGTGAGCTTCAGGCAGCTATCGACAGCAACCGGCGGGAAGGCCGTCGGCAGAGCTACGGCTCGGCCATCTTCAACTACTCTCCCGTGGGAACGCCCACCCTCCTGTCCTCTCCCAAAATACAGATGGCCCACCTACCCACTCTCACGCACAACAGCGCCCACATCGCTCAGGTGCCTGTCATCAAAAAAGGTAGAGTGTGAGAGTAAACATGGAAAATAACTGCAGAAAATTGGAAAATTAACTGCAGAAAAAAAATCTAAATATTGATTTCTGTTCTGTTTTCACCTGTTTAGATTTTATATGTAAGTGCAGTAATGGCATTTCCTATGTGTTTTCCAATTTTGTTGGAATAAACAAACTGAATTTTTTGCATTTTTTCCAGAATTTATCATCAGAATAAATTGCTGTACATATTTTCTAATAAGAGTTTATATATATATTTCTTTTTTCTCAAAAAAAAAAACTGTAGAAATTATCCCGACAGTCTGGCAAAACTTTAGAGCATCCTTAATTCGTAAAAGGAAATAAAAAATTGGCTTAAGTTGTCAAAGAGTTTGCTGGCAACATAAAAATCCATAATAATTATTTCAAAATAAATAAAACATAAACAAAATTGTATAGGAAGTCAGATAGAGAAAAGTCAATTGAAAATGTGTCATTCAATTACAAGTCATTTCAGTCATGCGTTTAACAGGTTCCTAAAAAAAAATTTTTTTCTGTCTTTTTCTGTCTCATTGTGATTCATTTCCTCCTTTTTAAAAATACCAAGCCAGGATTGCACATATCGGATTACGGAGATTGCAGCTTCTTTGTTTTTTTTTTTAAGAAATCGTTGCATGATTACCAGCAGTCTAAGCAGAAGTCGCTGTGTGTCGCTATGTCAGAAATTGATTTCACAATAGGTGCCCGTATTTCCAGCTCGTCACCCCCACATGCTCACATACAAAACATGCATGTAACTTGTGGGCAATACGGTCATTACCTCAAGGAGGAAACATCTTGCAGAACTTCCTCTTATTAACGCTGCTAATTTCACATAGACACTAATGCACAGCAGCAGAGCTCTGGGATCACAGCAGCAGTAGCGTGTCGTCAATCAGACATGGTGTCACGCACAGGCAGATGCACAAACAATCACCTTTAAACAGTCTGTTTTATACGTTTTAACATGGAGGCAATACATTGATTTGTAAGACCGGAACTGAAGAACCCACAAGGAAAAATTGGTATTGTTTTAAAGGCAAAATATAAAAAAAAATTGCAGTCAAACTCAGGCTCGGGGGCCAAATCTGGCCCACAGTGTGAATACATTTGGTCCAACTGATCATATCAAAAGTAAACTAGAGTAGGCCTACATACATCGTACATATACCGGCACAATTTGTTGTATTAGCAGTGTATACACTATGCTATGTGTTTGGTTACAGATAAAGAAACTTAATAAGACAAAAAAGGACAAGGTCAATTTAGCTTCTATAAATCTCACATAAAGACTATTTTTATTTTTTCTAGAAGAACCCTTGATGGCCAGCTGTCTGCCCAGCAGGGTGGCTCTTCCAATGTCGCCCACGAGCCACCACGGGGCCGCAGTGGCAGCGCAGGCGGCAGCGGCTCAGGCAGCGGCGGCAGCTCAGGCGGCGGCAGCCATGCAGGCGGCGGCTCTGGAGCAGCTCCGGGAGAAACTGGAAAGCGGTGAACCGCCTGAGAAGAAGATGATGATGGTGGCAGAGGAGCAGCAGAGGATCATGCAGCACGCGCTGCAGCAGAACCTGCTGGCCATGGCCACGCAGCTGCCACTCAATATTAAAATCAACAACAGAGGTGAGACTGCGTACTGCAGCTGGGATCTCAGTATGAAACACACACAGGGAATCATTTACAACAAAGTGCTTGAGAGTTTCACAAACCAAATTTCAGGTAGACATTCTTGATCTGTTTTTTAGGTTGCTTACATTGTTGTCATCATAGATAGACAGATAGATAGACAGATAGATAGATCCGTCCATTCTTCCAAAGATTAGGTACTTACAGGCGCTAGTCTCTCTCTAGGGCAAAGGTGTCTCAAGGGGGGGCTCAGGCCCTCCTCAGTGGACACTGAGCTATTTTAGGGGAAATGTTAAATCTCTAGTATGTTTTAATGTGGTGTGGGGCAGCACAGTCCTTTCAGAAAGACCCAAAAAATTGGAGAATATCGGCAAACGGTAGCATCACCACACTACACATCCTTATGCTTTACTACGAATAGGGATTTGTTTTATTGAAATATCTTTATTTGTCATTATAAAGTCTGATAATATTGATAACTGATATTATCCGTCAAATATAAATGTTGTGACATGATATCTGCAAAAATTATATAATTTTTTCCACGTATAATTAAAATAAATCCTGATGTCTGGGTTTTTCCAAAATTCCGGAATCGAACATTAGGTTCTGAGACTTCTACCTCAGCTTTAGGGGAATGGCAGTACATAACAGTATCAGTCAATAATAGTATCGGGAAAATAAGTGGACAATATTGCTAAAATCGAATATTTTCGGATATAAATCGGACTAGCTAAGTTATTATGTATGTAGTATCTGATATCATGATAAAAAGAGAAATTTGAACTAAAACTGTTGCTTAAAGGTTTGCTCACTAAAGTCTCGCACATGGAAGCCTTACCTGTTATTTGACCAATTTTAGGGGAGTTTTCTAAATTGTTCTCTGAAGGTGCATTTCGTGGACGTAGCGATTTGGCGTTTTTTCCCACTAATTGCAGCGAAACAGAAGTAAAACTTCCTTCACCAAAGCAGTGCAAACCGTGCGTGCGGTATAAATAAATAAATAATGTCCACTCTCAGAACCACTAATGTGCACATAGTCCATCACAGAGCGCGTGTAATTTGAAGCTGAGCTGCTCCACACCAGATGCCATGAAGAAATAGCTCCTCACCAGTGGCACGGTCAGGAGCTGCCCCGTCTGACTGGGCCTCGGCTGCAGCCAGAGCCGCTCACGACAAGCCATAAGTCACATATGACTTAATGATAGGGGCTAAAGGAAGAATAAGGGTCTGATCTGCTCAAGTGTGATATCATTTCTGTCTGCATCGCTGCCTCGCTCCTATTAGTCATAATAGCAGGTTTTACACTTGATACGTGATGGAGAAATGAGTGAGAATCTTTCCCAGGTTAATTCCCACGCTGGCCGTCTGACGCCGGCTCTCACTGTCTCACACTGTCATTTAAAGATTACATCCAAACACTATTATTTGTTGCCACCCAGATGCACACAGATGGATAAATGTGTGTTTGCAGGTAGTTTGATATCACTGTGACTCTGCTGAACGTTGTTTGCCATGGTGTTTTTTTTCTTTTCTTTCATTTTCTGATATTTCACAACCTGTCACATGTCTTTATCAAGATCTCCAACTGTGTGTGGAGATAGGATTCATCCGTAACCCACATGTAGAAATGTCTATAACAACTTTTGACAGTTCCTTCTCCACCAGAACTCTTTAATACGGCTCTCCTTATCCTGTCACTCTCTGAATTATCACCAATACTCTGCTTGCTTCTTCTGTTCCCTTTCTAAATGCTCATATTGAGTTTTTCCCCTCTCTCCTTCTCTGCCTCCTCTCTTGACAGATGATAGACAAGAGACCGCATTGAACCTGTCTACCAACGGCATTAGCAGCATCAACATGTCAATAGAAATAAATGGAGTTGTCTACACAGGTAAATAGAGGGGCCGTTTGCTGATGTAATTGCAGGCAGGAAATTCAATAAGTTATAGCAGCACCCTGGTGCTTAGTCCTCTACACAATTTGATGTCTTTGCTATAAAATCCATCGTAATGAAGTGGCAGTCCAATATGGTTAAAAAAGTTAAATATCTCAAAATTGGGCCTGTGGATTTGAGGTCGATGTGGCTTATTGTCTTATATGCCTGAATAGAGTGTGTGTTCGAGTGTGTGTGTGTGTGTGTGTGTCAGTTGAAGTAATTACTGCCTCTCTGCTATAACTTGGACTGAGCGTTTGTCCATGTCACCAGCCACAGGCTCACGGCTAAACATATACAGTAGATTTCTTATAGTCGCTGAATAAATAGCAAACACTCACCTTTTATTTATCCGTGATTACAGGTCAGTGAGGGTTTAGTTCAGACGGTTTAAGACATGGACTTTACTGTTTGCACAGATGATGAAATTCTACGATGAGATAATATCCTTATTCTATTTGCACATGAAAACAAAAGAAAAATAGCATAAAACACCACAGAAACTATCATCTTCAATTCAAGGCATCACAGATAATATCTGTCGGCCAACGTTAGCCTGAAAGTGTAATAGTGGCAAGAACATGATCAATTATTCCTGCGATTATGAAAATTTGATTACTCCATAGCTGGGTTTTGTCAAATTTGCTGCATGTATTAGTGTTATTTGATATTGGAATTTGACATTTATGTTTGGGAAATATTGGCAGAACTTCATGTCGGGCATCCCTAATTATCACTACAATAAATATATAAATATAGCCATAGCTGAAAGGCAGTGACTGCTACTTTCTTTGGTTTATACATGTGCATCTATATGATAAAAATCAGTACAACAATAACTAAGAATACAACAATAACTAAGAAGAACACCTGGAGGTTAAAGACAGAATAATAATAATAAAAAAAACAATTGAAAAATTTGAAATACCTTTGAAAGTAACATATGTGTCTTAAAAAATTAACTTATAATATCCTGAGTATTTTCAAAACAAAAATAAATATACAATGTTCTCTCTATAGATTGCGAGTCTCCTATTGCTACTTGGGTAAATTGTGATCTTTCTTAAAACAATCTCGTTGAAATTTTCACTTGTAGCTTTAGCTACCTACCCAGACCAGACCGTGCACAGTGTTCATTTAACTAATGGGACATGCTCCTCTGTTCCTCACACTGATTGGCTAATGCCTCGTACCATCCCTCAGCGCCTCCCGCTGTTGGTTATTCTCTGGTTGACAATAATAACAGCGCTTTCTGATTTGCGGTCTTGGAGCCAAACTATCGGAATTGTAGAGGGATCACTGTAATGCACTTGAATTCTAAATATCTGAGTACGTGAGTTGTCTTTGGTTTGTAGGTTTCCTAGTACTGACTATGTGTACAGTACCATGATCAAATCTGTACTGACTTTACTTCCTCCAACCCAGGCGTCCTTTTCGCTCGACAGTCGCCCATAGCTTCGATGATGGGCCACCGCGGGAAACACAACAGCTGTCAGACTCAGGGAAAGACCAGTCCCATCCAGTTCCAGCCCTCCTGCTCCTCTTCCTCCTCATCCTCCACTTCCTCCCTCCATGGACACAGAAACACCTCCCCCTGAGCGTCCCCGGCTCTCTTCTCTTCCTCCTCCTCTTCCTTCTCCTACTCTTCTCACTTCACCACCGAGGAGAGCCTTCATCCTCCTGACCACATCACAAGTTGGACATGCGACCGTCAGCTCTGGTCCAGTAGCTGACCAAGGTGGATTTCTTTCCACTTGGTTTTCAAATCACGGAGAAACCAAAAAAAAAATAGAAAAGAAAAAAACATGTATTTACAGACACACTTTGGAAAAGAGTTTCCTTCCCAACTCCGACGACTCCGTGTCAGTAGTTTGTGTACCCCTGGACAATTATTCTTATGAGTGTGTGTGTCTGTTGCAAATGTCTGTCTGTTCTTTTTTTTTTTTAATTGAACAGCTTTAAGCACAGATCGCAAATGGCAGAATTCAGCCAAAGGGAGGCGCTGTCTTTTGCACCATTGTGCTTCAAGGATGAGCCTGCTTCACAGCAGACAATGAACAGTCAAGGGTTTATTTGTTGTTTGTCGGCATTTTTAAGAAACCACGGTATACAGCTGAATACCAAAGAAACGTGCAGCAATTTCCACTGATCTTCAGCTCCATTGGCCGAACCTGGTCATTTCAGGGAGCGTGAAGTGAGGAGACCATGTCCAAGGAGGATGTGTTTGAATATTTCTCCTAGAAGACTGTCTGGTGTGTTTGGTTAATGGTAGCATATCAATATTACAGCCAAGAAAAAGGCTCAGAAGATGAATGTGTGTGCCCACTCACTCAAGAGCCTGTCCCACATGTATATTTCAGCCGTCTCCCAAAGGTATCTCACTCCCCCGAAAAATGTTTTCAGGCGATACAATACCTTTCGAAGAGTTAACACAATAACCCAGAGGTAAAAACGAAACAAAATGACGATTGATGAGTTTATTTGTTATTCTGTCCTAACTGAAACTAACTAACCCCAACCTTAAAGAAGTTCTGCAACTTCTCAAAACTTGAGGGAAACTAATTTCAAGGTAAAGATAAGCTGACTCAAAAGCTGTTTTTCAATGTGAGATCATGACTGACTAGGACTTAAGTCATCAGTGAGGACTTAGAAATCTATAATTTGGTTTCACAACATGATTGCAGCCCAATCTTAGTAAACTCACCCAGACATTTGCTAAAATGGTTACTTCGAGGGCAACTGGACCGATTAGGTTCCTGAAAGACGTTTCACCTCTTTTCCAAGAGGCTTCTTCAGTTTTGAACTGAAAACCTACTCCGTCCAGTTGCCTCCAGAGAGAGGACCTTCACAGACATTAGATTGTTTCTCACCTTAGACCCATTTACCCCTTAAGACTAAAACTATAACACAGCCTTAGTGCTAGGCAAGACAAGTTGGAACACCATAGGGGCAACAGATGTGTTGGACCAAGTTCTAAGAGCTAACAGTAAAATTTAATTGTGTGGCCAATCATTGCTCATATTTAGAGCCTAAATGCAGTCAGCTGAGCAGAAGATCATCAGATGCTTAACTTGTGTGAACATCCACAACTCCAGAGTAGACTGTCAGTTTACTTCTGTCCAAGAAGTAGCTGTCCCAAGGCAAATATGTGCATTTCTTTAAAATAGAAACAACAGAACTTGATTTAAAAGAAGAACTAAATCTCCAAAAAAGTTTCAGCAACTGGACTTCTTCATGAAGCACCAAAGACCTCAAATGAGAATCTTCTGAGAAACAATAGTAGTTCTATTTCTCTCGTCCAGGTCCAGCCATTTGTTCATTTGGCAAAGTCCTCCAGAGAACGAAGGGTGACATTTATTATCAGCTTTGTTCCTGTCCAGGTCTTTCTTAATAGGTTATGGTAAACATTGCAGGACACATCGTTGCCCCACTGTTGTGGTTGTGGTTAGAAGTTCTTACAAAACTTGGCTGCTCCAGACAGTGGCTGTGTCTTTTTTCCGTCACCGATTTTTATTCACATTGTAAAAAAAAGAAGCACAAAAGCCCTGGGTAGGAAGAGAGTGAAGCAAGGTTCCCACGTGAAACAGGCGCAAAGCACAGTTTTTGATCTGACCCAACAGTCGCCATGAGATCTCCTAGGTTTAGGTTTTATGGCCGTCAATCCCTGGATATCATAACAATCTAAGACACAAAATTGAGCCTGGTCAAATCCCTCGGGTCCTCAAGTCTATGTCCTTTCAAGTCACTGAGTGAAAAGTCGATTTAATGTTAGAAAAAGTGAGTCAAACGTTTAAGGCCAAGTCAAAGTCACTATTTTAACAGAGTAAAAGTCTTGAGAGGTTTGAGTTCAAGTCGCGTTCCAAATGGATTGCCTGAAACAAAGGCATTGAGTTACCTAGGGATTGAATATTATTTACCAGAAAGAAATGTAGTGACACACACATCTGTGCAGTGAGACCCAGTCGTTAATTTTTGGATTTTAGAGAGAGTCCAACACTTGGAGTGACTAGAAAACAAATCAAAAATGTACACGTTGAGTAGAGTTTTCCTTTTTTTCCTTACCTTATTGATGCACTTGTGTCGACTGTCAAAGAGCGTCTCCCTCTTTCTTTCTTCCTCCCCCCTTTCATAGATATATATAAAATATTTCTTTATTTTGAAGGGAAACGGTTATCAGTTTATAGATATATGGGTTTTTAATTAAGTCTGCAAGAGCATTTAACTGCAGCTTTTTATTTATTATATTTTATATAGCATCCTGCTAACGTTGCATTGGCGCCACCACTTTGTTTGCAAGTCTCCTTGAATGCAGATACCTCACAGGTCTACCTGTACATAGTCATAGTAAAGTATAACGACATGAAATACCTCATAAATTCCATTTATTTTTATTGTACAGCCACTTGAAATCAATGTTTCATCCGATCACTGGAGTGTTTGTTGTGTTCTTTGCTTTTCGTTGTTTGTGTGATTATACCAAAGAAGGGAATATTTTATTGACACACATCTACCTCATTTGTTATAGACTGTGCCAACAAATATGTCCACAATCTTAATTGCCAGTGAATTCACGGTGTTTCATATCCATATCTTTGTGAATACAAACGCCTATCGGTTAAATGTGGGAACGGAAGCAGAAAATTGTTGTAGTAAATGAAGTATTCTGTTGTAAAAGATATTACTTTTATGTTGGGTGTTGTGCCGGCGCAACAGAATCAGCCTTTCGGTTGGACACGGAAAGACGGGAGAAACTATAGCTAGGGATGTCCGATAATATTGGGTTGATATTAGCATAAATCAATTATCTGTAAGATTTTTATCGATTTTTCCAGATTTGCTAGAATCACCTAAAGGTTACTTCTGCATTGACCTGTTTTTGGGGCTACATGTGTTGGTATCGGTCAATATCAGATTCGGAAATTAAGTGTTTGTTCAAACCAGACAAAATCTGATATCACAAACGATAACATCGGACATCTCTAAATATAATGTATGTGAAACATTAAACACAGGGTGGAGCGACAGGCCAACAAGACAAATTGTGCAACTGAATACAGTCGTCTTGTTTGTCATCCAATCCAATCACAGTTGCTGTCCTCTCTGAGTCCATCCTTTCCTGCAGATACTCCACTGAAATTTTTTAAATGCAATGACAAACACATGATCACAATCACAGTGTAACGCTGTAGTAGCAGTTGGCTGTAGTGCGTAACTGTGGATGAAGGTGTAACACAATCGTGCAGCAGAGGACAATCGTCCACCTCGGTCAACAGTTAGTTGCTAGTGGAGCAGCTGAGGACGGCCGGTCTTTGTGATTCTTACTTCGACTTGAAGTGTATTCTCAACAATCAAAATGTTGGAAACAGAGATTGAAAACGTTATTTTAAAATAACAAAAATAAACAGAATGGCCAGATTTTAGATAATCCTTCCTAATCAGGACAATCTGGAATGTTGTCTTGTCCACCATGATGTCTCCCTTGTGCTGACAGAGCTCAGTTGTCCTGATAATTTACCAATCATCACATGTTTCTAATCTCAACATTAATAAGTTGTTGAAATCAATGTTGAGAAATTTGGATGATAATCAGTACAATTTATCTCTGAAGCCATGGTTACACCACAAGGAAACGTTAGTGACAGGAGTTGTTTTTGAAGAACCACAATGTTCTCCAACAACAGCAATATTTTCAGTGAAATGAAAATCAGGGATGTAAGATGTGTAAACTTTCCAAAAGTCCTGGAACTGTGGTCCTTCCTCCCATCTAACTCCTAAAACTATTGCTAATTTGCGGTATAAGCATGGCTTTTGGTCCCCCTAAAATTTATACAAGGTTAAATCTAAAATGATTTCCTTATTCGAGCAATTGCTTTTCTTTCTTTAACTAACATTTGACAATGTTATAGCTACATTTTTACCAAAAGAAATATTTAATTTGGTGTTCCACAGGGAACCCCAGTAGAGAAACCCAATTTTCACAAAATGATAGTGCGTGATGTGTTGAGGTGGATAAACCCGTTTGTAACTCTAACAGATCTTCATTTCCTTTTCCTGATGATGTAATTTCCCCTCTTTCAATCTTGCGACAGAGATTACCTGCCACCGTGGAGAGTTAAACAATGACTAAATGATAGAGATGTGCACAAGACGGCTGTGTAGGATTGTCATGGGTCTGATCCTGGACTTCTAGGAATTTTTTATTCTTAACGTTCACAATCCAATTCCAGTTCGAGCGATGATTCTGTCCCTTTAGTGCAGTGTACCCCCACCCTGTACATACTGCTGAATAAAGCCAAACACGAACTCTTCTGATGACGTAACTGTGAGCCTGCAGCAGCAAGGACTCACGTTGTTTTTACCAAAGAGATTCTTCTTTTTTTCAAGCTGTGACTGCACTCGCTTACATTTTTTTAGGGTCCCATCGCGAGCAGAGCAAAAGAGCGCAGGACGGAAGGTGTCAGCTCTGCATGCAAAACAAATATATGAATTGATTATGTAACCAAATAATGTTGTTTACTTTGTATTTTATCTATGCTATGCTGGTAGTTTTTAGGCACTAATTGCTTACTTAGCTGTGTATGACGCTTTCAGTGTTTCTTTTATGTCTCTTTTTGTCCATCTTGGATGAATCCAGTGCATTATGGGAATGCTGGATTGTGGTGCTCAGGGGTTCAAAATATAAAAAAAAAAGAGGTGAAAGAGATTTTCCTGTTTTGCCATTTGACTTGTAGTGTATTTAGAAATAAAATCATGATTTTAAACTTTAATGACTTGTTTGTCAATTTGTTCGTAGAGGTCTTTGTTTTTTGACTATATTATTGATAAAGATATTCCATAAACACGATAGAAATATCAATTATGGACTGCTGTTATTGTATGACAAACAGGATCTTAAATTACTCCTAAAAAGAAATAAATGTCCATGGAGTTGTCTGGAGTGTATGACCTTCAGACTACAATAACAGATGTGTCCAGTTGTTAGTGACAAACATTTTCAGTTGCATTCATCTTGGTGAACACTTTAAAAACCCTTACCTTTTATGACAAAGCAAACACAGTTAGACAATGACAATATGAGCCTGTTATTTAGAAGAACATTACTAACAATCTTTAAGGTTTTATATTGTTTTTTCTGCCACATTTTACCAACTAACATCACCTTCTGAGGTGAAAAGTTGTAACTGTTAAGCACATACCTATTTAGTTTTATTCCCTATCTTCTTTCTGGTGATTTAAATATAAATCAGGTCTGTTTCTCTTTCCACCTGGAGTTAATCAGTGTCATCACTCCAACCTGTGTCTCTGTCATCAGTCTCATTGGTGTCACCTGGAGTCCTGTGTATATATACCTGTCTCTCTCAGCCAGACCTTCTTGGGTCATTGTTGTTAGGGTGGGTGGTTCTATATTTTATTTTTATTTTTTTGCACTTGTGCGTTGTGGCTCCCGTTCTCCCTCTTTTGATGTGTCTGTTTGTTCCTGTTGTGGTTTTAGTACACAGACTAAAATAAGTTCTTGCACTTGCACAAGAGTGTGTAGATGAAGGCATCTGGCCTTCATGATCCTCACTTCAGCTTGGATGTGTGGCTGTCACACAAAGATGAAGGAGGATCTTTGTTTTTTTTAAAACATAATCACCTTGTGATTGATCCTTAGATGGTGGAACAACAAAACTACTTTAACAAAAAAAACCAAAACTTTTATTTGGGCAGTGGTGGCCTAGTGGTTAAGGAACCGGATTGGGGTTTAAAGGGTTCCAAGATCGAATCCACCAACTGCCAGGTTGTAACTGAGGACCACTGAGCATGGCATTGACTCTACCCCCAACCCCACCCACACTGCTCCCTGAGTGCTCAAAGCTGTCCACTGTTCACTTTGGTGATGGGTTAAATACAGAGGATGTGTTCATTGTGTGGATCACAATGTCAAGGAGTTTGATTTTCCTTCCTTTCCTATTATCATGCTTTTTTTATTTTATTTTACCTAAACATGTGATTTTTTGACTCAACTTCCTGCACCACACCAGAGTCTCCCTTGTTCTCTCACTAATGCAAAAAATCTTAATATTATTTCAAACCACTGTCAAAAAAATTATTGACATTTACAAGTCAAGTAATTAGAAAACGTGGTAAAGGTCTCTTAATATAAATTAAGAGCAGAAACCCAATTATATGTGACATATTACCTGTCATTAAGTCAAACATGTTAAACCACTGCAATCTACATTCATTTACTGAAAGGACAGCATTCTTTATTAACTGGTATCATCATCACCATGCATATGATGAGGTTTAATCAGAAGCCGTTAAATGTCTGTCTTTCTTACTCAATACTGTATACACTCACTTCTGAGCAGGTACTACATTTCTTTCCCCCAATCCGAAAAAAAAAGGAAAAAAAGAAGCCCCTGCAGAAGCTGCGCTGGCATTTGTCTGTCTCTGCTCCTTGCACCTTTACTGCAGACTGATGCCTCACCTTATTTTATAGTAGTGTTATTGATTGGCCCTGTGCTTGTCAGTGGTGCATAAAATTAACACTGTGTTATAGGACCATGGATTTCTGTCAGCCTGTTGACAAGATAACCCATTATCGGACGACCCAGGCTAATTTGTTTGTGTTTATTCAGAAGTATAAAGTAACATTCAGCCGGCCCCAATAATAAGTCTATTACTTGCAAATCCTTGTCGCTCCATCGATGGCCACTAATCTTGGCTGCTCCTAATTACAGGAGGATTCTCAGCCTTAATTAACCAATCTTTATCCCATTTTACCTGCTTAATGCTGCACTCAACCACACTGTTTGCTGAGCCAGAGGGTTTTTTTGTGCTTCACTCTGTTAAGGTTTGAATGCCCTTTTTATTTAAGTGAAGAAAGAAAAACGTATGGAAAGTTCAGTCCAGAGATGACGTTGACTGGACCTACTGGACATGACTGAAAAGAAACAAACAGGTGATGAACGTACATCGAGTAGGAAGTTTCCTTACGCGTAATCATACATTTTAATTCGCAAACACAGCCAAAGGATGGAAAAGGTGTAACTCAATGTCCTGAAAAACTGAAGTAGAGCTTGCAATGTTCCCAAACCTTTTGCACCTTAGACCGGTTAAAAGTCTTGTACTATTTTCATGGACCGGTCGTTAATTTGTGGCAGATAAAACCCCCTTAACAAAATGTAATTTACGGTCTTCTGAAATATTTTCCTACCTATAAAATCTTCCTACCCGAATTAACCGTGCATGGGCACAAGCTATTCTAAGGCAAACCTCATATAGAAAAACATGGTCATTGCAATATTGATTCTTCATTGTTGGAGAAAAAAAAGGATACACTTAAAGACATTACATAATATGCTTTTATCGGGCATGCCTGAAAACCCCAATCAATAAATATTTTTGTTTTGTTTTTTTACAAAATAAAAAAGTCATTATGTTTGACAACGGACCGGTCGTTCAGGTGTGGCAGATAAATACCCCTTAATACAATTAAATTTACTGTGTTCTGAAATATTTTCCTACCTATAAAATCTTCCTACCCGAATTAACCGTGCATGGGCACAACAAGGATTTCTCAAGTGCACACAGCCTATAACTTTCTGCTACCAGACCAGAATAAAAGGTTAGAATCTTGTATAAATGACTCTGCGTCATTTTGAGTTTATTGTTGTTGTCTTCACTGAGAAAATATTTCCTAATCAAATCTAGTTGCATTATTGATGATGGAATCCTATCCATTCTATTGTTCAGTTCTTTTGTTGATATGGATCTGGACCAAGTGGAAGTAATAGCCAGATGGGGCCAAATGTAAACATTATTCTGTGGCCCAGCACCAATTCACCATGGACCAGTATTGTCCCCGGCCCAGTGGTTGGGGACCACTGCTTTAAGTGACTACACGGTCACCCATTCAGCAGTTATTTTCATCTCTAGTCACTTATCTATCAATCTGTTTGTCTGGTGAACAGGAAAAAAATATGCACCTTTTTTGCTGATATCAGGCAATGTTCAATTTCTTCATGTTCATTAATCAACTGAAAATGATTTTATTCTTTTTACAAACCACAATATGAGTGATATTATTTAAATAAACTGTGAAACTGACACCTTGTGACTTTCAATTTACGATACTATGGCTTGTTCCAAAGCTATTCTAAGGCAAAACCTCATATAGAAAAACATGGTCATTGCAATATTGATTCTTCATTGTTGGAGAAAAAAAAGGATACTCTTAAAGACATTACATAATATGCTTTTATCGGGCATGCCTGAAAACCCCAATCAATAAATATTTTTGTTTTGTTTTTTTACAAAATAAAAAAGTCATTATGTTTGACAAAAGGTATAGGTTCATGATCCACCATTCTGTTAATTTAGGTCAAGGTCCAGATTAGACCTTGGCGTCATCTGATATACTTTGTCTTTGTCCCATCTGTCTGACAAGTGTTGACTTTTATTGTAAGAGATGTACGGGAGGTGCGTGGGGGCGGGGCAGCTCATTGTATTTAGAGTCATACTTCACAACAGATATTGCAATGAATGACCTGAAGACACTGGGATAGAAGAATCAACACTATACTGATAAAAGTGTTGGCCTCATGGATTGGGAGGTCATTATGTCCATGTGTTGTTACCAGAACAAAATAAACAGGGTGTTTGTGCGTGCTGAGGAATGCTTTGGACAGACTCTGAAGGCTGTGACAGACAAAAGCAAAGACCATTTGAAATAATGGCGCTCCACAATATAATACAGGGACTATTGTTTGGGAATCGAACACAGCATTGACTGATAGAAAACGCTGTGTCTCAGAAAAATCTGAGATTTTTCTTTCCAAAGGGATGAGAATAAGAGAGAGGGCATTCCTTATTTATCTGAAGGTTGTTTTTAGTTGTAGATGTTGTGAAACATTGTGTTATTGCTGGACCTCCTCACATGAGTGGCGGTTTGAAAGGTTTTCTTTTATCTGTTGGTGAGTGGCATTGTGAAGATGCGATCAGATTTAAAAAATTTAGTGTTTTGATTATTAAAAAAAAATAAAACAAAAAAAGTGGTCGTTAATCATTCAGTGGCCAAAACTGCGACGCTTGGAGTTTTAATCTGACTGTTTGATGAATTTGGAAAATAAAAATACATGTGGATAAATTCAATTCTTAATCTATTTTTATATATATTTGTATGAAACAAGGGAGAGAAATAAGGACATTTTGTTATGCAGAGGTTTTAATGTTATGATTGTACTGATCACACCCATTTGACATTAAAAAATTCTATAAAAATCTATAAACATCGATATGGGAATTGTTGACTCACCGTGGTTAGCCCTGACAAAAAGGGACAAACCGAAAGGAGAAGATAAAATCTTAAAACATTATAATAATAAAATAATATTCTTCTACTGTGACAGAAGGAGTTATTGTTATTATTATCATAATTATTACTAGTGTAGGTGGTTGTAGTCATACTAGTGTATTGTTTTGTTGACATTTTATTTTTTTTCTGTTACAGGCCTTATATGAGAATTCCTTATTAAAAGCCTTATTTTTCTAAGGGTGGATGTACATTTATAAATGATGCTGGAGCTTCTTTACCACACCATCATGTTGAGAGTTATAAATTTGACTCAGTCAATTAAAAAGGCTGGGCAGTTTTTTTCCACTCTCTAATGAGCAAATGTTTCCCTAATCAATTGTAATTATACATGTAAACAAATGATCACAATCAATCATGTTCCCAGTTATTCTGCTCAAGATGGAAAATCTGCAAACGTGCAGCTGAGACTGCTCACTGACAACCTGTGGTCATTTGATTGGTCAGTTGACAGGGGAGTGACGGAAACCCAAATACAGGTGACTAAAGATGAGTGAAGTACACCTGCACTGCGCTGTGGATGACACGGAACATTTAATATGTAAATGTCCACGCATCACACCAGGAGGCGGCAGTGTTGATGATGACAAACGTCTGTTGATGCTTCACAAGCCCAGCTGGGATCTGCTTTGCCTGACAAATGGACGGACACAGAGGATGGTCATGGTGGCTGACTGCTCCAACACAACACATTGTAATCACAGACCAGGTCCAGCATTTAAGAAGTTTAGCATAGGGCGCCTTAGTTTACACACACTGTAACACAAGTTACCATTTCTTATAGATTCAGGTCTTATTCCATCATTCCGAAAACTAGCCTTAAAACTCGCCCACCACCCCTCACGGAAAGACGCCTTAGTTTACATATGCGAGACGTAAGCTTGTGCTTTTTTGTGTTTTTGTGATTTTATGTGAGTTCCAATTTATGGTGCTAATTTAGTGATGTTCTACCGTAGAAACTAAATTCTGACATAACTCCAGGGCTGTCTGTAGCCAAGATTGTTATTCATTTATCATCCTATTATTTTCATCCTATTTTGCTGCTGGGTCACAAGGGCAGCGGTCTCCACGACTGTGACCCAAATCACATTGCACTATACTATGAGCCATCCTGTGGGTGGAGAGACCATTGAAAGTTATTCGGGTTATGCTCAAAGCAGTATGCTCAGTGGCAACTTTGCTGGTGAACTCAATCACAGAACCCTTTGGGATGCCCAGGCCACCACTGCTGCCCCCACAGAACTTACTGAAGTTCTGTTTGTCAACATGTCAACTTCCCTCCAATCCTCCAAGTTATAGTTTTATTCTTTCAATGACGCCCACAACCGAGGACCGCTATTAGTTCGTGGGTGATTTGGTGTCGTCCTGCAGAGAAATAATGTTTCCTTTTGGTCCCATCTGACTCTTACTTACACTTGAGCAATACCCATATCAACAAAAGAACTTGGCAATAAAATGGCTAGGATTCCATCATCAATAATACAACTATACTTTATTAGGAAATATTTTCTCAGTGAAGACAACAACAATAAACTCAAAATGACGCAGAGTCATTGATTCAAGATTCTAACTTTATATTCTGGTCTGGTAGCAGAAAGTTATAGACTGTGTGCACTTGGGAAATCCTTGTTGTGCCCATGCAGTTAGTCCGGGTAGGACGATTTAGTTTAAAGGTAAGAAAATATTTCAGAATACTGGAAATTAAATTTTATTATGGAGTAGGCAAAACGTGACCCTAAATTATTTGTCAAGTGGTGAAGTACTGTTGATGGAAAACTGGGGAATTAATTGTATGTATCTTTCAGGTTTTTTTTCCCACATTCTTTAGAAAGTATAACAACACAAACAAAAGGAATAAAAAAAAAAGTCTAAATAGTACCGAAGAGATTTCATTAATTCACAGTGCTGAAGAGGACAGTGTCTGACAGAGTAACAAGGCTGGCAGACAGATACGGGAGGAAAACTCCCGGAGGGAAAAGTTGCTCTAGCAGAAGCACCAACATCTAACAAGCTTCCAGCTCCAACAGCTGCTGTTTCATCGCTGCAATAATTGGGATCTAACCGTCCACTGCCACTCAGAACTGAGCTGCACTTAATAACGGCTCATCGTTCCTGGCCTTTGTAGGTGTGTAGATACCTGTATCTCTGTCTCTGTGAGGACCTATTAGAGCTGCAGGGAGACTAGGTGGAGGTGTTTTTGTTGCTGTTGATCAAATTTTCCACGTTTTGGCCCATTCTCAACTTTCAAAATGGGTGATTCAAAATTGGATATGTTGAGGGGGCAGGGGGTGTAAGTATAAAGTTTGGAGAAAAGTAAACTGGGGCCTGTTAATACAATAGATATAAGATAGCAGTCTACTGTATGTGCACATTTAAAAATAAAGTTGTCTAATAGTGACATGTATTTACATGTTGTTGTGGGGATGGAGAAAGGGAACATAAAACCCATAAGGGAGTCTTTCGTTTGAGGCCCATAAATCACTCTACAGTCAACACGTCAGCTCAGATGACAGCAGGTAGGGACATTTCTGAAAACCAGAAGATGGCAAGTCCTCAGAAAAAAGCCAACATAGGAAATCTAATTCAGATATCAAGTGTGTGCTAAGGGTGAAGTAAAGTAAAAAATGTCCACAGGTTAAGTTACGGTCAAGGAGAAGGTGACAAACAACCAAGTATTTTCTTACTTCTTTGAGAGTGAAAGCCCTCTAACGTGGCTTGTGGATTTATTTTCAAGTTACAAGACATTGTGTCACGCAGTGCTGCCCACTGTCCTTAATTGGTCATTTTCACTTAGTTTATAATTGTATAAAATGTTGTTTCAGTGTTTTAACTGGAATTTATATCGTTGATATATTTGTTTGTCTGTCATTAATGTTTAAGGGGTTGTTGTTAATTACCTGATACTGCCTGCACTTAATCAAGTGGTTTTGACGTATTTTTAATAGTGAAATGCAGTACACGAGTGCTGCCATTGAAGGGATTAAACTCGTATCTACAGTCACTTTGTATTAAAATGACCTGGCATTATGAGAGTATAGGCCTGAACAAGCAAAAACGTTCACGTTCGGTATATTTAAAGATTTAAATCGTGTCGTGAGAGGGAAAACTTAATAGACGAGAATTTCGATTTTCTTTCATTATGTTTTAATGCTAAACTGTTGCGTCACACTCACCCGCGTTCTGTCGTTACTCTCGCTCGTGTCTCCTGTGGTTATAAACTGTCCCTCAGTTAGTCTAGTCGTCGGGGGATTCGCCCGGTACAAAGTTGCGCTAACAAAGTTACCGTCAAAATGGTGTAAAAAGTAGTAAAGTGACTAGTAGAAGAACCCGGGAAAATCAGAGAACACAGCAGTCGTTAACTGTCGAAATCAACGTTACATTAATTACCACTAAAACAAACCCCCACTCTATCTGTCTTAGAACTAGAACAGTTTATACGTAACGAATGCAATGTTATTTCTATTTATTCGCTTAAATGGTTGGTTAATGTTTTTCTTAATTTAAATTAGACATTAAATATTCCAAAAACCGCAGCCCTGTTATTGTATTTCACTGACAGGAGTTGTGCTGCCACCTGCTGGAGAACTGATCGGTGACAACTGTGTGAAAATATAGAAAATTGCAAAGGCAATTATAAAACATATTTAAAGTCTCTTTAATTTTTGTTTTATAACGGAATATTCTTAGCTAATGGTATATTTAGTCTTATCATGGAGCAAAAATATGTCACGTAATTTAATAGTAAGTTTTGGATTATTCGAAATTTTTCAACCACCTGCACATTCATTTAACTTCGAATGGGTATTTTCACACATTGTGTCATGTGAAACAGGTCAGTTTTAATATTTTAAAGATGCAAGATATGTGTATGCTATAAATAGCTATATGACCTATTTTCATTAGTTTGCTACAAATATCCATTATAATGAATTGGGATTTTTTACCAAGGGCTTCAACCAATTTTTAACCACGACAAAAAACATAATTTCCATTATTAAAATGAATAGAAAAGAACTTTAATCATTACAAAACAGTCACACATGGTACCACAACTCAAAACTCAAACACAGGAAAACAAGGACAATTTTTATGAACTGTCGTTTTCTTACTGTGAAACAACCAATGTCATTTTGAACATTACCAACTTGGGACCTCATCACCATCAACTGTCTGCAACCAGATATAATAATAACACTGTGTTTAACAAAATGATAACCTCCATGAAACCTACCTTTTTTTTTACAGTTGTCTTGCAGGAACAGAAAATGACAATGCCACGAAATTGTGTCCTGTCTGAACAGTGAATCCCCAATGTGAAACTTCTACAAACCGTTCTCTCACCCATAGCACCCTGGAACAGATTAAAGATTGTGTTTTCTTTTACAGTCTACGTAACAATGAAAGGTTTGGACAGTGACACGTGACATGTGTACGACTGCTTTTAACTGGATGGTACTGACGACAGGTGTTTGTTAATAAAAATCTAAAAGGTATTTAAACAGTAAACAGTAACTGACACCAATGTAGTCCACAATGACTGACAGTAACATCTGGAAACGAAACTGTTGTGGATAAATAAATTCAAGTTGGAGGGTTGAGCTCAGAATAGCAAAGGGTAGGTCCCTGAGTGTGAACTCCTGATGAATGCTGGGAGTTCACAATAACCACGAGCCATTTATATGACAGCGACAAACATAGGCGTCAAAACTGAAGGACTGTCTGTCTTATACCAACAACAAAATGAACACAGCAGGGGTTTTGGCACTGGGAAATTGGATTAAATTGGAAATTAACGATTTTGAATCGAAATTTTAGCAAAACAAATGCAACTAGACCTAATTGCTCCAACTACATAAATAAGGGGTTAGGGAAATTAGTTATTTTTAGGGAAATTTAGAAAATTTTAAAATTATTAACATTAATGACAGTAGGATATTTCTTTTTCAATTCATGTTTTGGGAAAAAGTGAGATGTCTCAAATCTATCACATTTTTAACTGGCTAAATGTAAGGTTTTCAGGCAACAGCAGCAGGGGTCATTTTGACTAAACAAGTGAACTGACGATGACTATTATCTGAACTCTGTTTACTTTGTCAATAAACTACAGTAGGTAGGATCTGTATCTGTGATGCTAGCAAATAATATCTTCATATCTTTGACCATAATAGATGAAGTGGTTTGTGAGTAAACAAAAATGTTTACGGCACATCGTGGGGAGAAGACAGATCTACTGGCAATAACAACATTTCATCAAACACTGGCAGCGTATTGGCACCAGCTGCTAGTTCTGGTTGAACGTAAAAATGTCATTATCAGCAGACATGGAGAGATTGTCTCAGGACATATGTCAAGCATGGAGCGTGAGAATCAAAGAGCTGCAGTCCAGAAATCATCGAGAAGTGTTAACTTTCTAATGAGCTCTTTTCTAGCCTCAGTTTCCTGCCTACTGCAGTCCCACAATCCTACAGCACTGACATTGTTATTGCTGACTTGATGACACTGAGGGAACACAATGAAGATGAATCACTAAAAAAAGCTGCCCTGTAATAACCCTCCTTCCTCCCAACACCGCCACCACATCAAGGTACTGTGATAATATATGGTATCATTGAGCTGCCTCCCCTGTTTCAATACAACTGAAAGGCAAAAATGAGCTTGGAAAAGCTGCAGATAACAGTTAAAAATAAGGAAAATATGTGTGGTGTGCTCAAGTCCTTTTCACAGAGAGACTTCTTACTGGCAAACTCTTCATTCACATGTGAGGATCTAACAAAGACCTAGGCTGGGTCCAAGCCTTTTCTTCTTTCACACAGTTTTTCTGTGTTTGCACCAAATGGACGACACGCAAGTCACATATTGGTATAAATACATATACAGCACTATACAAACTGAATTCATCTACAACTGCCAAACATCTGATGGGCTGAGTGTAGAAGTTGGATTTGTGGGGCAAAACAAACTATTGGCACATCCCATGCCTCTATCAAATTAACTCGCAAAAAACACTATACCTATTTGCACGGCTCTGTGTAAAAAGAGGCAGGTGACACAACCAACTCTTATATATGTAGTCCAGAATATTAAAAAGGCCACAAAATAGGCCCAAGAAGGTCCACTTGGACAATAGACTGTATATAACATATGAAAGTAGCCTTCCTGTCAATCAAAACATAGTGAGGACCCAGTGGCAGTAGGATTCGATAAGAGAACAAAAGTCGTTAAGAAAAACGAGTCTGTCAATTTCCCCCAGTACAAGTCATGGTCCAGCTCTCTAATTTCCGTTATATAATAAGAAGTCTTTAGCTTGAATGATTCTTGTGGAAGTTTGTCGGAGACAGCAACGCTACGTCCATTTATGATCTACAGTCTATGAGGTGAGCTGCAGCTCAATCGAGTGAAATAATGTCTGAAATGATGTCAGTCCCGCCTCTGGCTCCACCTCCTCCTGTGATGACGCGGGTTTCATGGAGGGAGCTGGCAGCGTGGACACTGGGGTCGTAAAGACCGCTGGAGGACACCAGGGCGGCACTTGTACTTGCAACGGCTGTGCTCTGCTTGCTGCTGGCCAAGTTGTCAAGAAACATTTGAGGATGGTAATGCTGAGTAGGGAGAATGAAAACAGAAAGTTTTGAGATTGAGTGAATCTTGTCATGGCTCTCTATGACAGCTTACACTACAGAATAAAAGGAAAGCCTACCTGGGGATCTGCTTGTATTAAAGAAAACAAATCCAGACCTAAAAACGACAGAGACATTATTTTTGTGAATATTATTTTAGTCATAACTGAGAGGCATTTAATGCTATACAGGACTTACCCTGCATCTCTGCTGGGATGCTGGCCAGAGGAGACTGATGAAAGGGAACTGCATAGTCAGTCAGTGGAGAGGTCAGAAAGGTTGGGTCCAGAGGCTGGACATTAGGCATGTGCACAGTGGGCTGGAACGCTAAAACTCTTGAGTGCAGAGAAAACTGTTAGCATGTGGAGAGCTGTAAAACACTATACCTCTAGTACTGTACATCAGTGGTCCCCAACCACTGGGCCGGGGACTGGGTCCGGTTCGTAGGTGAATTGGTGCGAGGCCACAGAGAAATAATGTCTCTTTTTGGCTCCATCTGGCTATTACTTAGACTACCTAGCCAGGATTTGATTAGGAAATATTTTCTCAGTGAAGACAACAACAAAAAACTCTGATTCAGAGTAATTGATGCAAGATTGTAACTTTTATACTGTTCTGGCAGCAGAAAGTTATAGGCTGTGGACTTGAAAAATCCTTGTTGAGTTCATTAAAGTAGCAAGATTTTATAGGTAGGAAAATATTTCAGAAAACCGGAAAATTAATTTTATTAAGGGATGTTCATCTGCCACAAATTAACGACTGATCCGTAAAAATAGTTTGAGACATTAAAACAGTGCGCGGCACAAGGTTGGGGAACAGTGGTGATAAATCAGTGAGTATCACCTTCATCTCAGCCAGCCTACAAACAAGGGGACTGTCCACGAAAACATTGTCAAAGCTCATTGAATATCAACAAGGAGGTGTCGTCTTACCCCTTTGTATGCACTTGCTCAGTCTTGGAAATGTATACACAGCGTTTCTTCAGCGGAGCAGCTGTGTCCTCTTCATCAGAGGAAGAGCTTTCCAACGTGAGATCGATCACGTCAGCCTTCTTGGTGGAGGTGGGCTCAGTGGGAGAGGCCACAGATGTTTGTCTCACCGGAGCTAAAATAACAAGAGTACTAAGAACTGCCATAACAATCACAAATGATCACAAATTACAATTGTTGGCAAAGATGGTTTCCACCATGTACGGCCATTGGTATTATGTCAACAAAAGTTACCTTCAATTTTTGGAAGTGTCTGGGAGTGGACCTTGACCGACTCTTTTTTGGGTCTCATTGGACACCACGTTCCATTTTCCTGAAATTTGATCTCGTCCACATCTGAGCAGTCACTCAGGATTTCCAGGAATAAACTGAATGAAAAATATTTTTTATTAATGTCTAATTCACATGAACAATGCCCATAACTAAAAAAATGTAAATAAAACCTATAACCTCAGTTTATCTAGATCTTTATTTCTAACTAAATGACATAAGAGCATCCAGAATAACAAGTGAGGCCCACCCGTCAATGATGAGGCTGTCGTAAGTTGCCTTCTTGTCACACACAGGACATATCCAGGTGGGTTTCTTCTCATTCATTTGAAGGTAGAGGGCGGCATCAAAACACTGCAGGTGAGAGCAGGTCACTGCTCTACACGGCACCTTCAGCCTCATCTTACCCAGCTGTAACAAATCAAAATAGACACAGTTCAAATAATCAAGTCATACTACAAAATGTTGTCCATTGTAAGAAAGACCTGATTTTTTTTATACCATGTGCAAATAATACACAGAAAATGCACAGTAATGACGGCAGGAATTCTAACGGCACATTTTCCCAGTTAAATATTGTAGGACACTTGACTTACTGGGCACATCAGTGAGACCCGCAGGCTGGTTGTGGCAATCTCACTATCAGGATCCGCTGTCAGTTTCTCTTTAACTAAAACACAGATTGGAGAAGCAAATTAAATACACAATCTTTGTGAGGCACAAGAGAAAATCACTATGGTAAGTCAAATTTTCTGTTAGGTATGACCTAATGTCTAGAATCAGTGTTTCAAAGAACAAACATGTCTCACAAACAGACAAGCATGCTGAGGCAATAGCAAATATAAAAATCAACCAACTGTCCTGTGTAGGAGTTGTTCTGGCATACTGTTAAGGAAGTTACAAAATATATAAAATTATTATCATTGCTACTGCTTTCAATTGACAAAATAATACATTTGCAGTTTAGCTGAAAACTTCTTCCTGGTTTTAACTACATCTGTATTGAAAAATAAAAACAAAACTGCTTTCATAATGGTGAAGCATTTAGGTACTTAGAGCTCTGGAGTGATCTGGGTTTCTGATGCCCTTCATCCTCAGCCTCTGCAGCAGCAGTGGTGATGTCAGCTGTCTCACCAGGTACACAGACATAGAATAGGTCTGAAAAACAACAGGCAGGTGATGATGTTTAAAACCTGAGCAAAAGGCGATAGGAGTGGATTTACAGTTCAGTCCTTGCTGTCCTTCTCACCTTTCCAATTTCAGGAGCCCATGTGACTGAAATCTGATTAGGTACAGCAGACGAGAGTCGGACAAGCGATGTGATGTTCAGAGGTCTACCTGGTCTCTTCTGTTCCACTCCATTTTTTGGAGGAGGTGCATAACCCTATCAGTATAACAAAAATCTTAGAATCTTTGTAGCAGAAAGAATAGATTGTTTATACTGTGACAAACTTACTGGCAAAGGGAAAAGCTTTCCGTTAACCTTTATACACAGACTGTTGGGGTAATTATCCTCTTGAGGACAACTTGTTTCTGACAAACAAAACCTACAAACACAAAAATAGCTTAAAGTACAGTCTTAAAAAAACAGGAACAATCCCTTTCATTTATTTCAAAACCAATTACCCCATAGTAATACAAAACTAATTATTTATGTGTGTTACAGTGGTGTGATTTCAACAGTAATAGCTCTGACTCCAACTACCTCCATGCCCTGGTAAAACACTAGAGGGGCATATGCATCTGACAGTGCAAGGCAAATAACATATCCTCTCATGTCTAGGAGCTGTAGCATGCCCGGAGCTACTAGGTGCAAAGTGAGGGGTATGTCTGACAGAATTGTTAAAATTACTGGATTTCTGAAACAAGAATTACACAACGTTTATCAAATAATTGTAGTGTATCCACTGCAACTCAAAGAGCAAGCATCTCAGGAAATGTGTAACAAAACCCTGATTAAGTGAACTTGAAAATCTCTCACACCAGTGCTTCTTTTTTCGACTCCCTTTTTCAGGGTTGCCACAGCGATTCAACATTTACCATTTCACCTTGTTCTCTGTGTGTACACTGACTCCAACTACCTCCATGTCCTTCTTCAAACATCTTTTTTATTATTACTATTACTTTTTATTTATTTATTTTTAGAACTTTATTTATCCATTAGGATGAATATGCCTCTGCATTTAACCCATCACTATGGCGAACTGAGTCAGCTGGCCCAGTGCCCCAGGAACCATGCCCAGGGCACCTTATTGGTAACTTGGCGTTAGGGGGATTCGAACCGGTGGACTTGCGGAACCAAGTCCACTTCCTTTACCACTAGGCCACCAACTGCCTGAATTTATTAAATATCACTTTTTGTTGTTGATGAGGCAGATATGAACCAATTGACAGCACTTGAAAAAGTCCAGCCTCTCACCTCAGCTGAATTTGGACCATATAATCTCTTCTGCCACCCGGTAAAAAGTCCCTGCAGACAAAAAACAGGTCTTGTGAATGACCTAATACCTTTATATACCAATACCGTCAATACCAAATACATGTTTCTTCTGTTCAGTCATACCTGGATATGCATACTTCTCGAACTTGCTGTGGTGTCAGAGCAAAGATAAAATATTTTTCTTGGTGGTACCTTTGTGCGGTGCTTGCTCCTGTAATACAAATAATTGTTTTAAGGTTTATCGAGGTACAGGTATAAGTTTGTGTTAACTTCATATGTTTGACTGAAAAAATAATTGATTTTTTATGATAAAATAAAAGGATCCTGGTTCAAACAAAGCATTATGGAAACAATTGAATAGCTTTGTATTTAATGTGTGATGTGAAAACAATTTTATGCACATGCAGCATTCTCCTAAAATATGTATTTTTCATTAGACAAAAAACTATTTATGAAAAACCTAATATGTTACAGTTACAATATTATGTTACATTCTCAAACAAAAACACAGACCTAAGCTGGAAGGCTTGATCAGGACATCTAGCATATCATAGAAAGGCAGAGGCTTCATCTGCACATCAGGGTGTACAGGGGGGATGACGGGGCCTGGCTGCTGGGGATTCATGGTGGTTCTCGTGTTTGCCTTTGCAGATATTTCACCACTTCACAGGAAAACCTTTGGTTCACAAGATTGACTCCTGTTAAATGAAATATCAGTGTAAACTACTTGTTATTTAAAAGTGACTTTTAAAACATAGAAATGTAGTCATAGAAAGTCCAAGACTTTCCTCCCCCTTGCTCACTGAAAGAGTAAAAAACATCAAGGCTGTAAAGCTAAATTTGGTGTAATTGACTTTGATACTTACTACACATGTCTTAATTTTTCAAAACACTAACATCTGCTTTTTCTGATCTTTTTCTTTTTTTTTATCCTTAATTGTATATTTTTGATTGAAAGACATGTCATTTAAATAGGAAAGGAATTTAACTCCTCGTCACTGTGACATTGTGATCCACACCACTGCACAAAACGAAATGTAACCTGTATTTAACCGAATGCACCAATGTAATCAGTAGGCAGCTCTGAGCGCCTCATTATATATGCGATGTTTTTTATTTTTTATAAAAAACTTTTTTCATTCATGATTCATGATTTTACTATGTGCAGGGAAAGCAGCAGGAGCCACGGCTGTACAAAGTAAACAAACATTGAGCTGTAACAGGTGGGTGGAGCACACGAATGAGAAGAATTCCACTTTTTACTACTAAGGAATTAGTGCAATTAAAATTCAATAAACTGTCCTGTCGATGCAACAACATTTTTAAAATTCTAAATGTCTTAAATTACTAGAAAACCTGTTCGGTTATGGTAGCATTATAATTTGGAGCCTTTATGTTTGTTTTTCTATTCTCCTGAAATACGCTACCATATAACATTTGTTATCTTTGACAACAAGAACGTTTTCAGTGTGGATACACCAGTTGTTCGTAAACCAAATAAAATGTAACGAGTTGTTTTGCTTCAACGGTTAGCATTTGAGCTAATAATCAAAATATTACTATGTAATACGGTCAATATTGTCCTTATTTTCCCGGTACAGCATCCGTAAATACAATTTACTCTTAACACTCTGGAAGCATGTGGTAGTTATCGTTTAAATCTGGCCAGAAATGGCAAATATGAGGTTGTTTTTCTTTGCTTACCCGAAAGTCTTCGCTCTTCGCCATCTTGATGTTCCGGTCATCCCGCCCAGCGAGAGTGCTTCCGGGTAGCGTTACAGCTGTGAGGAACTTCATACAATGCAATACTCGTTCGATATTGAATATGGTAGTAAATATGAAAGTGATACAGTCAAATATTGAAGGAGGAAACACTTATGTTGGTATGATATGTTGGGGAGCAACACGAGTTCTCAATATGGCCATTAAAACGCTAAAGACTAACGTTCAAAAATGCACGTTTCTTAATAAGTTTTTATTTGACAGAAAAAAAACTGTTAAAGTTAAACGTAAAAGAACTGTTAGTGAACGGAACAATGACTAGTCTTAACTCTCCTAAACTGTGCAGAGCTTTTGGAAGGCAGTCAAAAATATTTGTTCAAGAAGGAATGTCATAGAAAGCTGGTCTCTCCTGGAGGACCTTCAAAGCTAGAGGCTTTACTTAAGATTCTGTTAAACTGGTCTTTTCAGTGTTCCTACTGTGTCTTGGTGTAAACTGTTTTCAGTAGCCAAAAATGCTATGCAGCCACAATAAATATTACACGTCTTCTACAATTAGGGATCGGCTGGTCCTGTGAGTGCCGAAGACCAGGCGGTAACAGGACATCAGAGGTTTATGTAATGCTAGTCATCGAAAAAGACAACTTTGATCCTTTCAAGTGAAATAAGTGTAAAAAAAAGCTTTGCGCAGCGTCATTTAATGTTTATTATGGAAAGGCAGCATATGAATAAAAACAAAACAGAAAAAACGTACACATTTGTTCACTAAAGTTTCTTACTCAAGTAATTTTCTGGCCAATATTCGATCTTATTTTCTTCTACTGCTGTTCTCCATTCTTGGAAGACCAATAATCCCCGCGCTGTGAATTCTGGGAGCACACTGTAGTTTCAAGATGGCGGCGAGCAGGAGGCTGGCCAAGGTAAATCTCCCGATCCCGTTATTTCTATGACACTAAAGAAGGCAGAGGTGTTGGTTGCGGTTAGTGGGGGGTTTTGACAAGTATACAGGTTGATGTTTCGATATTTCGAGAAAGGTACCGTGTGGTACCAAGTTTAAACGTAAAAATTATGAAATTGAGAGGTCACAACTGTAGCCTACTCAGTATTGCCGTTAGATAGCGAAGCGCCGGTAAATTAGGCCAGGGAGTGTGGAAGCCAACTACCGAAGACGAAGAGCTGTCGAACATTTCATTCAACAGCTTATGATATCTCTATCTGCGTTGTATGCTTTGGGACAGGCACGGGTGGGGAGTGTTTCTGTTAAGACAGCCGTCGGTCCCTCGCACACACGGCTTCGGCTAAGCAGCTAAACTGCTAGCTTCAAAAGCTTAGCGTCAACCAAACATTCTCTCGAGAGTCTGAGGTCCATTGTTGGGACACTTGGGGACAACAACAACCCAAGTGTGTTGGTTATCGTGGTGAGTGATATAGACGTGAAAAACATAAGATTTGTATACATTTTTAGACGGCGGCGCAGGGTTATGCAAGGGTTTGCATTGACCTGTGTGTTTGGTTTAGAACGTCGACATAAACAGTTGATCCCCTTTACCAGAACTTTAATTTGACGCCAGTGCTGTGATTAAGCAAATCGAACGTTATCTTCAAGATATAAACTCCCAATCAACACATAGAACTTTTCTAACGTCATCGTACCACCATGTGAGTATGATGGATGAAAGGGCTGAAGCGAAAGTAAAATATAAGGGTAATTCATTAACTGGGTATTCCTTGGTTCTGCAAAGACAAGCCCAAGTCCACAGAACATTTAAGGAAACCATGTTTTTATTTGCTTGTGGCCTTGTTGTGTGTGCCAACATGACATGCCATTGTATTATGGAGTCAGAAAGTACATTTATACATATAGTTCGTGAAAATTAACAAGAATGTACAAAATCCAACCATATACGGACTAAGAATTTGACGAGCAGGGTAAGCAATCAGGGGATGTTGTAAACTAGTTACTTTGACCTATTGACACATCTTTTATTATGTCATGAGGTTTACTTATATATTATACCATGCGTTTTACTATTCCATTGCTTGGACTTAATTCAAGAAAGGGGTTTGTACTAACCCAGTATAAGGGTATGTATATTCTAGGGTGTGTTGACTAAACCTTCTGCCATTTACTCTCCTATTTTTACACCACAGACTACCACATCTATCATTATGAGATCATGATAATGTATCCCTATAAATAGCAGCTTTAGAAAATATATAAACTAAGTTTCACTTTTCTTAATAAGTGACAAAATCTTTCTATTTTGTGTTTTTCCTCTTAAACCAGGAGGGTTTTAAAAATCTTTTCAATTTTGTTACACAGAGATGTAACTTAAGGACACAGAAACCAAGGACAAGGACACATTAAGATATTTCTCTTCTGCCTGGTGTAACAGACTGTGAGAGAGCAGCAAATTGAAGGCTCTGATAAATACAGTTCTCCTGAGATTAATAGTTTGTTTATCAATATAAAAGTAACATTTCTGGTTGTTAGTGATATTGGCTTAAAACGGTTTTATAATGAAACATTTATCATTCCTGTTGCTGATTTCCGGTGCTGCAGCAGGACGTTAGTTTTTCCGGGTTTGCACCTGAAGGACAGTCTGACACAGGGGTCATTGTTTGGTTATGAGAGAGTGAGAGTGACAGTTGTCTGAAGGATAGAGTGAATGAACCAATGAGCTGCAAACAACCATGCATGTTCCCTAGAAGATATTGGTGTATTGTAAATTGTTCGACCTATAACAGGGTTGAAAAATGAAACCTTTTTTTATCTATATTTCAATAAGAACTGACTAAGCTATATCAACAAGGCACACTTTATTTTATTCCCATATTTTTCAGGAACTTGATGAGATTCGCAAATCTGGAATGAAGAACTTCAGAAACATCCAAGTTGACGAATCAAACCTTTTGTCATGGCAAGGTCTCATTGTACCAGTGAGTAGCTGTCTATGAATTGATCTCAGTGAAGCCCAGAGGTCTGGCCTTCACTTCACTAACTATCACTTTTTAATTTTCAGGACAACCCTCCTTATGACAAAGGTGCATTCAGGATTGAAATCATTTTCCCCACCGAGTATCCCTTTAAACCTCCCAAGATCACATTCAAGACAAAGATCTATCATCCCAACATCGATGAGAAGGGCCAGGTTTGCTTGCCTGTCATCAGTGCTGAGAACTGGAAGCCTGCCACCAAAACTGACCAAGGTACCCAACAGTGGAGGGTCATGTATTTTCGTGTAGTGTCTGAACTCAGCACTAGCCATTATTGAATTTTACACCGTGGGCATCGCACTAAATTTATATACATAAAAATAGTCTCTGTCTTACAGTGCAGTGTCATTGTGTACTTGTGACACCAGATTTGTCTCATTATAAAGCTGTGTTCTTAGCATTTGTTAGATACTGACCAGCCAGTGCAGCAGTAAAGCAGCTGCTCTTGTGTCCCTGTGAGCTAAAAATGCTTGTTTCCTTCTCTTGGGACTTTGGTTTATGCAAGACAGTAGGAAAATGAATCTGAGTTCTACTATAAAAACCTTTCCAACATTGACAAAGTTACTTTGTTGATTCTAAAACTAATACTGTAGGAAGTGTTTTCCAACGTGATCCTATTGATTCTCTTACCTATTTGTTAACAAAACTTTAATTTTCACTATTGAAATTGGTTGGTATGGAAAGAAAAAAAGTAGATAGATATAGTACAAAAGACCAATAGAATAGAAATAATATGGGTGTTGAGTTGAGGTATGTACAACCACAACAGTGGATGTTAAGCGATAAGGTTAGTAGTATACATTTATGTACATATGTATGTATAGGTAGTAGGAAGGTCAATGTTAGCAGTGTAGTAGTTGGGAAAATTGAATGCTCATTTGTAGTATCAAACACTCAAGAACAGTAGTGTTCTTATGTTAATGTGCTCTCATTGTCCATGTGTTCTAGTAATTCAGGCTCTCATCGCACTGGTGAATGACCCACAGCCAGAACACCCCCTGAGGGCAGATCTAGCAGAAGAATACTCAAAGGACCGTAAAAAATTCTTGAAGAACGCTGAAGAGTTTACGAGGAAACATGGTGAAAAACGGCCAATGGACTGATTACTCGATGAGCGTGTAGCCCCCTCTCTCTCTCTCCCATCTCTCACTCCCCCTACTCCTTTCATCTCACCATGCCTGACCAAATACCAATCTCACCCTCGCCTCCACCCACCACCTCACCACCTTCCTTGCCACCTCCACTAGATCTCGCCGACCTGCAACCCTGGAGCTGCCCCGCTGAAGACCAGCCAGTGGCAGACTAGGCCCTCCCATCAGCCAGGACTCTCTGTGGATCAGACAGCTTCCTCCACCACTCATTTCCCTCCTCCTCCACCATCATTTGCTCCTCCACCTCAGCCATGACCACTCAGATCATTTCAAACTTTCTACTCTTTTCACAAAGATGAAAAATGAAAAAAAAAAAAAGATCAGCTAAGAAAAGTAAAGGTTATGCTCACCTGAAGAGTTAGATGGAAACACTTGGTATCCTGTGTTCTGATAGCTTTTCCTTTGGTTCAGAACAGCTCTTGTGTTAAATAGATCATATAGAAATCTTTTATTTCATTTTATTACTTCCCCTTTTATCCGACATCACTGATATTTTTGACTGAACCATAAACCAACTATGACTAAAGAGAATTGCAGCAGGGACCAGGAGTCCTTTTCCTTCCTTTCTTTCATTTTTTTTTTAACCGCCCCATCATGTTCCCTCCGCTAATAGACTTGCACAGTATTTTTGTGGAGCAAACTCCCCCTCACACCCTTTTTTTTCAGTACAGTCACAATCACGCAGAACCCACACAATACAGCAACCGACCCAGGAGGAGTCAAATCTTTGTCGTGTTGATTCTTCAAGTAGAAGCAGTTGGATTTTTTTTTTTATTTTGTCAGGACACAGCCAAAGTGTACCACACATCTGTTCACATTGTTGGGTTGTTTAGGTTCCTTGCAACCATGTTAAAAGGCAGTCAACGACCCTGCTGTTTCAAAAATTCATATGGCTACTGTGACTTTCTTTGGTGTAATCCTAAATCCTTTACCTTTTTTAATATCGTTTCTGATTGGCACTTGATGTTTGTTTGATGGAAGAAAGTTGGTTAATTTGCATCTTCCAAGCACCATTTCCTCTTTCACCTCTTTAGCAGAATAATTAAAACAAGAGCCTCTCAGCACACTGACCTGCAAGTTGTGTCTCACTTCATGGGTTGCAGCCTACCCTATCCAGAAAGATGAACCTCCTTAGGCTTTATTATGTGACCAGGTAAAGCCTGTGTGTTACATCATCACAATGTCACCAGGTTTCTCCTTCTGACAACAACAAAAGATTACGGGATGGGTCTGGGATATACCTGCTTCAATCTAGCACTAGTCTAGTCACCTGCTGTGACACGTTTTGATCTAATGAACAGTAGCTGTGTTGGCTCTAAGCCTTGGAGTGAGACACAGCCTCACACTCTAGCATCAAAGCGATTGTCAGCTGCCCAGCTAAAATAAAGGGAGAGAGAGAGAGAGGGAGAAGTTCTGGATGAGGATGCACTCAGCTGACTTTGGTCCTCAGCTCCTTAGAGGCATTTCTAGAAACAAGCTCCTTGAAGGCAGCTGGGAGAGGGCTGACGTTCCAGAGGGTTATTTTCAGACACGGGAAGGCACTGCTGTGGCCGGAGAAAAAACATGTAACAGCTGTTTGATCTGGTCAAAATATTGTTTCATAATAAAGATGGCTAACCAGTTGGCCTCACTGTCACAGTGGATGTCGCACGTATTGGATCTTGATAATTTAATTTGTCGTCGAGCTGACTAGACTGCACACCGTCTACAAAAATCCCGCTCCTGTCCTACAGAGGGTGCCAATACACGATTTCAATCAAGTAGTACGACAATAGAGTAACAGTTTTAAAAATATACTGTACATTTATGACTTTCACCAGGTGTAAGCATACAATAGATTCTAAACGTGCCTAATCTAAAACAAGTCATAATTTTAGTACATTATTTCCATTTTTAAAGTTCAAAGTATTGACATGACACAGTAGGCTAAATGTTTAAGAAAAACATGGAACATTCGGAACCTGAATTCTTGAATCTGGTTTTTATTAAGCCACTCTCTTTAAAGTCACTGACAAGCTTTTTTTTAATTTACACTATACTTTCAACATAAGACTGAACAGAAATTGAACTTTTAAAATAAACCAGACTTTTTGTAACTATTTGAGACAATCACATGTTTAGAGTGTGATCATCTTTAGCAGCTGATTTGGTACACACACCCCTCCAGAATCTTTATACTTCTAAAGACGTTCCATGATGACCACATGGTTCACACCTGACTAACCATATTTCCTCTTCACTTCAAGGTGGAAGTTTCATCTTATAACCAATTTAACAGATGACAACATAAATAGGTACAACTTCACCCTTAAACATGGCATCAATAATGTGCAATGACGGCATTAGTAGTAGTGCAATGTCTTCTCTAACAGTGTGCAACAGCACCTAATATGGCTCTGATTAAAAGTATCCTTCCAACAAGCATTTGCTTACAAAACATTCTGCTGTCAATGTTGCAAACTTTTTTTTTCAGGACATGCAATGTTGGCAGGAGTTTGTGCATTGTGTGTTAAATCGTTTTTTCCTTAGTTATTCTATTTTGATAAACAGGACAAAGTTCGCTCATCAAAATCTACCTTGGGTCAGGTTTGCCAGAAATGTTTGGTCCTTTATATATCTATTTATGTTAGAAGATTTTCTTCTTGTTTAAATAATATAGTTGATTTCTTTTTTGTAAACACACTATATACATTTTTAGAGAGAGACAGATTTTGCTGGGAAACAGTCACCATCTTTTTTTTTTTTTAGAGTAACCCATGTCAATTATTTCATTATGTATGAGGTCCCGTTTTAATCCTCAAACACAGGATATTCTTCAGTTAGTGCCTAAGGTTACAATCCTAGCACCTCTGACTGTGTAATAAAGTCATCTATTACTGGGCAGTATTGGAACAGTACAGGTACAGGCGTGAGAAAGAGGGTTAGAGAGGAAATGCAACCGGCTCATATAACCTACCTTGAGCCACAATAAATAAACATTGAAAATGCTGGCTCAAATAGATGCAGACTTCTTAAATCTGAGTTGCCTACTTTTCAATCTATTCCCTTCTTAAGTCTGAGTACTGCTAAGAATGCAAACAGCCATAACAAGTTAAAAACTATCAAAATGACGGAATTTCTCCTTTCTAACTCATAGAAACAGAACTGTGAAAATAACAATTATCACAGTCTCTCTGTGTCTTAATCTTAAAGTCATTTGTTCTTGGACAACAGCTGGAGATCTTTGAAGGCACAGAGCTGCACTTGCTCCTGACTGTAGAGGCTGAACAGAGCCGGGTCAGTGAGCACGCTCAGCTCGTGCTGTCTGTCAGCTGACTGTGAGAAATCGTCGGGACCTTCTCCACAGCCTCCTTCCTGAGGGTGACTGGAGTAACCAGGGTGAACCATGAGTTCTGCTGTGATCACTGCCTGGTCAGAGTCCGAGGCACTGCTGCACGGGGAGGCGCCAGAGGGTCCTGCGGACACAGCATGGTGGAGTGCCCTCTGTAGGTGTGGCACAGACATGTTGCGACCCATGGTTGTTAGCCCCATGTATACATCTGGCCACCTGAGAACATGGATATGTTACAGGTATAGGTGAGTTCCTGGCCACAATGGGTACAAAAATAGGGGGTCTGGACTAGAATGTATGATATGTCAATATGTATTGCATAAATGCTAAAATGCTTTTAGCAGGGAAAAGCCAGAAGTATAATGATGATATAAATTAAGAACATAATTTTGACAACTTTGATGAAAATGTATGAAAATCTGTCCAACCCTCATCATCCAAATTTCACTGATACTGTTTACAAGATAATACTTTTTTATTTAAATCACAAAATAGACACGCACCTGATCCCGTAGCGCGTAAAGACAGGGATGGCGTCCAACGCGTTTTTTTCCACCTGTGTGTAGAATCGCCTGAGGTGCAGTGGCAACCAAGGGCTGCTGTGTAAACCGGACTCAACTGGAACACGGGTGTATGGGATCCCGAAATCTGACAACACCTGTGCAAACACCTCACATACTCCTGCAACACAGACAAACACAAATGGGTCAAACATGACAAACAAGAACTATGGATTACAAATATAGGAACTATATTTGGGGTTGCCACTAACCCCATGTCCTCTCTCACTGCATCCATCAATCTCCTCTTTGTCTCTTACCTGGTAGCTCCATCTCTAGGATCATTCTTCTACCTATGTATCCACTGTCCCTCCTCTGAACGTGTCCAAACCATCTCAATCTGGCTTCTCTAGTTTTTTCTCCAAATCCTCCTGTCTGTGTTGTCCCCCTGATTACCTCATTCCTGTCCATCTTTGTCTCTCCTAAAGTGAACCTCAACTCCCAACTGTGGATTTGATTCATTATTTTAATTAACTGAGAAGACTCTAAAGGGCATAAAAAATTCCAGTAAATCTAATCAAGGAATGTTGTTCCACGAAAGGATTAGCCATTTGAATTACCTGGCAGGACATGGACATGCTGGTGTCCGTCCATGTGATGTGGAAGGTGACCTGTCAGTTCCCTGAAAAGCCTGACCTGAGCCCCTAGTTCCAGCTCCACCTAAGAAGGACAGAGGTGAAACCAAAGCAATCAACAATGGATAATATCTTTAAACACACTCTGGCTGACGATACAATGAAGCCTTTTTCATCAAATTACATGACATTGTAGAAGACGCTTTATCTTTCCTGCGCAACGATTTTGCAACAAACACAAGCAGTAGTAGCAACTGTCTGATAAAATCATCAGATCATATGAGCAAATTCAGGTCAACCGCATCAGAATTGAAGGTTCAATTACAGCCAGTCTGTAGAAATATAAAGAAAGTAGGTGAGCGTGTTCCAGGGGAAATTAGCGGCAGACCTGTTTCATGCTGAGCTGGCCTCGCTCCAGAGCCTGACGGAAACCCATTTTTCCATGGAAAAAACCACATTTGTTGAGCAGAGTGCAGACCTGCTTCTCACTTTGACACACTGGTATACCCTCAGAGAGATTGGCATGGAGGCCAATGGGAATATTGTGCCTGAGAGGAAGGAAATGAACTTGTTTTTAAAAATAGGAAGGTCATTGTCATTTCATCAGATAATGTTTTTTTTTTTTTTTAACTTGCTTAGTGATGCTTTAGTTACCGTTTAGCAAGATCGGCCGCTTCTTTAGCAGCGGTGGCATTAACCAGAAGGGACACGTTGGAAATGCCTCCTGCCAGGAAACAGTCTACAATCCCTTGGTTTCTTCTGGGGCAGTATCCAAAATCATCTCCTGTCACCACCAGCATCACTCTGGGCTGAGGCATAACTGCAAGCATCTGTGAAGAAAAAAATAAGAATTAATACATTGTTAAAACTGTATAAGCAATTGTGGCAGCACAAGTAGAATGAAACTACTGTACATCATCACAATATACTGTAGTTATACGTGAAGAGAAGAGTCACAGCCAGCGATACCTGCCTTTTAATGAGAGGGAAATGAAGTCTGAGAGCAAAGTAAAATGACTGTGGGTGTGACAAACTGTAGGTTGGCCTTTAAACTGAACACACACACAGACGCTCGAAAGGACACCCACATGTACACAAACATTAACACAAGGCTCACAGTCATTTCGTAATACACATGGACTTAGCATCTGCAAATAATGACGTACGATTTCAACTTTTAATTAAAATGTGTATTTTCTACAGGTTGTCTGAGCCTACTACCACAAAGTTATAGATTTATGTAATATATTTTAGACATTGTGAAAGAAATGGTCAGGCCTCTGGTCTTTTAGCACAAAGATCATTGGGTGTTTGGCACGAGGGCTTGGATTTACTCTGGAAATATCATGTTTTATTTAAGAAACAGAAGTATCAGCATACCATCTATCATGGTCTCTATGTTAAGGTCTTGTTTAATCTAATGGGCCAAAAAAAGCTGAGAGCACACGTGTCAAACTCAAATTAACAATTAAAAACTGCGGCAAAGTCACAGGGAAAATGAATTATTTAATAACAGCGATAATGCATATTTTTTCCCCTTCTTTACAAATGTGTGGATTAGAGAAACAATCTTGAAAACCAAAGTTTGATGTTAAAAAATATGAGAGACGTTATTTTCTGCTTATTGTGTCTCTTTATCTTTTCACGTTCATTTTAATTGTAAATATTTACTAACAAAAACAACAGCAACAAAAAATGATATGTCCCACAAAATAGGACATAAACTGCTAATAGTACAAATCATGCGAGTAGGAGGGCTATCTACTAGTAAGACAACTCTATTACACATTTAATATGAGCTCAAAGGCCAAATACAATTACAGTGTGGGCAAGATTTGACCTTCGTGGCCAGAGTTTGACATATGTAGCAGGATTTGTCAACCATCTTCAGACTGTCCTCATGTACTGCTTTGTACATACCTCCAATGACTGGTTCCAAGTTCAACTGCAGTCATTAGAAAATTTTTTATCATAACAGTATCAAGTTTTTATCTTTTATGACGATACTTTCTACTGTCCTAACAGAATAACATTTGCCGTCACAGGTATCTTTATATAACGCCCCATAACAACCGCGCTGTAGACAAATGACACGCGTATACGTGTGTAAACGTGTCATTGCCCTGTGTTGATGGATGTGCTTCAAATCACAAACAAGTTATTCAACGTACTAATTCGTACTTTTTGCAAATATCAATTACCGAACAAACCACAGATGAAGTACAACTTCACGAACACAGTGGGCGGAGCAGTACAACGACTTTGACAGGACCATTAAAGTCCAATGGATCTTGAAACGTCCTGTTTTCGCAATACATATTACTCAATGACAATACAGAATACTCATTGACAATACAGAATACTCATTGTGATCGTGTCTTATTATTCGACGTCTGCGTAAATGGCCAGTAAATCAAAACCGGTGTCAAAAGTTGGGATTTGACACTGTGGCATTTCTCAATTCGCCGCCGGCTACAAATGTCCTCTTTTATTGAGCCACTCACTCTAACAGCGGATAAAAATCCTGTTCGACGAAAAGACAGAAAAACCACACTCACCCATAGTATTACACACAGCCGTCCATTTGAATAGGAAAAACCACACAGGCACAGTAGTAAAAACTGAACCGGCCAATTAAAACCACTGCTTCTAACAGCGATCCTGCTTCTGCTTCTTCTTCTAGTAACCAATGTAGCGTTCACGGTACACGTTTTCTCGTCGGTTTTGTAAGAGCACTAATACTCTCTGCTACCATCTGCAGGACTACTCCAAATGTTATTTTTGGTAGTGTGGTCTGTTCTGTTACGGTTATACAGTACTTTCGATTAGATTTTATCAGATTTGTAAGAATCGCTAAAACAATAATGAACATGTTTAGTTTTATAACTCATATATTACAAAAAACAATGGAGTGACGCAGTTTAGATGGATACCTGTTTACTTACTTCATAAAGAGTTGCACTTAACTGAAAGAATGTGGACAACAAAGCTGAAAGATAACAATATCACAACAATTAAAAAAATAAATAAAATGTTTTTGTAATTCTACCACATTAGCTTAGCCTGAGAGCACACATTGTTTCACTGCATTAATTCAGCCAAGCAGAACATTAAACTAACCAGGCATAAAGACCACTTCGTAGGTAATAAATGTCCAAAATAGTTTTTAATGGTTCCCAATAAGCAGACATAGAAACCATGAGGATACAGATGCCAAACAATGTATCGGCACAATTTAGAACAGTTTTAACTGCTTTGTATTCAACAGGACAAAATAACTGGGCCTATTTCAAGGCCATTAATTTAAAAAAAGAACTTATTTTACCTGTATTACATACAAAGACATATTTATTTTTAATTCAGGAACAGTGTGGCATTGAAAAATAAAGTTGGTGAAGAAATCCTGAACATATCACCAGACTCGATGACATTGCCATTACAATGAAAACATATTCACACTTTTTAGTCCAAATATTGCTGACAGTGCTGCCACTGGAGCACAGAAGGAATGGAGATTCAACTCTCAGTTATGGTCTTTTGTCCACTGTTCCGTCCACTGAATTATCTGCTCTAGGTTGCGCTCTAGGTCTTCGGGAGTGTTGCTATGCAACTGGTGGACAATTTCTTCACTGTAGGCTTCCATGGCTTCTTCATAGATGGTCTGGAAGATCTCGCACTGCACGTTATCTTGCAGTTTCTTCCCACTGTAACCCCTGGAAGAAATTATGTGAAAAAGCAGGTTAAAAACAACTCCTATGTAGACTTTTTTCCCCCTGTCTTCTTCATCCACTCATCCATTATATGGTCAGGGGCAACATTCACCGATAAATCACACTACCATCTTGTGTGCCTTCCTGTCGGTGGTGAACCCATTGGATAAGTTTGGAATTTGCAAAGCTTGAATATTGAGATAACATTTGTGACCTCAGCTCAGTTATAACAAAAGCTGGTGATATTTGACATTTTAAAGCCATATCATTCTGTCTTGCAAAAATGTGAAAAATTTGCAGAACTTTGTTACCTGCAAAAAACATCCTGGGATATGGTCAAACAAACAGAAAAGAAACAAAGGTCACCTGCTCTCCAGCCGTGAGTACAACTGAGTGTTGTCTGTGCGAAGGACGAAGACAATGTGGAACCATCGTTCAGGAAACAGGTCACAGCCGTGATAATCAACAATCATTCCTCCTTCTTCCATTTTTTCATCCAGCTCATCCACCACCTGCAGTATCCCAGATGAGAGTTAAGTGTAGAGAATTAATCAAAATATTGATATTAAACTACATGACGAGATGGGCTCAAGTCTGTAATTTACTCCTTTTAATTAAAAAACATGTTTTGTATTGAAAAATTTTGTCATGTACTGTTATTGGGAAGACACCCAAGAGTGTTAATTACCTGGTTGGGAATAATATAATTTAAATATTATCTTTTATTTCTCACAAATTGTACTAATTACCTATTACTCATGGAACAAAATTAATTAAACTCAAATAGAACACCTTAATGATCATTCATGCATTCTCATTAGTTCTCAGTTCCTTTTTATTATTTATGTTATAACACATGATGCATCATCTTACCCTGTCCTCATCCAAAATTGGGCACTGGTATTCCTCATCATAGCCATCATAAAGTTCTCCTGGGGAAAACAAAAGCAATGTTTTCAACATATTTCCTCCACCACACAAAACACACACACACACAAAAGACTAAGCATTCTTTAGTGTGTGTTAAAAGTCCCAACCTTCCTTGGCCAGGTCTCCAATGTTGATGTATGTCAGCCCAGTTCGCTGAGCCAGCTCCTTTCCTAGAGTGGTCTTTCCAACACCAGGTGTCCCTGTACAGAAGATAAAGAAAATTGAAGTTTTAAAGGGAAGTGCATCAATGCACCCAACCATAAAAAATGTAACAATTTCTGTCAATTATAAAACCCAAGTCTGATTTAACTCGTTTAATCTTATTCAAGGAGAATGTTAATTGATAATGTTTTCAACTAACTATTTGATAGACGATGTAGTAAACACATGCCATGAGATGACATTGTTTTTCTAACTAAGGATTGTTATTGGTCATGTTAAGAACAAAGATATCTGTCAATTACATCCATATACCAGCAAAACAACCGTGGACTGCTAGTAAAATGAATGAAATGCATTTTTAAACCGTACTGTAATTTCGACGCTATTGCAGGTAATAATAAAAATGGCACAAAATGGTACCAAAACGATCGTAAGTCTAAGTAAAGCTAACAGGGCTTTAGTCAACGGTGTGTCAAATGTGTTATGAAGCCTTGTCACCTGTTAACAGAATATTAGGAAGCTTCTTCATTTTCATGCCTCACCACCAGCAGCAGCAGCCTACACGTGTATGGAAGAATATATCCTGAAAGCAAACTTCCGTCATGTTATTTCTTTTCTAATTCATTTCCGACAACGACAACAGTTATATCCAGCAATAATATCGTCAATAAACAAACCTGGGGCGAAGTAAAGACCGCGAAGTTGACAATTATTCGTCTAACTTCAGATGCGTATTTTCAACCACTTCTTCTCTGTGTACATGAGCCACTGCCGCGACGCCTCCTGTCACTTTACGGCAGGAACAACACAGTTTACGGTACCCGGAGTTTAAATAGACACTTCTGCCACCATAACTTCTCCCACTGTTTATAAGGCTTTTAGTTATTTTTCTAAAAGTCGCATAAACACTGAAGTGAAGACGAAACAAATGGTAAAAAAGGTAAGACGTTTTAAGATATTTGTTTTATTTACTGCATTCGCCTGCATCAAAGAATCTTTAAGTACAGAATTCGCGCGATACACTTTCAGTTTAACAGTTAGTAGACACAAACGTGCCTATAAATGTTATATACTTTTGACGTATGTGGGTAAACAAAACTATATACTTTATTTTCAAACCGTTTTTGAATAAAAATAGTTTTCTGAACGCGTCTGCTGCTTTTAAATAAGCTAGTTTCATTGCTAACAAATGTGCGAAGACTTCATGTTGTGTTTTGTTGCATAAACTTTTAATAGTGTCGATGCTGGCTGCAGCTGTCCTTACGGCTGTGGGGCTACAGGCTCTTCACTAACGTCCTGTCCACAGTGTGAGGATGAACAAACTTTCTGAGAGGGGCAAAGCTGCTGCAGGCAGAGTAAGATCTTCTACATCATCTAAAGCAGTTCCATTTTGAGTCGTTATTTTGTACAGATTTGTATTGATTAGTTTATGTAAGAGAAAGTGTTTAAAAAAAGCTCTAAGAGTATGTTTACAAAATCCATAAACTATTACTTCATATGACATGGAGTGTATTTTTCATAGGCAAACCACTGGGTGAACTCCTCTTTCTCTGATCTGGTGGGGGAAAGCTTTTCTCTCCCTGGAAAGACAAAGGGGTTCCAAAAGATAGAGCCAAAGAAAACGAGGAAAAGGAAAGTAGAGCATTCTCAGATTTCATCACTGCTGAATGCGGTGGTACAGAGAGACCAGGATGAGCCCTGGGTCGACAGATACTCACCCCACTCACAGGTGAGCAACATATGTTACCAGTACTTTTTTACTCTCAAGCTTGAAAGTAAGAGAAATAATATAGGCATTTTAAACCATTTCTACATCATTGGTTCATTGATTTGTTTTAGTGCCTCCTTTTGTAGACAATTACTGTTTTGTCTCCCCATCCCAAACTGACACATTAACAGCGAATTAATTTATTTGTCTGCGTGCATGTGATTGTGTAGGATGAACTGGCCATCCATAAGAAAAAAATAGAGGAAGTGGAAAACTGGATGAAAGCTCACTTCCAGTCTTTAAAGGTAATTTTGATAGCTACTCAGAAGGACATACAAATATTTTTATGAGCGTTTGTCCCACAGCCCTTACCAGTATCTAGTACCAATACTCTATTTAGACTGTAGTTTATGTTGATCACGTCTGTTGTTATCTCCAGGGTGGTGTCCTTCTGCTGACTGGACCATCAGGCTGTGGGAAGACTGCCACAGTCAGAGTTTTGTCTGAAGAGCTTGGCTTTCAGATTCAAGAGTGGGTCAACCCAACCAACACAGAGTCGTTCAGCATTAGCAGTCAAGAAGGTCTGTCTTCTGTGTCGCTTCTGACTCTACTCATTGTGAAACTCTTGACACATGACTGCATCTGCAATTTTGATTTGCTTTTGGATTTCATGTTTAAAAATAAACACACAAAAAATACAAGGTTATTTTCATAACAATAACCTTTTGTAATAATCCAAGAGTCCAGTGTTTACCAATCTATGTAGTTTTCTCCCTGCTGTTCTGAAAGGTTTCTTCTTCTCTTTTTTTATTTAATTTTTTTCGTCAGAATGGAGGACAAACAGCATGTTCTCCAGTTCCCAACAGGCTCAGTTTCAAGACTTCCTTCTCAGGGCCAACAAATACAGCTGTCTTAGGATGAGGGGCGAAGAAGGAGTCACAGACAAGAAGCTCATCCTGGTGGAGGTTGTACCATCTTTTTAGAACAAGCAACTTTGTTTTAAACCAAATTTATCTCAAATAGTTTTATTGTTAGCGTAGTAAAAATCCTGAGGAAAAACCATACTGTATGACTTTCAACTGGGTGGCATGAAAATATAATAATATGTATAGAGTGGAGGAATATTCATTTAGCCCACGATAGTAACAAAAATCAAAACTTTTTGATTTATTTGACAACCATTTTCTGACAACTTCACATGTATTTAATACATTTGGATTTTCTCAGGATATGCCAAACCAGTTCTACAGGCAGCCCAGCAGTTTGCACGATAACCTGAGGTGAGAGCAACAAGTGCTTTGTCATGTCTCCTGTCAAATATTTAAAAAAGATAGTGTTTTTGTGCTCCTCAAAAAGGTTCATCAGAGTTACATATACAGTTACATTTTAGGGAAATGTAAGAAAGCGTGATTATCCCAAACCTTTGAAATATGTATTTGTGTGCATTTCTTTTAGGCGCTTTGAGAGGACCAGTCGATGTCCCTTGGTCTTCATAGTGTCAGACAGTCTGTCTGGGGACAGCAGCTCACGTTTGCTGTTCCCTAAAGAGATCCAAGAGGAGCTGAATATCACATGCATTAGGTTCGGCAGGACACACAGTGCCAGTAGTTCCCAATTTTGACACCACACATTTCTAGTGATGCCAGATATCTGATGCCAGTTGCTTTTATTTGTCACATTTTTAGTTTTAATCCTGTGGCTCCAACTACCATGATGAAGGTCCTGACTCGCATTTCAACTTTAGAGGCAGCAAAGGTGAAAGTGCTCTTTTTTATTTTGTTTAACATTTGTAAAATTATTGTTTGTTTTCACAATAAGTAATCATATTATTTCTTGTAGAGCTGCGGAAAGACAGTCATCCCAGATAAGAAAGTGTTGGAGATGCTGTGTTCAGGAAGTTCGGGAGATATCCGCAGTGCCATTAACAGCTTACAGTTTTCCTCTCTGCCAGGTCAGACAACTCTGATTATTACAAAACAAACAAACAAAACAACAGTCTTTTGTAGAGATCACTTAAGAAAAACATGCTTCTCTATGTTAACTTTCAGACTCGTCAGTGGAAAAGGACCTGTGGAGGATACAGAAGGACAAACCTCTTGGATCAAAGGGCAAAGCTATTTCCAAAACAAACCAGAGAAAGAAGAAATCCAAAAAAAGCAAAAATGAGGAAGAGGAGCATGCCATCGGTGGGAAAGATGCTTCTCTCTTCCTCTTCAGGGCACTGGGGAAAATCCTACACTGTAAACGTGAGTCACAAACGACTGCTTATCTAGTGTACAGTACACTTGATAAAACGATGATCACTTAAATGATTTCACTGGCAGGAGGCGACCCTGATGATGTTGAAACAGATGTTTCCACTGTTCCTGTTCTTTCATCTCATTTGTCTCATCACCACAGAGAAACATTATTAGTCAATCCTGAGGTAAAACATGATTCCATTTTACTATCATTGTATATTACGTAGACTTTTACTCAGCTTCAAAATGTGCGTGTGTGTTGTTTTAGTTGGTTGTTGAACGATCACACATGTCCGGAGAGTTCTTCAACCTCTACCTACACCAGAACTACCTGGACTTCTTCTCTGAGGTAGAGGATGTGGACCGGGCCAGCGAGTACCTGTCTGATGCTGACCTTTTCACCTCTAATTGGACGGTCAGTGTTTTCCTAGATTATATTTAGTAATATTTGTGCTTTGTGATACCATGTGACATATCAAATTCCTATATAAAGTACTACTAACTTAAAATGTGATGTGACTATATCTAGTGTAATATTTGTGATTTGTGATACCAGGTGACATATCAATTTCCTATATAAAATACTACTAACTTAAAATGTGATGTGATATCACTTTATCTAGTGTAATTGATAAAAGAATTGTTCAAACGTCTTTAATAAATTTCATAAAATACACAAATGATTTATATTGTTTTTAAAAATACAATTACTGCAAAAATGTGGCGAAAAGGCAAAGAGTATATAAATGTCTGTAAACCAATTTTTTAAAGCATCGAAGCATCATGGGGGATTATGGTTCATCAGTGGCCACAAGGGGGCTCCTTCACTCCAACTCTCAACAAGTTTCTGTTGGCTTCAGGCCGCTACACAAACCCAATTGGCTGCTAATCAACAAAAAGGTAAGACACTTCTTAATCAGATAAATCAGATGATTTGCTGAGCTGCATTTTTAAAAATTAAGGTAGTATTAATTTTTTTAATGGTTTATAAATATCTATAATAATGGAGTAAGGAAAACATCTGCTCCATTCTTGTGGCCTTCAATATATGGAGTAAAGCAGAGTGTGATGATGTTGATGTCTCCAGCACAGGGAGAACTGTCTGGTTGCCCAGTCCCTCTTCAGGAATTTCTGCCTGTCACCAGTCAGCCTGCAGACTGAGCTGCTGCCATACCTGGCTAAACTCACCAATCCTATGAGAAACCAAGGTACCAACCTCCATATGAGCATCTTTTCTGGATAAGCAAAATAGTAACAATAATACATGAAAGTACGTCTGTGATAAACTCTATAATCATTAGATTTAGGCCCATCTTAACACATTTTCATCCATTTACTTTATTTGTTGTTGCCTCAATAAACAATGTCAATACACATGTTATGAATTACACAACTATTGGAGGTTGAGATCCCATATCATCCAGCAGAGTCAGACAAGACTCAAGTGTCCATGAAATAAGTCACAGTGTTGTTGTATGGATGTTTTGAAGTAAACTCTTAATATATATTGTATATTGTATACATTTCAATCATGACTAAACATTTATACTCCACAGTAATTTTAAAGGTTGTCTTCATTACTTTACAGTCCTTCATTAATTATATTGTTCCTTCCAGCTCAGATAACGTTCATCCAGGATGTTGGTCAGATGCCAGAGAGGAACTTCTACGGCAGGTAGTAAACTGCATCATCACCATGGCTCTATGTGTATAGATATATATTAATATATTAAAGCATCTTAAATGCAGTGAAATATATTATTATATACAAACATCATGTTTTACCAGTGATTTATAATCAAAACATGTGACTCAGTCTCTGACAGTCCAACCTTCTAGTTTTCTAACTCATTCAAATTGATCCGGTTTTTCTGTGTTTAGGATAAAACTGGAGGCTTTGACGGACAAAGAACCAGGGCAGCTGGACACGGAGGGTGAGGAAGAAGAGAAGACAGTGAAGGAGGTGGATCAGGGTGGGTCTGAGGAGGGACTTCCAGCCAGTCAGCCTCAGCCTACTACATCTCAAGCACTCCTGGAGGAGGAGGAGCTGAACATAGAAGAATATGATAGTGACTAACAGATACAACAACAACAACCAGACTGTCATACACTGTCAAAGAATTTGTCTCAGAATGTCATGATTTGGAGGATCATCGTCTCAATTTATTTGCAGGGATGATAATCACCAAAAGAAGTGTGAAGATGACTATGACGGCTGATATGCTGTTACACCTTTTCATTTGCCTGATTAAGGTTAATTTCCATTGTTCACCTTCACCTTTTATGCCTGATGTGAATCTAACTGTGTAGCTTTACAGAAATGCACCTGCGGATTAATCTTTATTATTGACCGTTAGTTATAGCTGTTCAGTTTTATGAACTGAACTCTCGTCAGTATTTATTTAGTTTTGTGTTCATGTTCAGCACTTCTTTATTTTTGTGTGTCTCATAAAGTTTCTGTTTTGTTGATGAGTCTGTAGAGAACTGTCTGCCCCGGGGCCTTGCTCTTTCACTCAACCACATGAAGCTGAAAGTTGTTGTATTTTTGAAGTGTTGTTGAAAAGCCATGTTTATTTTCCTTGAACTATGGCTCAACAAAACAAACGTAACAAAACACCCACCTTAAATATCCAGTTTCTTTTGCTAAGTTAATTAAACAACTTTTCTTATAATTCAGTTGAGAGGTTCATGTAACGACTACAACATTTGAGTTTCTTTATTGTCATTTACACCTGGTGCCCAGGGTAATAATAAAAAACAAACAGGAATGCTTCTGTTATCAAAACTTATTAATGCAAATTTTCTATATATATTTTGGTTTGACAGAATGGAAAATACTGCCAATACGACAAGATAAGCTGTAAATATAAAGTTGAAGAACCTTTAGTTGAACCTTTTGTTACCTTACAGATTTTTCTTTCCTTGCTTTTGTCCATGATGGTGAAGTGTTTTCAATCATGATGCAAATACACCTGGTTCCAGATGATAGAGGTGTTCGTGCCAATCTATCACTCACGCAACCACACTTCACCCTGTGGTTGAACTGTGCCTTTAAATGCCCATTGTTTTATGGCTGATTCACACCAATGGAAAAATGTGAATAAAATAATGTGAGAACCTAATGGTGCTACTGTAGTCATCATCACCCACACCTTTTTAGTCAATATTTACATATGAAGCTTTTTAAAATAAGCCCTGTGGTTGGTGTTGACTGTCTGTGTGCACCGTGAGTTCCTACAGGCCTTTCAAATTAAGAGTTGCATTAGGAAACATAAAACACTACATACGCCACTAAACACTTAAAAGAACATTATTTACTGTTCAGAGTTTAGTTAAAATCCTTCTTCTCTTAGTATATATTTATTGTATAATTGACCAACATTTTCCTTTTATTGATATATTTATACAGTGGTTTACATTGAGTAACCTTTAATTAGAAGAATTATCATTTAAAATAATAATATACAGACTTTCAACTTTCAACTCCTTAAAGTTATACCTCAGACCTACAATAATACACTACAGCAGTAATAAAAACCTACCATGAATATTTTCTTGTATATGTTTTCGTAGAAGTTGCTTCTCAATATGTTTTACATTACTGTAACCTAAGCAACAATTAGTTTGAAAACCAGGCCGGAAATTGTCGCTCGCAGTGTCCGGGAGTAAGTTTTTCCAGTCGCAGTGCATGAACGTAAACTTAGAACAGCTGGAAACCCCAAAGCCAGTACATCACAACGGAATATGTCTATGGTTATTTTGTATTTTGACTGAACTGACCAACCACCGGTCTGCGGAAGAGTAGAAAATACTAGGAATTAAATTTGTAGCTGAAGTTAAAGGTAAGAGGAAGTTGTTCTCATGATGTTGTTTTAACTTCATAGCATCTTGACAACTGAAGAGAAGGTAAATAATAATAATGGGTTGTTTTTATTACACTAACATAAATGTCGGTTAGAGGTGACTGTATATTTATTTTGTATAAGAGAAAGGACCTGTTGTAGTCGGTGTAATGGCAGAAGAAGGAAAAGTAAACAACACGTTTCCGAGTTTCAAACTGTAGTGACAAGCGCTATTAAAAAGTTCTAGAAGGTTCTACATGGACCGGAAGAACTGACAGAGGAAGAACATGTTTGTTGGAATATTTAGGAAAAAGTAAAAGTTTTGACCAATTAAATAACAAATAAACAAAACAAAAACACAAAATTAAACAAATAACGAGATTGTATATAATAAAGGAATTTATTTCAGTCAAAAAATAAATAATTTTGTCAGCATAAATTGACGTGTAATAGTTTGAAACACATAATTTTACACAAAATTATTGTTTTGCTTGAAAAGTATTTTAATAATTTTTAAATATTCAATTAATTTGGTGTTCCATTCATTTGGACACATAAATACAGACGCAAAAAAGATTCCTAAATATAAACAGAAAGATCTTCATGCCTATTTTTGCATTTGGCGACCTTGAGCTTATGGAAAGGTGCCTTTAAATAAAATGTATTACATAATACAGCTGTATAATGCAGTGTAATTCTTTAGTTAAGAAGTCAAATACGTTTGTCTTTCTCTCTTATTCTAATCCAACACAATCTTTTTAAAACATATGAGTTTGGAGAATATCTCTAACAAGTATTATTATTATTATTAATATGGGCAGATTTATTGGTGCCATGCCAATAGGAAAAAGTGATAACTATAATAGAAAGAAGGCTTATGATTGATCTTAATGGTAAAAAAATTGTATAAAATGGTATGTGATTCTTTTTTTATTTGTTAAGAAGTTAATGTTAAATAGGTGTTTCTGCTGACTTAAACTATTACTGATTGTTTTTACTTTTATTTTAGTAGCTACAACCTATATATTTTTTTTAAATCATTAACATTTTACTTGGTTTTTGGTTCTTGGTTTTATTTGTTTTTAAATTGCTTTGTTAAGTTGCTTTGTCACACACTTTAGGTTGTTTCTGTGTGTTTTTTATTCTATGCTGTTGGTTCAGTGTCCAAGCAACCTCAGATGCAGAGCTTCAGCCTGGAAGATGACATGGTGGATGGAGACCTAGGTGATGGGATGGAACTTAGAAAAACACACAGTTCCTCCAGCAGGAAGAGCCAAAGCTTAGGAAGCATCACAGAGATAACACCTCCTTGCACAAAGCTGGGGAGCTACAGCTCTGAAGGAGCAATGGCCTGGATCTCAAAGACTAAGCAGAAAGCTAGCTGGAAAATTCCACACTGTGGTGAGAGCATAATTTCTCACAATAGGTTCATTTATTGACAATTCCACCAACAAGATTGCTACTAATACAAAAAATGTATGTGCCAACCTGCAGCATTTCTGGTTGGTATTTGATGAGTTCTTCTGAATTGTCCTTCAAGTTTAATGTCTTTTGTAACAAAGCTGGAATGTTTATTCATCAGCTCATTAAAAAGCAGCTCCCAGACACAATGCGCTCAGACAACAGCTGCTGTGTGACGACCAGTGGAAATACAAACAAAAAAAAGCGAACCGCAGATGAATGACGCCAGACAATGTTCTAACACACAGTACAACAAACACCCATAGAGACAAACACAGACACGCATGCATCCAAGTTACGTTGATATGGTCACTGACTATTTTAGTAAATTTAGTATCAACACAATATGTGTGCGGCAGTGGTGGCGTAGTGGTTAAGGAAGGCTTCAGGTTCTGATCCACCAGCTGCCAGGTTGCCGCTGAGACGCTTCTTGTGGGCTTATCACCCACAGGACGGCTGACAATATGGTGCAATGTGATTTGGGTGGTGCCAGTTGACCCTGGCAGATGAAGATAAGTAAATAATGTCCACAATCTTTTGAGCTAATATTAATATTGAGGGTTAAATGAACAACCTTTATTGGCTAGTTCAAAATATACACATCTGTGCAACTTGAGACACATCATCAGTGTTGACACCTGGGTTCATCAGGTGTTTCGGGTCTCTCAACAGACACCCACACCCAGGGGACCCAGCCGGGGTGATCAAGCCCCGGCTTGTGTCTTAAGAGCATGTGTCCACGGATCGCCCCGCTTGATCCATGGACACATTGACTACTTTGGCTACATTGATCTTTATTGATCATTAAATGCCTGGTACCACTAAAGGTGTATATGTTTTGACAAATATAATGATAGCAGCAAAAAAAACCTTTTACCTAAAAAGATTTAGGTAGATTTAGGAATATAATATGAATAACAAACCATGGAGGCAGTGTACGTCGCCCGGATTGGCGTTACCGG
>JAFBJS010001439.1:79544-113281 GCA_016785265.1 Paraplagusia blochii | reverse complement strand
TCCACTCTGACTCCAACTACCTCCATGTCCTCCCACACTGCATCCATCAATCTCCACCTTGTCCAATACCTGGCAACCTGGCAATTAATCTTGTATACATATATATGTATGTGTGCATATATGTTTATACTTACAATATACATGTACTTATACAACATCCCGCACATAGATTAATATATATATATATACATATACATTTTTTTTTTTTTTTTCCGGAAGTTTAATTTCCAAGGTGAATGTGACTCATCAACTTACCTTTACAGGTGAAGCACTTAAGGTGGAAGTGCTTGTTCTGAACTCGGAGGACCTCGCCCTTACATGGCTCCCCACACTTGTAGCACTGAATCAGGGGCTTTTCTGCAGAGTGGTGGTGCGTGTCCTGTGCATGAGCCACTGCAAAAAAAAGGGAGACTTTATCAATTTGATGTGAGTGTGACGTGATAAGGATGAGTCAAGTGGCTTTTGCATTTGGGACTGCTCTACGTCTGCAGCACAAGACAACACTGCCACATAAAGGACAAATAAGATAAGAAACAACTGATAAAAACTAAAAAAAGGATGGAGGTAAAAAAGAGAACAAACACAGAGAAGGACATGAGGTTCACAGTACCACATTGTTCCCTTGAGAATGAAGTCCATAAAACTAATTTGTCTGGTTCAGTGAAGGAAGATCAAAATGTTGAACTGTTATTATAAATAGACAATACAAAAGCATAGAGACTGGGTTATTTCTTTCTCTTGCTTCTTCAAGAGAAAATATGATTTAATTATAGCTTTGTATTAAATGTGTTCATCCACTAATTTGGACAGTGTAAATGTAAAAATAAAATCAATATAGATTCAATAGATTTTATTGCCTCAATAATGGCTCACAAATATAAGAGGTTATTTATACAATGTAACTGTACAATAAATATCAATAAAAAGTTTTCATTTTAGTGTTAAATTACCGTATAATTTTTAACATCGTGAGAGATTTTGACATTTTGACAGATCTCCTACATGAGATTAGAGATTTAGACAGACGGACGGACGGACGGACGGACGGACGGACGGACGGACGGACAGACAGACAGACAGACAGACAGACAGACAGATAGATAGATAGATAGATACAGAGAATAGAATAGAATAACATCATATCCATGGTGAGCAGCTTGTACCCAATAAATAAAACATACAACACAGGTAAAACATAGGATACAATTAAGTTTAGGGATTTATCACTAACTCACCCATGTATTCCATGCTAGCCTTAGGCAAGCTGAATTATTGGTACTCAGTATATCAAGAGTCTGATGAACGTCTCTAAACACATTGATTTTCCTTAAAAGATACACGAAGAAGAAAGTAAAACTGTTCTCTAAAGTGCATCTCAGAGTGCTCTTAAAAAGTGAAACACTGCCTCAAAATTGGCATTGATGAAGCCACTATGGGACATTAAACAGTCTGCTTCCCCTAACATACAATCGTTAGTAAAGACCCAGAGGTCACTTTCTTAATGGAAGCTTAGGAGACGGTCACTCACGCTCATGTAAGACCCAAATCTATAATCAACCTGCTTTGTCTTTTTATGCGTCCATTACTGTGTTTATATTCCTGTCCCTCTGGGGTCCACCTCGGCAAAAAAAGGTTCAACGGTCCCTTGGATTGTTACAAGCACTACTGGGAAGGTAAGCAAACTCCTTGTCATTGTCAAACACATCGCTGCAATATGCATTTACCTCTGCATTTACCTATCACCAAAGTGAACTCTCAGCGCCCGGGGAGCAGTGAGTGGGGACGTTGCCATGCCCAGTGCACCTTGGTGGTAACCTGGCAGCTGGTAGATTCAAACCTGGAACCCTCTGGACCCAAGTACGGTTCCTTAAGCACTAGGCTGACACTGCTACTGTTTGGGATGTAAATCCCTAGTACACTAATCTTATCAGTTATTCTGAAACTGGCAGATTATTTCTAATTTAGATGCTTTTAGTATAAGACCAGCCTCTTCATGTCTGTCCCCCGTCCCCCGTCTGCAACACCATTGGTCTTAAAGGCCAAATTAAGCCAGTGTTAGTTGCACAATTGCTAATCAATTGTCTATTACAGGAGTGGCTTTTTTAAAGACCGGCTTATTCTATTGTGGTGCAGTACTTAATTGTAAACAAAATCTAAATGTAAGTAGTTTCATTTCAGAACCTGAAGAATTTAAAATTTATCAAATTCCAGACATGAAATGCAGCAGATTATGTCAAATGGACAAAAGGAGTGTTTTCCTCACTTTTCCTAACCAAGGACACAAAGTGGGGAAAACAGTAGGAGCAGAAGGTAGAGAGGCGGGAGGGAAACTGTAAAGAATGTGGGTTCAGGGGAGAGAGGGAGGTGAGGGTGGTAGGATCTGTCTCCCTGGTGAAGCTGATGTGATTAGGCCCAGCAGGACAATGAGTCATCTCTGGGGGAACCAGACTACAGTGACAGTGAGTTTTAGCAGTTGTCTGTGTGACTTTGGCACCACCAAAGACAAACACAGGCCATCTGGACCAAATCAAAGACCAATTACTGTACTGTTAAAGTAATAGTAACTTCTTACTTCTTTTTTTTTTACATTTAATTCAAAACGTATTACTGTGAAACCTGAGATGTGACAGAAAGATATGACAAAAGCACTAATGGTGCAAAAAGCGAGTGTTTTCTGCCGCTCATTTGATACAAAAAACCACAGTATTGTCTCCATGGCAGACGGATGATAGATTCCATTTAAGTGCATCAGAGATCCAAGAAACCACGCAATAAATGTTGATGAAAGGAAGGAAAGGAAAGCAAACTCCTGGTCATTGTGATTCACACCACTGAACACAAGGAAATTTGACCTCTGTGCTTCTCAAAGTGTGGGTCGGAGCCCCCTGGGGGGCGCGGTGCGCTGCTGAGGGGGCGCGTGTGACCCTGGGGAACATGCTTTTTTTCCACCTTACTACAATAAAGTGTAATTGCACATCCTTGTAAGTTGAACTATATCTCTTTTTTTATATATCTCTTATATATATCTCTTATCTTTATATCTCTCTTTTTTTTATTTCTTTATGTTAACAAGGATGCGATGTTATGCAGAGGTGTACCTAGAACTATTTTATAGGCAAATGCTGTTATTTATAGTTGCAGCGGAAAGTGGGTGGTGGGGGCAGTTTTGAGCGCCCGGGGAGCTGTGAGTGGGGACAGTGCCATGCTCAGTGGACCTCAGTGGTAATTTGGCAGTAGGGGGATTCGAACCTTGCGCCTTGCAGACTCAAGTCTGCTTCCCCAACCACTAGGCCACTAACTGCTACGAAAGCAATCAATGCAACACAACATGCTACAACTTTGAAAACATTAAGTAATTCAGATGGAGGCAGCTGGTGACAGTGGAAACATCACAATCCCATTTAACAGCAGTGTGACGTCTGCTTGGCACCAGCCTGTGAGTCTAGTCTTTGTTGTACAGATTAGCCAGACACCACCTTCCCAAGTATGGGGCTCAAACCTCGGTGCGACTGTGATAGTAACGGAGACAGCTGAAATAGGTTAAAAAAAAAAAAAAAAACCTAGAGGGATTAAGATATGACTCCTACGTCTGTAGGGTATGATTAAGCCTTCGTACTCTGGTGCCATTCCACTCCTCTGTACTCCTCGCGGCTATGCGCAACTCCCCACCTCAGTGGTATCAAAGAGACTTCTGATTGACGTAAGAATCCGTCACACCTTCTTTAAATATTCATTTTCAGAAGAAGAGACTTTGGCCTTTTCTGTCTGACAGCAGACTGTAACACCAAAAGAACAGGAACCCTGTTCTCATAAATAATTCTTACTCAGTTCACACTGTCATACTCTAAAAGATTACATTTGAATGGAGAGTCGTTGTTAATGTTAGGAATAAGAGCCGATAGTCTTGAATCAGTGTGGGTTCTACACTACGAGATAATTTTAGACCGCCATCATACTTAGCTGTGTGTTTCACAACTGTGCTTCTTTCTAGTCCCGAATTATTATGTTTAATTGGTTATGGGATGTTTTGAGTTGAAAATGATGCAGGGATAAGGGGAATGAAAGCACAGCTAAATAACAGGTTGACAAAAATCCAAGTTGGATGTTTTGATTCCCTAGCAAACCTGATATTATACCCAATCTTTGAAGCAAAAACTACATGAGCCTAGTATTGTGCCGTCTGGAAAGTGGTAGTGAGACAATGGAAAAACAAAGGCACATAGAGTTTACTTCCATGACAGGATGGAAGGGCGGGTTGAGTCTTTCCAGCGGGATCACCAACCTCAAGAGGGTTCACAAGAGTCTTGGTTTGGTGCAGTGTGATTTAGGTGGTGGTTGTGGAATCTGCAGCCCTTGTGACCCGGTAACAGATAAGTGGACGAGGACGAATGGTTGGGTAGATAGAAAGGAATCTGCTTTTGTTCAAGAACTCCTGCCACAGATACCACTGATTGTGGAATTATTCAATTTGTCAACACAGAAATACACAAACCTGACCAACCTCTACAACTACAATGCACTGGGGCAACAATACCAACAAAGAGCGTCCCAGAGACACATACGAAGCAAAGGGTGGCAACTCTCTCCACCTTTATGTGCCCCACCCCCAAATGGCACCCCAAAGCATAGCTGTATTGGCAATAATAAAAGCTCCAGAATATTCTCTATATGGAGCAGTGGCAGGTTCCCTTGGGACAGATTACCCCTCTAACGAGTGCCTCCACCATGCTGGTATATAACCAAGGGGCGTGGTTATTGACAGAGAATGATGATGATTTGCTGAGGTAGCTTTGAACTTTTTTTTGTCCGTGAACCCATGGGGAGGAGTAAACAGACTTTGTTTTTAAAAGCACTGGAAGAATATTAGAAGAATAATAAATGATTGAAAAGAACTAATGAAATATTTACTTGCTTGCTGCCTTTGTTACCGTAATACAGAGGCGTTTCCAGAAAAGAGACAGATCATTGAGTGTGTGTTTTTCAGCAACTATCATTGTCAGGATGCTGGGGATTTTCTTTCATCTGCATAGACTAGTTAATATCCGACAATAATTTAAACTATAACCCACTAATGCCAAACCAGACTAAAATACACATTTTAACCCTCAACTCAACTAGAGCCTCAGACCAAGATCCATCTCCATCCATTGGCGAAGGATCTCGTCCCTATGGGATTGCTGGTCCTATAGTAAAGTCTTCTCATCTCATTTAGCTTGAAACATAAAAGGGCAAAATATATGCCCACCCTAAATCCCAAATGTCTCCTCAATGTCCTCGTGTGTGTGCGATGGGGGCGCAACCGAGTCTATTCATCATTCAGACATAACAAGAAACTCTTAACCCACCCCTGCATGAATATGGATGGCCGTGTTCAGCACCTCCCCACCCTTATGGCCCAGCACCAGCGCCCCAGACAAAGCACTTCAAAAGCGGGCACAAATTGAAGATGGGATTCAAAGGCCTCCACCAGTCCCCCCTCCACCCCCGAACCCTCCAAACCTCAAATAAGTAGTCCTCAGGGACCAGGGTTTTAAATAATGATCTGGTTTGTTGCCATATTGAACTCCGTTTGTTTGGTGATCTGGCAAGGAAAAGCGGTAAAAGGAAAACCATTTTATAACAAAAAGAGAAAGCGATGCTTCATCATGAACTATGGACTCAACATGGGAGCTGCTTGGCTTTAAAAGACAGCCACAAAACATGACGCCTCTGCCTCTTCAGTTGTTTAGCCTGCATGTCTTGGGCCAGTGAGGGAGACCACAACTTTTTCACCCTTACATTATGGGCTCATGTTCTTAGCGTAGAAAAAACTTCAAGGATGGGAGTCTGTACACAGTGTTTTGCCCCCGTATAAGAGGCAGAGACACCACTGCAGTTTGTCTGCAGCACTCTGCAAGACTGTATCAAGCACATGACAGTGGATTTGCAGTTGAAAGAAAATCTAATTTTATAATGCAGGGAAGCCTGGAAGTTTCCATACACCAGGCCACACATGCACAGTACATGTGGTGATGATGATCTGATTTCCCAGTCAGAAGACTGCGTAACGCAATCTAGCGCACATGCTGTACTGAAAGAGTGAAAGCGTTTGAACCGAAGGTCTGTGGATATCTTGGAAACCTGTGTAAATGCAGGTAAAACAGATCAGACTACCTTGGCTACGCGTGTCCTCAATAAATTACAAACAATTTCAAGGGTATTCTTAGCTTTAAAAATAGGACAACTGCCTGCACTTGCACAAAAACACTGACACTGCAATCCTGTGGTGATAATTCATCTTCCTGAGCATACAGTGTAATTCAGTATTTGGTCAGCTGTGCATCCAGTTGGTACAGAGCCCACCTGGCCTCAGACAGCGTCTATGATGAGATCCCTGGAGGAAACAAAATTAAATCTTAGTTTGCAGAAGCATTTGCAACTCTTCCTGCTTAAAGGGGGGGAAACCGAAGGCCTCCTGATGCCAATGAGTGAACAATGAGCCCAGACAATCCTGCTGCCGCTGACGGTCAAGCATCGGTAGCTGTGGTATTGGAAAAAAAAAATAAAAATCGAACCAAAACATTCCAGAGAGAGATCATGGAAGATGAACATGTGGCAGCCAGAGGTTAGGGATCTACTGCCAAGACGGGAACTTGGTGGAATGGGACTTTTCTTTGTGGCTTGTATAATCCACATCAAGAACCCTGCTCCAGGGCCAGTCCCTCCCTCCATCCCATGATACGCTGCCTGATTCATAAACAAACCTTCATGTTCAGGAAACTTAAAACATCATTCAGTAGTTGGGTATTGAAATATTTAAAACCAAACGAATGTATCACGTGCATGTACACGTCTTTATTTTTGCAACTTTTGGCTTTTTATCTGCAGGACTAGTAACGGGACTTTTACTGAACTTCAATGAGTACCAGGACACTAACTCAGGAGAACTTAACAATTAATTATAACAGTGTTATTTAGTCCGCTTAAAAAAAGGACATTTATGGAATCTATAGTTGCTGAGATTTTCTGAATCAGAGAGTTTCAGAGCTTAATTCTCACTTGTCATCAACTATGTTGATTTAATTTTCAGTTATGGGAAATGAAGTATCCTCCTCTATTTGACCAGGTGATGACCAGCTGATAGGACTCTTTAGCTGTGGTGGTACATGCAGTAAGACCTAGAACAAGTAAAGCAAACTGTAGGTTACATAACCTGACGGGACTTTCATTTTTTTGTAAACAAACGCAGCCAATGTTAAATAATAATATCTTTGATAATGCGTCCTGTCTCCAAGTCTGTGTGCTAAATCTTGAAGAGACTTGTGTAAAGATGTAGCATACTATTGGTTATTATTAAGGATCTACTGATGTGTTATGTGTTTCTTTGGTCCGGGCAACAACTAGAGGCACAATATCATGTCTAACTCATCTTTTTACATTATGGCAGATAAGGTTATGTTTAATATGTTGTACTGTTTACCATCACATTTCTACATCTGTTCTGAGCGTACATTTTCGCCTGCTCTGAGTCATAATGCCAAACAATAGTCGACCTCACGTACCCTATAGTAAAATGCCAGGATTGTTAACTGTTTTGAACGATGCCCCCTTGATTGACATAGCCAAAGAGCTGCGTGACCTCAGTTATAGGTGCAGACAATCACCTTTTCTTTGAACAGGACAATATGGACAAGGCCACGGCTGACAACAATGGAGTATACCTTTTAGATGGTTGCCACAGCAACGGCTGCAGACAGAGTGAAAGGGAGAGTGAGGGAGAGAGAGACGGGGAGTGCAGGTCCACAGCTCTGCAGTGTGGATCCTGTCACCGCTGCTCCACTTTCCCTCTTTATATGACACCTTATTATTCCTCCTTAAAACTGCAGGGGATCCTATAATGTAACATGTACGGCGCCCTGCAACTATGCAACAAGGAATGATGATTTGTTCAGTCGTTTGTATAAGCCTGATGTCAGTGCAACCAGAGCATCGTCTGCTATATGTCAGCAGGGCGTATCTTGCACAAGTATTTGACAGAAGCGGAGTGTGTTTAGCTTCAAGGGATGTTCCTAAGCAAATTAATTCCAAATACAGAGAAAACCTCCTCTACATCAACACTGTGTTCTGTATCATACAGAGTCAGACTGAAACAACCACAGCAGTGCAGATGCTGCACATTCACTTACAGTAACATCTCATCTGTATACAGTGATGTGGAATATATATAAACACAGACATACAGACCTCCACTCTCTCCGACTGTGACAATGACATACCTTTTTCCTTGACCATGACCATTGGAATCCAAGTAAATCCGCACCAGAAAAGGCTTTGAGAATCAATCACCTGTAAAGCAGGAGCTGCTAGTCCTCGTTTAAGTCAGGGCAGCAGCTGAGATACCACAGAGAGAGAGACGGGGAGCGAGAGAGAGAGAGAGGGAGGAGGGGGGGCAAGAGGGGGAGAAAAAGAGAGAAAGGGAGGGAGAGAGAGGGAGAGACGTAGGCGCTGCTATAGGCTCTGCTCCTGAAACACTGCTACAGTGTGGGGTTACCTCCCGACTGTCTGTTTTTCTCTCATCCCTGTCCTCCTCCTTCTACTCTGCCTGATCCACCTCCTCCCTTTCTCCTCCTCCCTCCTTTCCCCTTCCTTGTCCCATTCTCAGCTCGGCTGTCGTGTCAGCCGCCTCCTCATTGCAGTAACCAGGTGGTGGCTGCTGCTACTGCTGCTGCCTCTGCTTGACCAAAAACGGTAACCCTATGGCACAGACTGCATCACTCGCAGATGTGAGGAGAGAGAAAAGGAAAAAATCCCACGCTTCTTAGAAAAGACAAAAATAACCCTAACTGAGGGGCATGGAAACATCCATGCAGCAGTACATGAAAAGTGTACAAGCATTTTTTTTTCAGTGACTACGTAATGTTTTCTATCCAAATCCCTGACTTCATAAAAGGAAAATAACACTACATAGTTTACTAACTGCTGCTGCACGGCTACTTAAATTGCTTTTTAATATAATTTTGTTGTACAAGATGTCATAGGTGAACTGCCACAGAAATCAATGATATCACAAGCATCCTGGACAGACTGGTTTGACTCACTTTGAACCACGGGAATCTATTACAACTGTTCCACAACCTTTATTTTGCGCCACAAACCGGTTAAATGTCTTATACTATTTTCACAGACCGGTCATTAAGTCATTGCAGATAAATACCCCTTCATAAAATTTAATTTCTGGTGTTCTGAAATATTTTCATACCTATAAAATTTTCCTACCCTAATTAACTGTGCCTGGGCCCAACAAGGATCTCTCAAGTGAACCCAGTCTATAACTTTGTGCTAAAGGTCAGTATAAAAAGTTTGAATCTTGTATCAATGACTCTGTGTCATTTTGAGTTTATTGTTGTTTTCTTCACTGAGAAAATATTTCCTAATCAAATATAGTTACATTATTGATGATGGAATCCTAGCCATTCTATTGGTCAGTTCTTTTGTTGATATCGGTATGGATCAAGTGGAAGTAATAGCCAGATTGAGACAAAAGGAAACATTAATTCTCTGTGGCCCGGCACCAATTCACCCATGGACTGGTACCAGTCCCCAGCCCAGTGGTTGGGGACCACTGTATTACAAGATGTTATTTTAAATTTATTGTGATAATCGTGATTACTGGTTCTCTGAGAGACTTGCAACAAAAGTCCCTGAGATTGGAGCAGCATTAGGTAAATTAGTGGTGGCAGGGTGCAGACGGTTTCAGGTTTGAATCCTGGAGCTGCCAGGTCACAAAAGAGGTGCACTGAAACAAAGAATCATCATCATCCTCATCCTTTTAAAGTCAGCCATTCGCCGCAATTAATGGCCTTATGTCCAGCAGCAAAATTACTCAATTAATTGTATTAATAATTAATATTAATGCTATCATTAAATGCCGACTCAAAACTCTAACTATAACTGTGATGAATGACAAATAAAAGGGTTTAATCCATACTGTCGCCATCACCATCTAGGAACACAAGGTTCACCTTGAGTCACAGCCTAAGTTGCCAGTAATCACGCTACTTCTAGCGTGTGCTCTGTATTAATATCTCCAGTGGATCCCCTGGAATCCAATTACTCGGAGCACGGGAAAGCACATTCCTGTTGGACACGCCCGCTCTTATATCATTTGCTACGGAAATGGCCCTTTTGAATGGTTGACATTTATCGTCATTGTGCATTAAAGTGTAAATGCTTGATTATTACAGTGTCTCTGAAGAAGAGCAAGGAAACCTTCAAGAGAAAAAGAAAATAAAGACTTTGGAATCACGTTGGCAAAACATATATATTTTTGTCTCGGTTATAAGGTCCATGGTCTCACATGCACTAAGATATTGTCCATATTTTGAGACAAGGAAAGGCCTACTGTCCTTATAAGATCAAATTATATCCACTACCATCACTGAGGTAAATATGTCAGAGACATCAGCGCATATATATCACTACACAAACACTAATACACATGTCCTGCTAAACGGGGAGAGAATTGTTTTGCATCAGCACCACCTGTGTATCTGCTGATGCAGTACCGCCCAGTGTGCATTCACAAGGCATTCATAGCCTCAGCAGTGTCAACTGTGCCACCTGCTGGAAGCCTATCAACGTGCACCAGAGTCCACAGGGGCGTTTTCTCCTGATGGAGACACGCCAGTGAGGCTTACGGTAAAAATTGTTTTTTCCTGCACTCCACCCTTTTTCATTATGTAGAGGGGAACATGTGAGTGTGGATGGGTGGAAAAGAGAGTGTCTTTTAATGAGATTTTCCTCTAATGGCAGGAGTGCCACTGGGCAACGAGATGTCTCAGAATGTACGACTGAAATCCAACCGTTTGTTCAGTGGGTCTACTGTCACCTAGCCTTGGTTAATAGTCTCTGTGGGAGCTGCTGGACAGTGATGCAACAGTACAAGGTTTGCCAAGAGCAATTTTTGACTCACAAAGCCTATTATCCATGGATGAAAGCCTTCTGCTGTACTTGGCTCACCTATGGATGGCGTGAGTCTGACTATCCATTAATAACCTGACCAGGTGACTTTTTTTTAAGCACAGCCTTAATTGTGATAATCCAGATGTAAATATAATATATAAGTATTATAGATAGTGACTGATCAGCAAAAAGAGTTATTTGTGGGAAATGGTTGACATTTACCAGCATAGGAGATTTTAGCAAGTTTATCTTGGATGTAAGTGGTTTGCAACATAATTGTGGTTTTCCACAATTACAGTATCTCATCTTGTCTTTGTGGTTATGCACGTAAAGAGCTATGTTGCAAAACAGATATGTGCATGCTTTGCATGGAGTATATCTTTAAAAAAATTGCATTTCATGTCTGGCACAGGAATTAAATAGAAATCTAGGTTGTGGCCTTAACTTTCAACAATAAATAAATAAAAATAGCAGCTCAAATCAGCAACTTATTAACTCCCGAGCAACGGAGCAACTTCCCATATATATATACTGCAAATGTCACATCACAACAACTAACACTATTAACTTACGACGAAACATACAAGGGCCTCAGTCACAGAAATGACACCTTTGATGTTGTCCTACCTGAAGATATTTCAGTCAACTTTTCACTTAGGTAATAGTCATTTGGGTTGAGGAAGGGCATCTGATCCAAGTACTGTTTTGGTATGAGGTACAGGACCTCAGCCACCTGCCCGTCCTCAATAATGGACATTCTCTTGACTGAACTCTTTCGTTTAACTTGTGCCCGGTCAACATCCTGACTGTGTCTGAAGCTGCAGAACTTCCCCAGGCTGTTCAGATTAGGCAGAGTCGGCATGGCTGTCTGCTCCTCTTTGACGTTCCCACAGAGGAGGGTGTAGCAAAGCCAATAGGAGTTTGCCAGAATTGGACTCAGAGCTTCCTTAAAATCCACTTTTTGCAGAACGTCAAGAAAGCGGTGCGAGGAGCTTGACATGCAACTTCAGAGTAGCACATTGTTAAATAATAACACCAATAGCAACACCAGATTACACTTTCTGCAGAACCAAAACCCCCGACCAAGTTCCGGCCCCTTCAGTATCGTAGGTGGGTAGCTGTCCAACTCCACCTCCAGGTGAAAGCATCAAAAAGGAAACAGCAGATGTTACCGGAACCGTGTTTCTGAGGTATGAAAATGAGACACAAGTAAAGAAGCTTACACTTTGAGTGTCTTCTGCTCAACCAGACTGGTGCCTTAAGCAGCTTAGGGCTGACGTTGAGCCTATGATTAACTTCTGGGTGGGGTCAGGTGGCCACACATCAGGTTGACCCATCACACGGAGATAAAAAAAAAAATATTAGACTACACTTTTCTTTAATTTCTTGTTAATTTTAAAGCCTTGTACCACTAAAGGTGCATGGATTAAAGTAATGATCAACCAACATCAACAAATAGCTTATAAGAGTTTGGTTTCAGTGCTGATATCGAGCCATTTTCCATGGTTTTCTTGATAGTGACAAAATATTAATTTCTCACATCAATAGCTTAGGCATTGTGCTGTTCAAAACATTGCCATGTTTTCCTGTTCATTGTATTCTTCAGGTAATATACCTTTAGTGGTATCAGGCATTAACATGAACAAGGAATTGAAGAAAACTTGGACAAAGACACGGGCCAAACTAAATATTTATTCACAAATTGGCGGCAATTGATTATCTTTTCGCCTCTGTATATACAGTATGTAATGTTGTTTTTTATATATATATAGAAATAAACTTGGATTTGTGTCTGGAACAACCACATCTGTTTTATCTGTAGCATTTCACAGGCAAACAACAAAGATTTGCCAATACTACAAATTCTGCCACGATTTACTGGCTATTTACTAGTGGGCCAACTCTAGTAGACATTCCACAGGATCCCGTGGGCCAAATATAATTACACCGCAGGCCAGATTTGGCCCTCGTGTCTGAGTTTGACACATCTATAAAAGTTATCTGTGTAAAAAATAGGTTTAAAAATAAACAAAATTATTTCATATAATGACAAGGGGAAAGTATACTAATACATCAATCAACTCACAAGTTTGAAAATCTCCTCAGGTAATTATTAATTTTATGTGAAATTATATACCATACACATTTGGAAACATATCTATGTACAGCATGAATGTGATCTGAGGCTCTCAGGGTAAATTGCAACTGAATCTCTGCCAGTCCTTCGCAAGGTCAGTACCTGCAAAGTCATCGGTGCTGCCAAATATGCACTAACCTACTGTTAATCATTAGCACCATCCTTTAGAATAAAACAAACTGAAACTACCTTAACAGCGGGGTGGAAACCTCCCATTGTCTTTCTTATTTTAATCTAAGAATCTGAACCCAGGAAGGATTTGATGGTTCAAACATATCCCTCTCCTCAACAAAGTAAAATCCATACAACATTGTAAAGTGATTAAAATTTTAACATCATGCACTCATTTTGGATCAATGAGGCACTCGCTGCCATTGGAAATTTGGGTTCAATGTGAGGTGAACGGCCACGGAGGGGGGCGGGAGAACAAGCTGAAGACCAACATAAGCCCACGCACTGATATAGTTTTTGAAACCATCTTTTACAATTATGAGAAAATATTTTTCAAAACAGAAATGTAGTGATAACCTCTCCATGTAGACAGATTGATAGGTAAAAATTCTTTCATGACGTGTCGGATAAGACTAGTCAGTGTTATCTTCAATATTTTCTTTTTTTTTTACCATTTTGGTTGGATGATTTACTTTAGAGGCAGATCATGACAAGGCAAAAAAAAAACAACTTATCTGTGTCTGCAGTTTTTCCCTTTTTCTCACAGTGTGTAAAGCTGAGACTGTGGCTTTCCCAAGTATTTACATCATCACTTTAGTGCTTTGGCTTCTTTACAGAAGATTCCAAGTCCAAAGCTCTAATGTGTGACAGGTATAGACTGAGCTAAAAGACGATCCGTACGTTCAGACACAGGGAGATTACTTGAGGACATGCTACTCTGCTGCACTGAGCCATTGCCCTCTAAATATTACAACTAATCACACACTCCACGCAAACCAACCCACACACACACACACACACAGAACAAGACTGCTGCACAGGCATAAATCAACATCACATGAAAGAAAACAAGATGTTCCTCTCTCCTCTGCAAACACAGACTCCACACCAGACTGACAACATCCCCCCTGTGATTCTATAACGGTTCTCCATCTTACCATCTAAGCCGAAGCAGGAGGTGATTTTCTGGGCGTAGTTGCAGAGCCCGTCGTAGCCAGGCTGCTGCTTCGATGTATTCCTCTCTTCCATCTCTACACACTCCCACACACACCGTCCTCCTGTCCGGCTGCACTTTTACTTCTTCTCAAGCTCATCAATTATTTAGCCGTTTGCCAGGCCACATGGAATGCGCATGCACAGCCAACCTTCTACAGGACATACAGCAAACACAGGAGAAACGGAGAAAAGTGCTGATGCAGACGATTGAGCTGCTGGAGCATGAGCTCCCTTCTGCTCGGCAAAGGAGGAGGAATCAGATTGAGTTACTGCAGAATAGAGCTGTGCCTCTTTTTTTTCCTGCAAACACTGATTGTCTACATTACACTGCAGTGTAACAGGTACAGTGTCCATTGCTGGATGTGTTAACCTTATTCAAGGAAAAGGAGACTTGAGGAAGGACAAGCACAAAAGGAGTAAAACTGGTTCTTGCTAAAGTTTTTCAAACAGCATATCTCTCTAATAATGTCTCTACTGAGTAAGATACTATTGGTGACAATACCAACCTTTAATACTTTACTGCATATGTCAGTCTAGCCTGCTACTAAAAGCCAACGTTTTCCATTTTTATCAGCAGTCTCCATGACTGTCACCCAAATCACACCGCACTGTACCAGCTCTTCATGAAAGTTTCTGGTTTGTCAGCCCGTTGTTAGGCAAAAACTACCCTACTACTTGCCCAGGAATTGCCTATGGGCCCATACAACACAACTAAAAGCCAACGTTTTCCCTTTTTTTCAGCAGTCTCCACAACTGCCACCCAAGTCACACCACTCCATACTGCAACCTTTCCTGTGGTGGGGAGACCACTGGAAGTTAAGTGGGTCAAAACAGTGCTATTCTTAATGAATATTATTTTTCTGAACATGTATTTTGTGTGCATTATCATCTTATATATTATATTATATTATATTATATTTTACAATAACTCAATGGCAGTATTCAATTTTATATTCTATAAGATTTGACTATATAGAGGCAGTCAAATACCGACAGGAAATAAATACATTTTTTCTAAGAAATGATTCTTATTCATCCTGATATCAAAAGAGTTTATTTTTTTAAACTGGACCTCAGTTGAAAATAAACTCCATCAGTTTCTGGTTGATGTAAGAGGGAACACTACTAGTTCTACTCCTCTAGGCCACTCCCTTCCCAACTGGACAAAGGTGTGAAGAATGGTTTTGGTTAGTTATTAACTGTCTTTGAACTGCACGGAAAAGTTAAGTTGCTTACGGCTTAACTTTCTGAATATTTTGTCTTGTTTTTATACGTTAACGATTGCATCATAAGTAAATTAGAGGTCATCTAGTTGGTAAGTGTCCTCCTGAACATGACTTGTCATTATCAGAGACTAATGAATAACAGACATTAACCCACGTTTGTAAAACTCTGTCGGCATCACAAGCAGAGACTCTTGATTATGTGAAAATATGAAGTTCACAAAACAGCTTGATAAAAACAATTAAAATAATCATGTAAAGACAACATGCAGTTTCCCTAAGTGGCAAAAGGAAGACGAGAAAGTAAAATGAAGAGTCGACCTTGAACTGCACTTAACTCCTCTGTTAAATTGCTTTCAGAGCTCCTGTCATTACCCTCTAGGTTATTTCTTTTTCAACTGCTCTGTGACAACACATCAACATCAGGTTACTAGAAATTTCTTTGAGAACTATTCCAAATCAAATTCAAAACAAAGAAAAACTTGAGTGGAAACATGATGACACTAAAAGGTTCAGATGGAGAGTTTTGTGTCATGATGGATGTATTATGAGGTGGGGTTGACTAATGGAAGGACCAGCTACCAAGGTAAAAGCTGATGGTTTTGTTGATAGGAGATCTGGGAGGGTGGAGGCCGGGCCTAACTGTCAGACTGAGAGTGGAGTAATGACTGATTCTCATCAGAAAAAAAATTGTAGCGTGAGAGCAAGTCATGGGAAATACATTTCAAACAAGAATATTAAGTACTTTTGGTCAAAACCTTGTTATAGGCGTCATCCACTTATCATTTTTGATAGATTTTGACAAAAACATTCCACAGATCATCCATTAAATTTGATGATTAGCATAGAACGAAAGTTCAAGGCAGGAGGGGACAGATCAAACGTTCAAAATAAGTCACAAGATATAAACGAGGAGCAAATTATCACACATTTTTGCCTTCGCTGTGAAAATAGTCTGTAAATGAACTTATCGATCACATGAGATAGCAGCGGGGTCATCGTTTTGAACAGTTAGGAAATATCAGACATTTTTGCAGCTTTAATATCTTTAATATCTCTTTTAATATGTCCTGCTGTGATTTACTGTACATCCCTGCACTCAGTCTTTGTCAAATCGACCAGAATAATGGCATTCATTTGACAGCCCAAACAAAGTGATTTTTCTAAAATACACTTAAAATAAGAGCGGCAATGGTGGCTTAGCGGTTAAAAAAGCCGACTTGGGTCTGCTTCAGGTTCAAGTCCAAGAGGTAGCTAGTGCCAGATTGCTACTGAGGTGCTCTGTGCATATAACATCCAGTGGGCTCACCACCCATACGCAGACTCACAGTATGAGGCAGTGTGATTTGGGTGGCAGTGATGGAGACTGCTGCCCCTGTGGCCCGGTAAAGGATAACAGGATGAAGATGAATGAATGAATACATTAAAGCATATACCCTGGATTTTACTCTGGTAATTAAAAACGACTTAATACTAATGGTTTGTGATTACAGTAGTGTATCCTGAACAATCCGTGTTGATATATATCATCTTGCCATTTGTCTAAGTAGCTCAAATAATTGACACTTCACTGAGTCCAAGGCATAGTGTCCGGTGTAGCTACATCTCATGAATATTGATGGTCCTTTTCCAGGGGTTTATGCGTACTGATCAGATCCTCGTACCACAGGGGAGCTGTCAAGTGGTGCATGGGTTTTGAACTCCATCGATCGTTTCAACCACCATTTGAACATATAGAATAGGCAACATCAGTGGACAGGGTTCAAAGCCATCCTCCTACACAAACTGAGCAACCCTGACGTGTCCTTCTGGACAACTGCTAAACTAAGCATTCAGTGAAAAGAGTAGGCTTAGAGTTAAAATTGTAACACCTCTATTTTTATCCAGATCCCTGTCCGTCAATGAGACAACCTGATCCAAGCCACCGACACTGAGGAGAGATAATCTGCAACTTGACTCAAATGCAAGGACGGTAAAAGAGGACGGTAAAAGCCCTGCCGCTTCCGACCACTGTGGTCGACCCACCGACCAACTGAAATGGACAGAGGCTATAAAGTTTCAATAGGGAGTTCAGCTAGAGGCCTTGAGATTTACGACTGAGAGAGGTGCCATGATGGTTTTGAAACCATATACTGACTGACACTGGTGGACATAAACAATTTCAACTGTACCGTCTTACAAAATTGCCATATGTTTACATTTTGAACTGCTTTTTGTGCATAAACGCATCTTCCAAAGATTTTATGAGGCAGATTAAGTGTGTGAGAGTGGAAAATATAACAAGTCAACCATTTTTTACCTGGTGGTACATGGTCTCCATGTGTATGCCTGTAGCAGTGTTGGTGCTAGGGTATCTTAAGGCTCCAAGAATGATATTGCTATCATGCAGCAAAAAACATTTGGCTGTGGCCCCCTAGTGGCAAGGGCTCCTAACAGATTGCTTGACAACTGTGTCTTCAAGCTCTGCCCCTGGCCTACAGGAGGTTTAGTTTATTCTTTGTTCATATACTTGTTACTAAGAATTCATTGATTTTATCTGCTCGTTACAGCACTATATTGTGAGCCTTCCTGCAAAGTCATGTGGATCAGGATGGTTCTGTGCTCACAGCACCTCAGTGGCAGCTGGGGATTTCAACCTGAAGCCTTGCAAACTCAAGTCAACTTTCTTAACCAGTAGTCCACCACTGCCTTTATTACCAAGAATAATTTACTCAAAATTAAAGGAATAAGCAGCTCTTCTTCTGAGTAAAAATCTCGAAAAAGTCATTAGATCTGGTTGTCGATAGGACAACAAGAAAATCTTTGCATTTTTAAAACATAAACATATTGAAATAATATTAATGTATAATGTAATGTATTTCAAAGGTTAAAAAACATCAATAAGAAATCACACCAAGTTTCAAGTTTAGTCAAAATTTGATGTTTGGTCAGATATGAATATTTTAGGAGGTTGAAAAAAACAAATAATCAAATAAAACATCACTCAAAAGATTCCACTGACTGTTATTGAAGGTTTTTTTTCTTAGTACTTTTAATGAACACCAAGTCATCTGAAGATGGGCACAAATCATTAAATCAGAATTTATTAACTTAATTTATTTTAATTTCACACTTCATTACGTCTCAGAACAGAAATAACAACTAAAGCAGTGGTGTCACACTCATTTTTACTAAAGGGCCACATTTACCATACAGTTCCATTGAAGGGCCTGTTGTGTAGGGAAGACCATAGAGATTAATACATGTTAAGGTTTAGCAGGTTAAGAAACCTTGCTGCATTCAGCAACATTGACGAACGCAATGTCACCTCCTGCCGGCCATTTAACAAGGCCTATGCGGGCCACATTTGGCCCACAGGCCTTGAGTTTGACACATACGCACTTAAGAGTCAAATGTCAAGAGATAGGAAAATCAGTCAGTGTTATCACTGCTGGTTGCTCCAATAAAGTCCCATCTATATATAGCCTACGTGCTCCAGAATACAACAAAACAACTTGTAGGCTGTAGGCTGTCCGCAGAGGGCTGCAGCTGTGGTGTCATCCCAGCACCGGGATAACCTACTTACAATAACAGTCATTATCATTATTAATACAGCCTGGCACAAGAGGAGCGAATGGACAAGCGTCCTCGTTATTGCATCCGCCGTTACTAGAACACGCGCGCGTGCGCGGAGGCAAACACGCGCGCCCACAGACACAGACACAAAGACAGATTTTTCCCTCCATACAACTGTATATGTTCTGTTATTGAGGATTCTGCGGCAGAGATACTCACCTCTAGCAGACATGCCCGGTAGGTAGAGTCTCTGTGTCTTTTCTTTCTCAACAGATCAGCAGGAGAATTCTTCTGTATAGTTCGGGGCAAAGTGGGAACTGCGTCGTGGCCCGATTTGTGCCCTGAGTTTGTTGTTTCCAGATGTCGAGATGCGGGGTTAAGGCGAGCGGAGAGGAGAGGAGACCTATACGATTTGGGGAAATTAGGAAGACTGGACCGGGCTGCCCGATGGAGTGAGCGCGCTCCACCGACAGGGCGTGTCCTGGAGCAGACAGCATCCTTCCTCCTGTTTCCCTCAAGTTCATTATTGTCCATATTTGTACATGAGGCCATGTGAATAGAAAGGTTTACGTCGGAGCTCATTAAGTTGTTTTATACGAACTGAATTGCGTTGTTTGGTTCACCTGGGATGACTGAGCTGTTCTGTACTCTGCTACTTGAGCCATTTTAAAGTTGTCCAACGCGCAGTTCGACTGGGGCAATACGAGCTCTTTGTCTGCGATCACTTTAACCATTAACTATTTATTCTGTTTACGTAAACCATAAAAGACACAGCCTTCATCTTGGCGTTGTGATTATAGCCACTTGAACCATTTTCAGGGATTATCAGTTATTTCTGAACTTACGTGGGTTTCCCAGTATAGTCCATTGTAATGTATTATTGGAATTGGATACTTGGATAAAAAATAATTCCTTGATTCACGTCTTTAACACATTGATCAACGTCCTTCCCAGGGATGGGTAAATTCGCCGGCTGTTTCCATTTGTATGCAACGGTCGTCGTCAGTAATTATAACGCAGCCGATGCCCTGTGTCCCCGCGGCCCCTGCTGGTCAACACGGGAATCGTTTGGCGAAGGAAGTGCCACGGTGTCCAAAGTAGAACGTACCTTGGTTACTGGCTGTAACGTCTTGTTTACAGTGGCAGTGCCGGGGCCCAGTGTAGTCTGATGTTCACGTAGAGTCAGTAGAGGTAGCGTTGTATCGGGGTGCATTGTTGACATTTATTCTCTTGTTATAAGGGTCGGTGCATGAAACCTCCAATCTGGATCGCGGCGGCAATAACAGGAAGAAGAAGATAGAGGAATTCTCTAGGTCTTCTCGAGAGAAACTTGTTCAGTCGAAGAACAAAATGTTCTCCAAATTCACGTCGATTCTCCAGCATGCGGTCGAAGCGGTAAGAGTTATTTAAAACAGCTTGATTCCACTGTATCTATTGTTATTGTCAAGAGTGTTTATTGTGTGTCCAAACCTTGGGGTACGATGCTAACTGACAAGCTAATGTTAGCGCATTGTGGTTAAATTGTCGTCCGTTTCAATGTATATCCCTTAATGTTGGAATAACCGACATAACGTGTCCTCAACCGTTATTATACTGTTATATCACGTATATACGATTCAACGTCAAGTTATTTCCAATTATGACAGTTGTGTTAAACCTAGTCTTAGCCTAGGACGTAGCAGCTAAAGCGGCCAGTTAGCTGTAACTACACCGGGCTGTTATCGTGGAAAGTGATGTCGAAATAACACGTCGACTCACGCTCTTGTTGCGCAAACATATGTTTTTAACCGTTATATTTTTATTTTAACGACATTACTTTTTAAAGTGCCGCTGGTTTATAGAAAACCCAACATTGTTGTTTATTTAGCGTGCTAACTTGTGCGAAACAACGAGAAACCTGCTTTGTTTAATGTTATTGGCTTTAACGACACGCGTGATGCAGGTGTGTTACCTGAAAATTCACATTTTTGTTTTTTGTCACTTAAAGTATCGCATTGAAAGTTAAAGAAATAATAATGAATTTCAACAATTATGCAAAATGGAGTTTGAGTGCAGAGTAAGCTTAATCGAACTCCAGCCCTGACGCCAAACTTGACGCTGAACGTCTCAGATAGCGCCCTACAAGGCTTATAAGTTTTAGATGACGTTGACTTTACGCGTGTTAATATATTATCGTTTTTAAACAACTGTGTCGTTAGTAGATATAGTCAGTTGTGCCATTGGGAATCCAATTATGCATTTAGCGAGGGAAAAAAATAAAAAAAATAACTCTTACCTGTGTTTATTCTGTTCCTGTTGATAAAACTGTGTTTAGAATGACTTTATATTTATAATACAGCCTTCTGAGTTTCATCATTTTTAGCTGGTTATGTGCCTTGAGATTTTCCAAAGAAAAAAAGTGTGCTTTGGCTTAAAAAATTTTGAACAACACTGAAATAAATCTGAAATAGTCAGCAGGTTCTGCAAGGGTTCAGGTTTGAACCCACCAGCTACCTGGTTGCCACTGAGGTGCTTTGAGAATGGCACCGTCCTGACCCACATAACTTCTTGTGGGCTCACCACCCACAGGAAGGTTCACAATATGGTGCAATGTCAGACAGACAAATAGAAGATGATAAATGAATCATTCTGAAATCTTCTTGTTTTTTTAGCTTGCTCCGTCACTGCCCCTGCAAGAAGACTTTGTATATCACTGGAAGGCTATAACCCACTATTACATTGAGACTTCTGGTAAGAAAAAAAAACAGTGAGAATATGCTCACAGCCTCTCTGTAGGTTGTTAGTGATAGTGACCATTAGTTAAGGTCTTTATTTTGCAGTCTGTTGATACTGTTGGATAATAATACAAGAATCTATTGACTTTTCAGTTTTCCATACGTTTCCTCAGGAAAAATGCATTTCATTAGTTTAAAGAATGCTGGGAATGCTGTCCCGGTCTAGTTAGCAGAGAACTTTGACAGCGCCTTTAAGACAATAGTATTCAAGCTATGCATGACCAAGTTTGCTTTGTCAATGTAATCTCTGTTTAAGGTGTGTGTCTTACATGTTGTGAGGACCATGTAAAAATCAGGTGAAACCCGTTGGTCAGCAGAGCGCTTTTACTTTCTTAGGAGCTGAGGCATTTGTCTGTACTCCTATTACATAACTAATCTGATTATTGCTGAAACTTTAACACAATCTTTGGGACGTTTGTTTATTTCAGCAGCTCAACATAAAGTGCTTAGAAGTATAGAGCTAGTACTCTTTGCCTGGTTAAGTATGCAATATTGATGTGATATTGTACTATTAAATATTGATAATCAGTGGAGAGGGCTTTTATTTATCAAAACATTCTACTGCAAAAATAATTCTAATATTCTTTGTTTTTGTTAGATGACAAAGCTCCAGTCACAGATACCAACATCCCATCCCACCTGGAACAGATGCTGGACATTTTGACCCAGGAAGAAGCAGAAAGGGAGTCTGGAGAGACTGGTCCTTGCATGGAGTATCTCTTACATCACAAAATTTTGGAGACGCTCTACACTTTAGGCAAAGCTGATGTAAGTCAGTTTTATTTCTATCTTTGTGCACAAACACACTTTACTATCCTGAATATAGTGCTTCAAAGAAATTGGTCTTTTGATGTTGTTGGACTTGAGATGTATTTCTTTGTTTTTTTTTTGTGATTTTTCTCTGATCAGTGTCCCCCGGGGATGAAACAGCAAGTGCTAACTTTCTACACAAAGCTTTTAGCGCACATTCGACAACCTCTCCTGCCTCACATTAATGTCCACAGGCCTGTACAAGTAAGGGACGCTGCAGTCTTTGCACATAGTTTTTAATTGCCTTTATCCTATTTCGTTCTACTAACTGACACATTACGTAACTTGTGACTATTTTCTCCCTGCGGCTACTGTTAGAAACTGGTGCGTCTGTGCGGGGAGGTGTTGGCTGCTCCTACAGAAAATGAAGAGATTCAGTTCCTTTGTATAGTCTGTGCCAAATTGAAGCAAGACCCGTATCTTGTCAACTTTTTCCTAGAGGTCAGTTAATGTAACATCAACTACAGGCTTATTACGTGATATCGAGCACTGCAGTTGGGAAACTCTTTATCTTGTTCTCTTTGCAGAACAAATCGAGAAAATCTGACACGAGGAGTCCTGAAAGAACAGAGCAGGTCAAAGCTCCCGACACTGGACAGTCTGTGGCAGAGAATCAAGCTGGGTCCTCAGAGGAGTCACAGAACACTGCTGCTGCTGCTGCCTCCACGTCAAGTCCAGCCAACAGTAACAGCAGCAATTACAATCTTGTCACCTCTCTACTCAACCTCACAAAGAGCCCTGTGAGTAACCTTTATTTCTTATCTTTGTTGCCAGTTAAAATGTTTTACTCCACCTATGTTAATATCTATGCATTTTATATCTTTGTCTTAGGACGGCAGGATAGTTGTGAAAGCATGTGAAGGCCTGATGCTGCTGGTCAGCTTACCAGAGCCTGCTGCTGCCAAGTGTTTGACGGAAAACACAGAGCTCTGTGATCTTCTAACAGGAAAACTGGTGTCTTTCTACAAAGCCCTGCCACAGTCTATGGATCCTTTGGACATTGAAACAGTGGAATCTGTCAACTGGGGGTATGTTTTATAAATTAATTTTAATCAGCTGAATCTGTCATGTTTCTATTATTACTATTTGATTGAACTTTGCATGGTTTGATCTCTCTCCCAGTCTGGATGTGTATAACCTGAAAGAGGACGCTGCTGTGTTCGCGGGGAAGAGGGCTCTCATTTCCTTCCTGTCCTGGCTGGACTACTGTGACCAACTCATCAAGGAGGCTCAAAAGGTCCGTCTGACATTTCCCCCATTGTTGTCTGACTCATTGTTTTTGATTGACACTTATGTGTCAATCAAGAAAAGAGAACCAATTTTTCGCCCTCTCTTAACTGCAGTCAGCAGCAACAGTGATGGCAAAAGCAGTGAGAGAAAGATTCTTCGTGTCGGTGATGGAGCCACAACTGATGCAGACGTAAGCGTCGTCTTTTCTTTACCCAGTCCTTCTCCTAGGTGTGTCCTTGTCAGTCACGCTCATGGTGGTATGTTCTTGTTGTGCACAGGTCAGAAGTGGGCATTCTGACCTCCACAGCGCTGCTCAACCGAATCATCAGACAGGTGACTTCAGAGGCTCTGCTGCAGGAAATGGTTTATTTCTTGCTGGGAGAGGAGAGGGATCCAGAGACCCCGGGGACGGTTGCTAAGAATCCACTGAGGCACAGACTGATTGAACACTGTGATCATCTATCAGATGAGGTTCTTATGTTTTATTTTTTATCTTATCTTTATATTTATCTTTTTTAATTAGTATTTGCTTGTGTCTGCAAAGATTTATTTTTTGTTGTGCATCATTATCTCATTTATATCAGTTTTATAAGTGTTGCTCCTCAAAAAGATTTTTTATAGTAAGTTGAATCATGATTAATTTTAATTAGTTTTCCACAGAACCGCCGCATGTTTTTTTTGGCTTTTCTTTCTGACTAATTTAGATTTGAAATTTTTTTTTATTTTTTATTTTTGGGCAGTGTCTTTATTCATTCCTGCCATCATCTAACTAAAATAAACAAAACTAACTTAAAATCCATCTAACTTAATATTTAGGTATTAAATAGTGTATTTTATACCTAATATATTTATATATAATCATATAATAATATTTTTAACATACATTTTAATTACATTTTCCCACAACAAGTGTGTTTGAACAATAAACCAGTCTTTTCTAAATCTAAAGATTCTAAAACTACCTGCGTTCTCCTGTCTCCAGATCAGCATCATGACGCTGCGGTTGTTTGAGCAGCTGATCCAGAAGCCCAACCAGCACATCCTCCACAGCATGGTGCTCCGGAATCTGGAGGAGAGGAACTATCTGGAGAACAAACCACAGGAGGAGCGAGAGCCGTTAGAGAATGGCCAGCCTCACGATGCCGTGTAAGGGTCCTCGCCTCAGACCTCTGTCCTCCTCCCGCTGCAACACAGGGACCTTTTGCACAAACACAGTTGGAAAGAAATAAAGGGAATGCATGAAATTGTGGTCATTTTTTTTTTTTTTTACCAGGTGTACTTCAGTGTCTTATTTCTTGGGTATTAAAAGCTAGTAATGAGGACAAGCATGAACAAAAATAAAATATATTTTCTCTTGTCTGAATGTAATGAAAACATCTAAAGATAGAACTAACAAAATCCTTTTTTCTAATTATCACGAATCTTACTGATATCTGAGCTGATGCAGTTCTAATATATAAAATACAACGATCACAATATGACCAGTTTGTTGATGATATTTTTAAAGAAAAACTCACACCGGTGTTTGTGTCCTGTAGTGACCTGGAAGAAGATCCTCTCTTTGGTGACGACCTTTCTCCAGACAGCAGGCTGTCAGGTTCTGATTGGCTCAGCACCTCACCTCCTCAAAGTCCTGAACACTCAAAGCCTGATGGGAAAACAGAGGTTCACAAGATTGTCAACAGGTAAAGTTAAACATGCAGCAGAGTGACGGATCCTTTACACGATGATGTTCTAACTGTATATTATTATCAACTCCTCCAGTTTCTTGTGTTTGGTCCCTGATGAAGCCAAGTCTTCGTATCAGGTGGAGGGCACTGGTTATGACACCTACCTCAGAGACGCACACAGACAGGTCAGTTGTGGAACTGCTGAACATAATACATACGTTAAATGTATGTAAATTATTGTGTAAATTTTCTATACAGACTCACTTATGTATCATTGTAATTGTTCCTCAGTTCAGGGACTTCTGTGGTGTTTGCCAACGGTGGGACTGGCGTGGGAATCCTAAGCCTTTAGAAAAGTGTAACCTCGACGTCCCATTCTTCGAAGGACACTTCCTGAAAGTTCTCTTTGACCGAATGGGTCGCATCCTAGATCAGGTGGGTAAAAACAATCACAGCACTAAAAATAAATATTCAGAACTATTTTTTTTAGGAGCAGGTTTAGAGAGACATTAGGAGTAGGCAGAAGACAGGAGGGAGAGCTTGATGGGGCAACGTTAAAGATGTCTCAAGGATGGACAGGATTAGGAATGAGGTGATTAGAGGGACAACACAGACAGGAAGGTTTGGAGAAAAAAACTAGAGAAGACAGATTGAGATGATTTGGACATGTTCAGTAGATACATTGTGGCAAAAAAAAGGAACAAACGTAAGGGAGAAGAAGATAGTTTTAAGAACTAAATTAACTTTTGGCAGCTCTTAATTGTCTTAACACTTAAGGGAAATTAAAATAATACTTTCAACTTTTGTTTTAAGTACAGCAGTACTTTGTTTAATCATTTACAGTTCGCAGCTCAGATTCCTTCTGCCTCATGTCCATATCTAATCTCTTCTCCCAGCCCTACGACGTGAACCTGCAGGTGACCGCAGTCCTGTCCAAACTGTCTTTATTACCACACCCTCACTTACATGAGTATCTGCTGGATCCTTATATCAGTCTGGCTCCAGGCTGCAGATCTCTCTTCTCCGTCATTGTCAGGGTAAGGCTTTGGTTTGTAACTTGTTTTTATTTTATTTTGTCTAATAATTATCATTGAAAGAAATTTTGTGTTAAAATATTTAAGAGAAATCAGAATTTGATCAAGGCTCTACTTTTCTCTAGTCCGTCATTTACTTAAACATGCTGCTACTTGAACTGCATTAGCACAAAGGGAACACCTCCATCTGCTGTTTGAGTTGAAACATGACATCTGTAGTTAAGATCTTTTCAACACTGGATATAAAAATGGTCTCAGCAGCATATTAATGAAAAACTAAATCAGTCTAAATACATTGACACCTAAACTTAGCCTGGAGTCACACTGCTGTGATAGTCAACAGTTCCCATGTGTGTAACTGTGATCCAACACTGCATGTGTCAGGTGGTGGGAGATCTGATGCTGAGAATTCATCGCATCCCAGACTTCACACCCAAACTGCTGCTGGTGAGGAAGAGGTTACTGGGCCTAGAACCCGAGGGCATCACGTAAGGACTTCACTCTCGGCTCCATTTCCCCTCTCGGTGTCTTCACTTTTGCAGATGTACTTTCAAATTTGACTTGATTTTTTGTTCTTCCCTCAGCATCGACCACGCGACTCTTCTGGAGGGAGTGATCGTGCTGGAGGAGTTCTGCAAAGAGCTGGCAGCCATCGCCTTTGTCAAACATCACGCAGCCGCCTCCTCCTCGCCATGATCTGCCTCCGCTTCTCCGTCCATCCGTCTGCTGTGGCCAGATCGACCGGTCCGAAGAATCCCGGGCCTCCTTGGTTGTACTGGTATCGGTGGCACAGGGTCTGAACTCATCATCACTAACTGCTCATCGCTTCCATCCTCCTCCCCTCTCCTCCGACCTCGAAGGCTCCAACATTTTAAAAAGCCTCTGGTCTAATTTTGGAGTAGACCGGAGCACAGACACTGCCCAGCCTGCAGAGGACTCAGAGGAGAACGAGGAGCAAGGAGGCTGAGCTGGAGTCAGATGTTCCTTTTTTTTTTTCTTCCCTTCAGCCTTCACGTTTTCCTGCCCGCCTCCACCCACATCCACCACCACCAACATTTTTCTCTTTCGACAGGCAGAAGCTGAAAGCCCCGCAATTATTATGTCAAAGGGAAAGACGTTGTGTATTTATTTCCCGTCTGGCTGTCATCCATTCGTAAACGTCGATGCCTTAGTGTGGTGTCTCGCCATCCAGTTACAGAAGACTGTTTCGTTGTGGAACTTTTTTTTTTTTTTTCCTTAAACTTCACCCTGTCGGGGAGTCGCCCACAACTCTTTGTGGTTATTTACCAAGATACTGGGATGCAGTATTTACGATACTGCTCTCGCATTTTAAAAGCCAAGTCTTCTTATTTATTGGTGTTGCTTTTCTGGTTGCCTTTTAATTCATGTGTGAAGATAAAAATGAATCGCTAGCGTTTCTCCCTCCTCATCTGTAATCTACCATCGTCCAAAGACTTCACCCTTCACCCGGGATGTTGACGTCGACATGCCCAAATTTGCACATGGACCTCATTGCATCGCATTGCACTTGTTACATCGTTCAACTTCGTCTATGCTTCTCGCTGGTGTTGGCTTTAAGGAAGTGTCCTAACTGGCACCTGGAGGCGTCATGTTCCTTTACAGTGTTGGTTCCAAAAAAGTATCTGTGTTGTTTGTTTTATTTTAATATAATTAATTTCTGTGTGGGAGCAGTTGAATAATCATTTAGCAGAAGAGGTTCATGGTTTAATTCTGTGTTCCTCAACCTTTTTTTGCGCCGCGGACCGGTTAAATGTCTCCCCTTAATAAAATACAATATCCTGTGTTCTGAAATATTTTCCTACCTATAAAATTTTCCTACCCAAATTAACTGTGGATGGGCACAACAAGGATTTCTCAAGTGCACACAGCCTATAATTTTCATACAAGGTTAGTATCTTGTACCAATGACTCTGCGTCATTTTTAATCTATTGTTGTTGTCTTCACTGAGAAAATATTTCCTAATCAAATATAGTTGCATTATTGATGATGGAATCCTAGCCATTCTATTGGTCAGTTCTTTTGTTGATATGGGTATGGATCAAGGGGAAGTAATAGACATATGGAGCCAAAGGAAACATTATTTCCCTGAGGCCCGTTTTGGCTGTTTTATCTCTGTTATGGTGATAATATCTTTGACAAAATACACCAAACTGAGTTAACATGAAATAATATAGCATTTGTTTACCTGATCTCAACAGATTTGTTTCCGTTCGCCCTCAGATTTCCTCCATAACAGTGTGAACCAGTGTCTACAGCTTGTTTATCACCAGGTGTTTTTGTTGTTGTTGTTTTTCTGTGTGTCTAAGCAGTATTATATTTCCATGGTGAATTTTAAGAGACCACGAACATAGACTCATGGTGCTGTGTATGCATGAAAAACAGATTGATGTTTTTATATCTACACTAGATGGCAGTAAAAACAATTCAACGTCTCTCTCTCTCCCTCTCTCCTGTCCAGTCTTAAAATTTAATTTATCCAGCATCAGGTTGACTTTAAAAGTTATTTTTAAATGTGTGTTCTGTTCCCGGTGTGACTGTTGTTGGATCTATTTTTGTTAAGGTGTGTGTGACTTTTTATTTTTATTTTTAAATGATGTTAAGAATGTACAGATTGACTTACCGGAGCTGAGAGTTTCTGGTTCGAAACCCTGCTTCCTCTTCATGTCACTCTGAGCTTCATTATGCAACAACATGCATGGAATCAGATTTGCACATTGTCTTAATTCACCCCTGGTCATATTGTAAAAAAAACACAATGTTAATTTTGTTTGTTTTGGAAACCAAAAAAAAAAATTCTCATAACTTTTGCCAGAAATAACATTTGTATAAGGAAACCTTTTTTAAAGTTGTCAATCATACTCACGCTTCATCGTCTCCATCTCTCTCTTCCTGTACAGGTGTGTATTGTATGTGTACAATAGCAATAGAGATGTACCTACTACCAGGTGTATAAATGCATGCCGGGAGGTTAGTTTTTCAATTCTGAGAAGAGGAAAAAAAAAAAAAAGAGTCAGCGCCACCTGTTGATAAGTTAGTTCTAAGCTGCAGATTTGATCCCTTACCTTTGTGCCGTAGATCTGAAGAACTCAAACCTGAAGGTTTTCTGCTTTGATCCTCAGTTTTCCCATTATGTTATACAAACCAGCAAGAAGTCACATGACTAATTCAGCCTGTCAAACAATTACAATCAAATAATTTTTGCTTAATTATGATTAAGCTTGATTTATATCAGTTAAGTCAAACCTTAATAACAGCGTGTAGTTGTTTTGTTTCACACCAGTTTTGATGAAATATCTCCAATCTTTGTGGTGACTGAACTCTAAGAATAACAATAATTGAACAGGAGCTGTAATTATCGGGGTACAATCAGCGATATTTTGCCCATGCAGTAAGTTTACTAAACTATTCTTTAGTAATTAACTTCTTTATTCTTACAGCCCTATACATCGCTGTACTTAATTTATTTTCCTCTGTTTCCATACCTTCAATGCTTCACACATCACATTAGCGACACTATGCTCTGGTCCAAATAAAAAGGCTTCATCCGATCATTTTGTCACAACTCTTTTTTTTTTTATTACAAAATATCTGTACAATCAACAAATACACAAAAATAACCATTTCTTTCCCTTGATGAAAAAAAGAACAAATCTTCTTTCCCAAACTGCCCATTGAATGAAATGCTGACGACGTAATCCTCCATCAGCCAATCATTGGCTCCGGGTCAATAATCCAGACTGAGCTCCAGAAATGAAAATAATCAAACTGTGTGCAAAGCCGAAGACTGTGTGACAGGGTGAAGCAGCCATGGAAAAGAGGCACAATGGTGCAGGAAGAAGGTCCTCGGTTGTAATGATTGCCCAGAACAGACAAGTCTGGAGAAAGAAACACTTGATGCCTATTGTTCAGACTACAGTGTTTTGTTAAGACATGAAATCACTTTGTGGTCATGTATTATCAAATAGAGGACATATACTGAGTCAGTGGCGGCCTTTTCCCCCGTGATTTTAAATCTTAAGAGAATCGAGTCACAGAAATGAAGCCATTAAATGTGCAGCGACTCTGCAGTAGTTTTTCTTTTTAACTTTTAAATTGCCGTGACATTTGGTAAAGATGACACTGGGCTGTATTTGATGGAAATGCCAATGCGACCTTTAGTTAACTACAGTCATAATTCTGCTCCTGAAAAACATCAATCACTTGTTTCGTCTGCAGTACGAGCTGTTGTTCACAGTTTATCCCAGTGTTTGGATTAAACTGTCAACACAACTCCTGTCCTGGTGTTTTAAACCCCAACAATTACGGGCGGCATTCGGAAATAGGCAAGCCAGGCAGTTGCTTTGGGTTCCAGCCACTAGAGGGCCCCAAGCAACTCCAACTTCTGAAAAAAAAACAGCCCTCAGAGTAGGTATCCCGGCTATATCTTGCTTGTACCCCCCAAGAGACCCCAGCATCGCCCCTGCAAACAACCATTCAATTTCCACAGCTCTATTTTACGTACGACTTTAAAAGAGCCAGCAGGAGGCGCTGAAGTCAAATTTGATTTCAGCCATTCTACTATTCTGATCTAACCAATCAGGCCATGTGATGGCGGCAATGTCTTCTTCTGAAAAATGTTGTCTTTACAGTTAAACCAATCAGTGTTTGTAGCTGTAGCCATAAAGTAGAACATAACTTCCACCTGATGTGCGGAGCAGGGCCTCAGTGGGAAACACAGCGAGCCAGACTGACAGAGGATGCTGTTTGCACTGAAATGTTCTGGAGCCATAATAATAAAAATAAAAAAAAAAAATCTCATGTCTGAGTTAATGAAAAAAAAAAGCACTGAAACACTGCTGGAGAGACGACCAACGTCAACCAAAAGAAATAAAAATAATAATAATAAAAAACAAGTCACATCCAGCATTCCTCAGTGTGACGGCCAGTCAACATCATAAAGGATATAATTAAATTAATTTACACAGACATGTAAATGCAAATCCTTTCCATGTACAAACATAAAAACCAAGGAAACAAAAAACACAACCGCATGCTGTCGCAAAAAAAAAAACTAAACCGGACCTAAAAAAATAAAAATAAAATAAAATACAAGTTGTAAAAATAAAAATAATTAAAAAATATATATGTACACGATATATTTGTTTCTTTTAAAGTCAACAAGTGTTTTTAAAGCCGCTCCTGCATTAACAGCTCACACTGGAACATTCCGACACTCATGTCTCTTTGGCTGGTGTGAACCACTGACAACAAACATGTATAAAAAAAAAAAAAATCAGACACACAAAAAACTAGGGTGTTTTCCCATTTCCTATGCACTGGGGATAATATAATAACATATATGTACATATACACACACATATGTACATATATATACCTCCATGCATATATATGTATATATACACATTTACATATATAAATATATGCATTTCATGTATTTATATGTTATATCTATATCACATATAAATATATAAAAATATTTATATATATATGTTAATTTGTCAGGAAGGCAACAATGAAAAGATGTACAGTTACATGTACGTGTGTGTGTGTGTGTGTGTGTATGTGTGTCCCTGGGTGTGCTGTGTTACAACGCTGCGTCCATCAGTCCATGTCAGTCACTCTTGGAGTTGTGCGTGGCGTCCAGGTTGACCACCTGCAGCTCCGTCAGGTTACTGCTGCTGCCGCTCGACTGCTGCCCAATCACCATCTGCAACACAACAAGCCTGCGTGAGTGTGGGAGGCCGGCGGCAAGCCAATCACAAGTGGGCTCACAGCACCCGGCACAGATGGACGACATCCTGCTTTCGCTGCATGCTGTTCAACTTGAGGGTCGCGTAACCCTGAGGGGACTCTGGGGGGTTCTGGGAAATCACATTTTGTACTGTAGGGTGTTTTTCACAATAATGTACAGCGTTGGTTATAGTTTATTTTCATGTCCTGCCCTGAGATCAGGACACAGACACTACAACACCGTCAGTACAATTCACTCATGCATGCTAACACTGGTGTTTGTTTAGTCGGTTGCTCGTGTCTGTTGCCTCTAATCACAAGTCAAAGCGTGACGTTTGTTCCAAATTCACACAGAGAGACGACAGGGGGCGATCTTGTGCCCTCTGTGTGCCAGTGCTCGGTTAGGATGCATTGATGCAGACACGTGACATGCTGGTTGCATAGGGAATATGAGAGTTTCACTTGTATAATGCAGATCTTGCCGTACTGGGTGTAGCTGCACGGCGGAGACGGGGATCTGGACGGTGCCGGGAGGTGCAGCGAGGAACACCTGAGGGACGGCGCCTGAAAGACGGGGAGAAACAACACTGTTCAACCTGAGAACGCACGCGATGGATCAACAGCAGGGGTGTGTGGTTCAGGGTCTCACCTGCATCTTGGCCCTGTGTGTGGGACACCTGCATGGCCGACGTGCCCTGTGAGAAGGCGTTGAGCACCGCCAGCCCGCCGTCTGCCAAAGTGGGCGTGGAGGCGTACATGACAGCGTGGGGGCTGTGGTACATCATGTGACCCGCCACAGACGTTGGGACTGACGAAGTGACGATGGTTGCTGGGAGACTGGCTGATGCTGGAAGACAGTGGGAGGGGGGTTGGAGAGGAGAAGGGTGTCACACGAAGGGCAGAAGGTAGGTACACGTGTTGACCAGCAGATGGCGCGGAAGGTTCGTCTAAATCAAACTACAAAAATCTGTCTGCAGTGCGGTGTCTGTGCAATAAATAGGATATCATAATATAACAAAAAAATATATATGGAGAAAACATTTGACTTTGTAATACATTTAATCGTATATATACATACAGTATATACACACGTACATATATACACAAACACACATAAACACACGTATATACATATATACAAATATATGTATATATGTATATACTGTATATAAATATATGTATATGTGTATATATACACATATATATACATATATGTATATATATACATATATACATATACATACATATGTATATACACATACATATATACATATACACATACATATATACATATACACATACATATATACACATATACACATACATATATATACATATACATACATATATACATATATACATAAATACATATATTTACATATATACATATACATATATACATATACATATATACATATACATATATACATATACATATATACAT
>JAFBJS010001439.1:39095-79195 GCA_016785265.1 Paraplagusia blochii | reverse complement strand
GTGCATTGGTATTAGCTTCTCTGCTCTTACTCGTTAGTCCCATAAAGTTATTACTACGTTAAATTAAGGATTGTTGTATCTCAGAGCTTACCTATGAAGGTCTATCTATCTATCTATGGATTATAAAGTTCTATCCATGTATCCATCTTCTCACGAGTTTTGTTTCTCTCCCTCTCTGTCGCCCTCTAGAGGAGGTGCACCTGACCTTTCGAAACCACTGACTTATTGAAGTCTACTTCACTGAGGTTCTGTCATTGTTTGACTGAATCAGTGCTCATAATAGACTGGAGCAGACTCTGGACAAGAAGAGACCGAGGAGACAATGCTGATGATCTCTGGACATATATCTTTCTAAATATAAGCACATCTCCATTTACTATGTTATGTATAAAATAAGGCAATCAAAGTTAAAAAAAAAAAAAAAACTTTTAACATGCATATTTAAGATGCTATATATCTAGCTTCAAAGCCCTTCTATGAAGTACTCTGATACTTACAGTAGTTTGGAGACGTAGTACATTTTTGATGAGAAAAACATTGCACTGTTAATGTGCACTATAAAACTATACGACTAAAAACAAAACAGAAGACATAAACAGTGCTTGCTGCAACATTTATACATACATATTCATGCAGTTAAATGTATGATTGTGAAATACTAAACCCCCCAAAAATTTAATGTCCTACAATATTTGTAAGTGTGCAGATCCCTCAAAGTGAATCTGCTAAATTGAAAAATTTTGTTCTGTTTATAACAATAATGATAAACTGACATTTACACAATACAAATCATATATAAAGTTAGATGTTTGTTGTAAATAAATAAGTCACAGAATGGGGGGAAAAAAAGATCCATTTGCCATTAATCCTGACTCACCCTGAGATAAAAGGTTAGGGGTGGTTTGAGTATAATTTTAGTATATAATTTGAGAGTGTACTTCCTATTTATTTACATTGGAATAGAATGTTAATATCTCTGTGCCAACCCGCATAACTTCCAATGGGCTCACCACTAACATTAAGGCTCACAGTATGGTGCAGTGTGATTTGGGTGTCAGTCGTGGAGACTGCTGCCCCTGAGACTAGGTAACAGGTTTACGGAAGAGGAATGGTAACATAAAAATGTATGTATTCCATCTTTTTCATTAATTCAACAGCACTTTCTCTTCAATGCCATTATTCCCCCAGTAGATGGAGCAGAATAGACTGTAACATTTGGTTTACACAAATGCTCCATCCATCTGCTCGTGGATCTATGTTCAATTTTTAGGACCCATTGAGGGCCCACGAGCCAAAGGTTTGACCAAAACCCAGATCGAGAACCTCATCCAGTAACATCAGCTTATTTCTTCACTCACAGACTACAGTGATCTGCTATGAAGAAACACAAACGTCTACACACACAGAAAAAGGAGAAGCAGATTGGCAAGGGAACCCACCAGTGGAGTTTGTGGAGGTGTGGGAGATATCTTGGCTGTCGTTGGAGGACTGGGTGTTGGGGTGGACCTGGATGGCCTGGAGCTGCTGAGGAACACCTGCTCCTGAAGACAATCAGAGAGAAGGAAACAATGTGCAGGTGAGTCTTCAAACAGCTTGAGGAGATGCGGTCACAGCAGTGGTGCTGACAGCAGGTGGCAGCAGTACGAGCGAGTAGAAGAAGTTGTCGTGCATTAGCATTAGTGATTGCGATCGGTCTAAGCAGACAGAAGTGTTTGCAGCAGGCAGAGCAAGTCACCTGTGAGAGAGACAGCAGCAGGAAAGCGGAAGACAGCCTGCTGTCCCTGCTGAGGCTGCTGGGCGGCGGCCAGCGTCTGACCATGCTGCCCCTGGAGGGTGAGGGAGTGCTGCTGCAGCTGGCTCAGAGGAATGGCAGGGGTGCCAGGAGGAAGAGGAGTGCCTGCTGAAGGTGGAGGCACGGAAAGTAGATATGGAAGAGTTCAGCACACATACATTACAGTACAGTACAGTACAGTACACACACCTGGGACATTAGGACAGTAGGACTGTTTATGTTAAGGGATTTCACACAATTAACTATTTTAATCTGATCACAGATATATATATATATATATATATATATATATGAATATATTTATATTACAGTTGTTTTTGTGTTATTTTTACATAACAAAACAACTTTCATATATACACATATACATATACACATACATATATACACATATATACTTGCAAATACATATGCCCCCAAAAATGTATATATACATTTTTGGTGCATGTGCATATGTGTATATATATATATATATATATATATATATATATATGGGGGGAGGGCAAGGAGGGGGGAAGGAGACGGGGGGGTGTGGGGGGGGGGGTCTGCTGGGGGCTGATGATTGAAGAGCAGAGTGTGTGTGTGTGTGTGTGTGTGTGTGTGGTTCCACCTGGCACTGCTGCTATGTGACAGACAGGTGGTGCAGAGTGACATAAGGATGCAGTGAGGAGGAAAGATTCTGACAGACGCCACCTTCAGATGTCAGTAAGAATAACGGGACGAACCAGCATCATCTGTGTGTCTGTTCCTTAGAACAGACACACAGTTCCTCAAACAGCTGGTGAATGGAAAACACTTACAGGCTCTGGAGCAATTTTATCTATATCTGTGAAGAGTCAACTTTTTGTTTTTAAAATGAAGTCACAAAGTTTACTGTGGAAAAAGCCCCCAAAGATACTCAGTGGTCAAACATCTACATCTTCTGGGTGGCCTCCGTTCCTCAACCCTACAACAGATATTTCCTCAGAGCCAACGTGACCAGTAATCACAGACAACGCCGATTGCAGGATCCACCGCATAGAGGAGGCTGCTGTCCAAATGACCCCCCACCCCACCACCACCCCTCCAACATCTTGGTGCAGTTGCGGCGTCTTTTGTCTCACTGTGTGTCTGTGAGCTTCCCCCTTAATGAAGGGTCACATCAAGTTCAGGACCTCAAAGCTGCGGCGCCACCGAGTGCGGCTCTATTATGTTTTGGGCATCGGGCATAGATCACTGAATATTCATGACTAATTAAGGGCCTTGTTCGTCAGCCACCACTGCTGGGTTTATTGTGTTCCTCTCACCTAATTATTCCTGTCCCTGAGTGACAATCAAAGAAAGGACCATTTGCTGATACACAGGGCTTTCCTGGACACTGCTTTGTGGAAAAAGAAAAGGCGGTGGAGTGTTGGTGACTGTGCATGAAGAGCTGTTGTGTGATGTAAACAGCCTGAGGAGAGAGTCTGTCGCCCTGAGATACACGAGCTGGTTCAGATGGCATTCAGATTCTAATCAGTTCATAAATCAGACAATGTACTGACGTCAACCCAACACAAGGGTCTGACGCGGAGTTAGACTCATTATACAGAATTATATATTGTTGATCAAACTAATAAAGGAAAATGAACAATCAAACGTAGTTGATTTGCGGTGACATACCAGGCATGAACGCGAAGCCGCTGGGCAGCTGCATGACCCCTGTGGAGGCACCAGCAGCCTTGAGGACGGTACTGTTGGCGCTGACGTTGCCGCTGGCTGAGACGGGTGCCAGGTAGTTGGTTACAGGAAATGAGGGTCCGCTGCTAACCTGCATGGTGGTGGAAGTGGTGGGGACTGTTGACTGACCACTGCTGGCGGTGCCTGGTAGATTGGCTACTGTTAATGATGGTTTCAGTGTATCCTGAAAAAAAAAAAAAAAAAAGAAAAAGTTTAGACTTGGAAAGGTTCTCTAGCACAGTGGTCCCCAAACCACTGGGTCGGGGACCAGTACAGGTCCGTGGGTGAATTGGTGCCGGGCCGCAGAGAAATAATGTTTTTCCTTTTGGTCCCATCTGTCTATTACTTCCACTTGATCCATACCCATATCAACAAAAGAACTGACCAATAGAATGGCTAGGATTCCATCATCAATAATACAACTATATTTGATTAGGAAATATTTTCTCAGAGAAGACAACAACAATAAACTCAAAATGACGCAGAGTCATTGATACAAGATTCTAACTTTTCATACCGGTCTGGTAGCAGAAAATTATAGGCTGGGTGCTCTTGGGGAAACCCTTGTTGTGAATGCACAGTTAATTCAGGTAGGAAGATTTTATAGGTAGGAAAATATTTCAGAACCCTGGAAGTTTACCCATCAAGAGGAAATTAGAAGGATGCACATGCACAGAGGCACCGTTATTTATTTAACATAGAACGTATCCTGGGTTCTGTCATACCTAGGACATACATAGGATGTCTCACATACACCAGTGCCAGGATGACAGAATATTAGGAACTTTTGTTTGTGCTTATATGCAACCCATTAGTCACTAGTTGTATCTTAATCGCCTTTGCTGGAAGCTCACATCCAAACTGTTGTAGAGCTAAAAGTAAAACGAGGAGGATAATCTACATAAGACCTTATTAGTAATGTAAAAAAGAGAAGGCATCTTTTAATTGCACACATATGTGAAATATTAAAAGCAACATTGATTTATTTAGTTCTTCAGTTTCCTCGGAGGAATCAAATTTTCAGGTATAAGGTTTAACAAAACAAAGAGCTGTGGACTTATAGCGTAATACAACACCCTGGAACCTCTCTGAGTGTCTCCATCTGAACGTGGAGACGCTCTAACACTTACAGACTCATACTGTATGTGTATTGTTCTCACTAGTCTTCTCCCTGTATTAGATACCAAGAATGATTAAAACCCTTATTAAATTTGCTGAGGAAACAACCAAACATAATCACCCGAAAAGGTTAAAACAAACAGATATGTTGCTGGAATAAACTCCTGGAGGTGAGGTGTAGTATTATGTCATATACCTCGTACTGAACCATCCATAGAAGAGCAGGCAGAGCAGCATGTGTTTGTGAGTGGGCTGCACGATGAGAGCAGTGTAGGCGTCGGGCCAGGGCCATAAAACACAACAAAACCCACCATGCCTGTTATTCTGCACTCGTAAAAATACTTAACATATAATACTAATGACGAGTAAGGACGGATGATAATCTGGTAACACATTAGGGGGCACTATGGTTATACGGGTTCAATATCCTCTGACTGGTCGATGGAGAGAGGATACACAGACTAATATAACAGTAATGGGGCAGTTGGATGATGTGAAATGGAGTGAAGTGGCTCCTCAGGCAGTGTACTATGGTAATAGTAATAGTAGTAGTAGTAGTAGTAGTAGTAATATGCACAGTGATGTTCCTCACTAGCCTTACTATGTAAAAGATCAGACCAAGACCTTTTCACTCTAGGACTGCTCGGCAGCTGCAAAGGATGCAAAATATAACATCTTGTAAATGAAGTTTTATCTGGTTGGTTTTGGTGTTTGCATCTGTCAAAATTCTATTCTTCTTCTTTTGACTTGTCCCTTTCTCAGATGTTGCCACAGCGAGTCAACAATTTCCATCTCCCCCTGTCCTCTGTATCTTCTTCTCTGACTCCAACCACCCCCATGTCCTCCATCACTGCATCCATCAATCTCCTCTTTGTCTCCTACCTGGTAGCTTCATCTCTAGGATCATTCTTCTACTAATGTATCCACTGTCCCTCCTCTGAACATGTCCAAACCATCTCAATCTGGCTTCTCCAGCTTGTTCTCCAAACCTTCCTGTCTAGAGTAGCCAGATTAAGATGGTTGTGCTATCGTTATGTTATTGAAACGCCTCAAAAACATTGGGTGACTATATCAACAATTATCTGTCTGCCACTTTAACAATCACTATCTATGACCTGTTTCATTACAGTTTATAAACAGGTCGTACTGTAGATGATGATCCTTGATTATGGTCAACGCTTAAAATTCAGATTAAAACAAGCCGTAAAAACAGACACGACCAGAAAAACCAATATTGACTTTTATATGTCAATGATTACATTGGGGTTAAATGTCCAGACAACATTCCAACCACAAACAACCCTGTAATCATACAAGGAGCTGCAGGGAAGACTAGTCTCTGATGTGACAGAGGATGAGTACCAGAGTCCATGACTCAGTTTTAAGATACAGAGAGCGTGTGTTCAAATCCCAAACAGCAGTGAGTGTTGACTTAACCAGTCTGTGCTCGGAGTCTCTGACAGTTCAAGGTCTTCAGTGTGTTAGTCAAACAGCCTGTGGTAAAAAGGTAAAAAAAGGTTCTGCTGTTTTTACTGAAAACGCAGACTTTAAAATCTTAAATCACAGCACAATAATCTCCAATCCGGTGACTGTACAACTGTCGGCCATGTTATTCATTACACACAGTTCTGTGGGGACGCAGCTGTCGCCAAGTTTTCATTATCCCAAAGGACTTAACAGTGTTTTTTTTCACACACTTGTTGTATGACTGATGTCGGTGAAGCAAATGGGAACTGCAGCAGACCAGGGGATCTTTGATCAACTATAAACCTGGCTGATGATTCCTCACCTAAGGTTACCCAAGACCTTTAATGTAGTTGCACACAAGTGATGCACTGCTTTCAAATTGCTCTATTCCTCTGTTTAATAATGAGAGATGGCTGCAGCGTTTCAAGATGTTACAATCCATTCTCAATCAGATGAGACATTCTTCTAAAGCAGGGATCTCAAACTCAAATAAATTGAGGGACACGACCCACACTATCATTTCACCGAAGAACCGTGTCAGCTTTCAGTGTTCAATAGAAAATACAAAAAAAATCAGTTTCCCATAGATTCTGTGAAATACACTGAACCAGGAGACTGGATCAGGGTTTTGAGAACTATAGGATTTACCAAAATATGTGGAGAACAAATCTATAAAATTTTATTATAAATATCGGCCCACAGGCCGCAAATGGGCCATGTGCCGCATGTTTGAGACCCCTGTTCTAGGGTAAACAGGTGATGGCATTTTATATCCTAGCTTTGCAGCATCAGTAAAACCACAGAGTGGTGCGACATGAAGAAGAATTCTCTGGTAAAACCAGAGCAGTACGTGTAACACTTCATCATGCTGAGAAGAGACACGTGAGAGTGGAAGCTCTTGATAGTAGAGGTAAATAAAAGTCAACTAGGACAATACGAAAGACAAGCCGTAGAAGAGAGGACAGTAACTTTATTTGTTGCCCCATACTGTGAGCCTTTCTGTGGGTGGTGAGCCCACAAGAAGGTATGTGGGTCGGGAAGCACCTCAGTGGCAACCTGGCAGCTGGTGGATTCAAACCAGAAGCCTTGTGGACCCAAGTCGACTTCCTTAACCACTAGGCCTCCACTGTCGACAGCACCCAGTCAAATAAAAATCAAGTTTTTTGACAACCATAGTTGACAACCTTTTCTACTAGCACCATACAGAAAAAGAGTCAGGGGAAAAAAAGCGCTGTGGAAAACACTGCAGCAGATGTCACAACGGCACATTATGGACGTGTGAAGACAAGACAGATGACTGGGCTGGAAGGAGGAAGTCACACTTGACGTGACAATAGATGTCACTGACAGCCTGACTGATTGCAGGCGATGTCAGTCAACATCCCAATGCAAGATACAAAAAGACGTCCTCAATTAACAGCCTGCTGAGGAAGAACCACGTCACAGACTTCAGCGTAAAAGAATGGAAGCATCACTTTAATTCTGGCAAACATAAAGCCCTGCCAAAGTGGCCAATGGTTAATATAGTAACCAGTGGACCTCTGTGTATAGTTGGCTGCGTGGCTGAAAGCCAGTGTTTGTGGAAAAGCCTGGGAGAATTGCAACTCTAGTGATTTATTAAATCTATTGAACCACTGCGGCTCAGCCAGACACAGAACGTTCTTGTGGAACCCCATTAGAGACATGTTTAAAATTGTAAAAGCAATTATTTTAGACAGGGGACAAATATATCCATCTGAGATTTTTTTCCTGACAAACACCTAAAGGGATTAGACCAAACTAAGGCCCGGGGGCATAGGCGGCCCATTGAACTTTTTTAATGCGGTCCGCCAACCTTGTCAAAATGAAGTACTTTATTTATATATTATCACTATACGTCTGCATTTTCCCTGAAATAATGCATTTCCCCAGTAGGTGGCATCATAAAGGTTATTAGAAATGTAAGATTTTAGGTTTTATACATAATTTTACATGCTATTTATCAGTTCGAACAAATGCTCCATGTTTCTGCTCTGGACTCAGCGCCCCGTGTTAAAAAAGTTTGCCCATGCCTGGGATAGACCAAGGGTCCCAAACTTACAGCCCCTGGGCCATTTGTGGCCCGTGGAGCGATATTTTGTGGCCCCCACCTTGGAAGTTGAATATTTGTGTTGCCCACAAAATTTATAGAAGGATTCTACTGCAAGTCAATACTAAAAAAAATGTTTTTTTGGATGCACTCAGTGGTAGACACTGCTGTGGATGAATGTGAGTATTGCAAAACTCGTCTGAAGTGTTGTATTACAGTGAGAAACAGATTTTTTTATTTAATTTTCATCATTTTTTCCCTTCTGTATCGAACATTAACTGCTAATGCGGCCCTTTGGCGAAATGACAGTGAGGGCAGTGGACCTCAACTTATTTGAGACCAGTTTGAGACCACTGGGTTAGACACTCAAATAAAATTAAAGAATTCTATGCAACAATATTATTTCAGTCAGTATTTCCCCAGGCTGCCAGTTGATGATTCTTGTTCTTACATCAAGGAAACCAGCAGATTAAGTACACAGGGTAGGCTCACAGCAGTTGGGTTTCATCAACCCCAGTAGTAGCACACACACACTCACACACACACACAGTGTGTCACAGTGAGCAGAGACAGACCTGTGTGAGGTTTGGGACCAGGGACGGTTAAGGGGTCAGAGTACAAACAGCTGAGAGAACAGACAGCTGTAGGGAAACCTGATCAGCAATGAGGGCAAATTAACTCTTCCACAGCCAGCTGAAGCAGCAAGGCTCCACGTGTAAAGACAGACGCCACCTGACGCTTTACTGCTGCCACCACTGAACGCAAAAAAGGAATGTGGCGTTTTACTCACAAACGCAAAAAAAACGCCCAAGCTGCCAAGTTTTGTTTCTCTTCATCAGGCCTGGGCCATTATTTTGTCTCGCGGACCACAGGTGGTACTAAAATTTGAGTCACGGGACGGGACAGGATCAGAAAGATTGAGTATTTCCATGAACTGTGATAAATGATGAGTGAAGTAAAGGAAAAGGTAGAAGGATAATGATAATATAATTTAAAAGTATAATTTGGACGTGTCTGGTGGGCAGGATTAAAACACCAAAACGGGCCGCATACAGCCCCCGGGCCTTAGTTTGCCCAGGTCAACTCTAGAGATACTGTATATTTACTCCCCTTGATATCTTAACAGGAGATGCTGCTGATTAACCAGGCTGGTGAACAACAATCCCAGTTCTGCTTCCACAATCCGACTGCTTTGTTTGACCACCTCCATGTGTCTCCTGCTCATCTGGCCAGTCTATAAACAGACCCTGGATGTTGGTTCAGAGTCACAGCAGTGCATAGTAAACATAGGCTACAGTGGTGTAATGCATTCCTTCGGACTTGAACAGAACACAGAGTCATTTACGTGATGCAAACTCATTTCCTACTCTATACAAAGCACTGAGGCAGAATCCGAGTCCTAAGGTTTACACTTGGTGAAGATAAAGTATCGTTAAAACTGCCTGGTGACTTTATTTATCTGCTACCTCAGGGGTTAATTTGATGTTTATTTCAGTTCTTCAACACTCATGACCTCGATGAAGAAAAAAAATCCTTTGTCACCAGTTCATTTATTGTAAAGTACAACTCCAATGAACTCAGTATGGTTTTCCCTCTATGTCGTAAGTAAGATCTGTCTCTGGTTAGAACTTCGTCGACTCTAGTAGTCCAGAAAGTAACAAAAATAATTTGATATTAAACTTATTGGAGTCTGGAGAAGTTTTGCCCTGGAAAAGGAAAATGAACCACAATATGTCTTATCAAAGTAAGGCCCGGGGGCCAGATGCGGTCCATTCAGCTTTGTAATTCTGGCCCAAACTTGTCCAAATTTATACAGTAACTATGCTTCTGCCATTTACTTTCAATATCCATGTTTTCACCATAGATGGTATTGAGAGAGCTATTAAACATTTAAGCCCTTTTTCATTTTACTTACTTTTACATGGAATTTCTTAGTTTACATACATGCTTCATATTTTTGCTCATAACCCGGCCCCCAGGGCCAATTTGTTGCCTGTGAGTCAAAGGGACCCCCCAAGGAACCACCTAAAGGTCATAAAGCAATAAATATTTACTTTAAACATCGAAATATTTTCTTTTTTCATTTTCTCCCGCTTTTTTGTCCACATTTTATATTAAAATAATTATCCAGGCACATGGTAACCTCCAGTAAGACAATTTCTTAAACTCAAACTCCTACGTTTTTTCTTGTCTACTAATAAAATAATGCAGAAGTTGAAGTTATGGCTTTAATAACATTCCCAAACACTAAAGACGAGGACTCCAGCGAGTGATTAGAAGGAAAAGGAAGCAAATGACACCCTATTCATGAGGGATTCATCACCCTTACATGAAGGTGACAACTGTCAAACTAGTCCAGTGTCAGTTAGAGAGCCCATTGTACACTTCACTGGTGGCTGGCCCTCATCTAATCTCCCATTTGCTGGCTCCCGTCTCCCAGTCTGTCACCCTGCCAGCAACATGGAATTTGCAGCTCCTTTTGGGACTGCTAAAAAAGGCAAGGCAGCCCAAGAGGAGGAGGTGCAGCCAATGGCGGCTGACCTGTCCAGTTGCTTGCTGTAAAATAAGGAGGGGGTGGGGGTGGAGGTTGACATAATTCTGTTCGCCTCCTCCTCCAGCAGAGGCAACTGTGGAATCACAATCAACCACGTTTTGATAAGAGAGTAAACCGTCAGAGTAAATTATCTCTGTGCACGTCCCGTGTTTGCGCTGCACAAAACCGTAGAAAACATAAGTCCTTTTAAGGTGCAGATTTATTCACATTCGTGGACGTGTTGCATGTAGAATAACGGTGATACTAAATCACTGGCAGCGTGGCTACAGTTATGAGGCAAGAAAATAACAAACATGTCTGCTGCTGATCAGCACCGTGGCCTTGGTCTGGGAGTTCTCTGCTGGCTATTTATTGCGGTGTCAGTAGAGCGCAACGAACGTGTCGCCGGTGCTGATGTGCGGAGCAACAACTTCGGCGGAATCATAACAACAGTGCACTGACAAGGGTCAGGTGGAGAGACGAGAGATGTTTACAGGGTCTATTTCTTCAAAGACATCCTGTTCCACCAGGATGCCTAATTAAACTGTCCCTGGTCCCTGGTCTGGCACCATTGAGATCCAGTAGATGGTGTAGGTATGGTATAAATGGCGCAAGATAAAAAAAAAATGTGTTGCTTCCCTGCTGAGCTGCAGCTGATAGTGTGTTAGTTAATGATTTGCACACATCCTTTGTCACATATTGTCGTTATGGTGTCTTTTGAGCCAAAATATGTCATTATACGTGTTTGGCCTTTAAAGTTTACAAGTTAACCTTTAGGCTCTGTTGTGAAATCTATTTCTGGGTAAGAATGACACTGGTATGGTGTAGGAAAAGGTCTCAGCAGAACCTATTAGCAGGTTAGTCCGACTTTGTGTCAGACTTTTTTTGGTCTGGCACCAATTAGTGTTCCAAAAATGTTGTTAGTAAAAGGAACAAAAGTAAAGTTTTACCAGATATTGAGTCACAGACCTCCACCTCTAATTGTCTTATTTGTATTTTGTGTTCAAGTAAAGGGGATTAACTCTGGCCTCCCAACAAAGATGCCAAAAAAGATTCTGGGTTGTTTTTAGTGGCTCTGCTCTCCAAAGAGCTCCACAGAGTTTATCACAAACTTCATGTCTGACCAGTCATCAGATGATGAGATGATAATATTATGACTCACAGGCTTTAAAGTCTCAAACGTTTCAGAGTCAGTGGCTTTCAAAAGTATTGTGTTTTATTGTGATCTGAGGCATGACGCCTGGGCCACACGGACCATTTCTCACAGTAGAAACCTATTTTGGTGACGAATGCAGGAAAGCGACCGATACGCATTTCCCACAGTGTGGTTTAGACCAGACCTGAGCAAACTAGGGCCTGGGGGCCGTATGTGGTCCGTTTAGCTTTTTAATCCGGCCCACAAAACTTGCCCAAATGATCCTGGTAATTAAAAAAAAATAAAAAAAATCCATTATCCTACTGCTGTTTCTATGCAAAGCCAGCATTTCCCCAAAGATTGTCTCTAAGAGGCTAAAAGCATTTGAGTATTTAGTATTCAATACTCAATCCTTTGATTCTGACCTGGCCCATGACTTAAATTGGAGAACCACCTGTGGGCCGCAACTTAAAATAATTGGCCAGGTCTGGTTTAGATCCAGTGCTCAGTAGAACCAGTAGATGGAGCACTGTGGTAAAAATAGCCATGGGTTTGAGTTAAAGTCTGAACATAATAATCTAATCCAATAGTCTATACAATTGTTTCCCTAAAGACAAGTGGATCAGTAGAATTTTTTTGGTTCATTGATTCACAACTGGGAACTGGGAGATGGGTACTTTTGAAAAAAAAAAACAAAAAAACAAAAAAACAATTTCTCTTTTACACTTTCATCGTTACACGACAACATCCAGTTTGTTATTTTCCTATTTTTTTTTTTAAACCATCCCGGTTTAAAGAGGGAAACATTCCACGTTTCTTAAAGTAAGTTTTATGGGTGATCCTGACTTCAGATAAGGGTTCTCTACTCCTGCCGTCCCACATCCAGCTCCCCCAGCAAACTCTGGTTTGTTTAGACTAGCCTGGACTGTATATGTGACACTGTCTCTTGATGAATTGTGACCAGACGCTGCAAAGGTGAATCCAGTGATCACGCGAAAGATTTACTGGACAAAACACAAACGTTCCAGACTTGTAAATCCACCTGCCATGTCTCGGTGACACCACGATGATCATCACATGGTCCATACAGTGACACGCTCTAGTTACGATCCTGGGAACTAACACTCGTCGCCCTTTTAAATATTTTTTTTTTCTATAAATTGTCTGCGTTTCGTTGCCGAGCACTTAAATATCCATCAATCCTAACTGGACGTAAAGTGGAGCAGAAATGTTTCCATCTGCCCTCGCTCGTATCTACATCCATACCTCCCCTTCATATCTCTAAATGAGAGGGGGTTGAAGCATGGTCTGAGGGTTGGGGTGTGTGTGTGTGTGTGTGGGGGGGTTAAATCACAGGACTCCAAAGACAGCTGCAGCTTATAAGGAATGTGAGGGGCCTCAGCCAAGAGAGCCGGCAGGGAAACCATACCATATATGGCAACAGAGGCAGAATCTAATTTTTATCAATGAGCAGTGAAGGCTGTGATACAGTTTCACGTGCGAAGGTTGATCCCTGCGCTGGTGCGGTACCTGTTAGTTAATGCCTGTTAGTGCCTGACAAAAGACGCAATGGGAAACAGACGCGCAAGTGTCATCTTCTGGACAGGGAGGGAGGGAGGGAGCGGGAACGGGGGGACGGGCTAAGCTGGTACACAACGAAGGAGCATGTGATTTCGCAAGGTGTGAGCTGTGAAGTGTGTCCGCTGATGACTTTATCTGTGTCTTCAAACTTCAACGACACCTACAGACAACATCACAAGAACACTGAGGCCTGTGGTAGCTACAGAGAACGTAGAGAAAAGCAATAAAAGGGGGTAAAATTATAGGGTTATTACTTGATTCATTATTTTGGCGTTTTAGAAGGAAAGCAAACACCTCGTCATTGTGATTCACACCAATTCACACAATGAAATATAACCTCTGCATTTAACCCATCACCAAAGTGAAGTCAGCTTCGAGCGCCCGCGGAGCTGTGAGTGGGGATGGTGCCATGCTCAGTGGACCTCAGCGATAACCTGGCAGTTGGTGGATTTGAACTTGGAACCCTTCGGACCCCAGTCCTTAACCACTAGGCCACTAGAAAGATTGCGACATCGCAAAAATACACCAAGATTTTGCCACAACTTATAATATTGTAATCCCTCCAGTAGGGGGCAGTGTTGCCACTTTAATTAGTTTACTAGCCTGAATAAAAGTAACGTAGAATCTATTGTGCACCATCAGTACACAACAAAAAAAATGGCAGCTTGAATAAAAGACCTGATTGCGATTTCATACCTTCGCACCAGTTCAACGCTATGGTATTGGTGCAATGACATCACATGACCATGAGCACAGATACTAAGGCTAATTTTAGTGACTACTTCCCTGATTCTGGGATAGGGGGAACCAGCACACAATCTTTGGAAGATTCCCTTTTAGAATTTTTCTTCTTCAAGTTCTTCTCTAGATCAGTGGTTCTCAACTGGTGGGCACCGACCCGAAATTGGGCCGCGGACCCGTTCTGAATGGGTCGCGATGTGAATCTGCTGTCGAGCATGTGTTTTTACTTTAGAAGATCTCTTATTTTGAACACGTCAGACATGTGCAGCCCCCCTCGGTTCGGTAACCGTGGTAACTATCACACAATTTACGGTTGTTGCAATGAGACGGGAGAAAATATGACCAGGCATATATTGATGACGCGTTGAGATGAATGCGTTATATGTGGCGAGAGCATACGACCATCAAAACTCAAGCCTCATTTGGAAAACGAAACATCCTGCATATAAAGACAAGCCAGTAGAATTTTTTTGCCAGTAGAGAGTAGGTCACGACCAAACGAAAATGTGGGTCCCAGAGTGAGACCAGTTGAGAACCGCTGCTCTCTATCTGTGGTTCTCCATGGAGAACACGCGTTTCTCATGCCAACATAACCCAGAGCTGCTGTGATTTATATTGAAGAGCATTAGGAGACTCTCCAGGACAAGAGGTCAGAAATGTAGAAAGCTTTTTTTTTTCTCTCTGTAGAAGTTATGCTCCACATCTTATCAGCTCATCCCTTTGGTCCAAAGTCCTTTTGAAGCAACGCAGAGAGAGAATTTTGGTGAGAATTTTAAAGTACTGTTAGAACCATTCCCCCGATGGTATTTCACAGAAAAGAGGTCAGTAGTTCTACACTGTTTACAACACAACAGGGAGGGTCGTCAGCAGCTGTTTGTGGACCTGATGAATTTGTTCTCTTCATGTGTCTGTCTAGACTTTTCTAGAGAGACTTAGACTACTATGTGCATCAGGGATGTGTGTTTTTTTTTTTTTTTATTTCTTATCATGCAATGCAATTCTTGGTTTTCTAATAAGTAACACAGTGTGTCATTTTTCTCGATGTTAGCAGAGTTTGAGACTGGTTCTTACCTTAGTGTCACCCATGCTCTCAGACTCTGACACCTGATAGGTGAGGTCCGTCTCCTCGAAGCCTGTAGCGCTCATCCTCTGGTCCGTGGAGGGGTCTGACCGCGGAGGGGAGTCCGGTGAGTTGAGGCACGTCTGGATCAGGGCTTTGCCCGTTTCACTGGTGATCATCGGCTGAAGTTTGCGAGTGGCAAATGTGTAAACGTGGCCCGTTTCACTTGCCACAAGCAATAAAACCTGGGTTCCTGTCAGCGTAGAGAGCTCGTAAGCCTGAAGAAGAAGAAGAAAAAAAAAAACTCATCAGAAGGGGAACAATGATAGATTACAATCTGTGAAGTTAAGCCAAGGCACAGAAAATGCAAATATCTAAAAATATCTCCAGTGTGAAACCTGAGGAATGGCACAAACTGGGCTAAAAAAACATGTGATAAGGCTGTTTGCGAGTGGCAAATGTGTAAACGTGGCCCGTTTCACTTGCCACAAGCAATAAAACCTGGGTTCCTGTCAGCGTAGAGAGCTCGTAAGCCTGAAGAAGAAGAAGAAAAAAAAAAAAAAAAAAAAAACTCATCAGAAGGGGAACAATGATAGATTACAATCTGTGAAGTTAAGCCAAGGCACAGAAAATGCAAATATCTAAAAATATCTCCGGTGTGAAACCTGAGGTATGGCACAAACTGGGCTAAAAAAACATGTGATAAGACTCCCGGAATAGAGCGTGATAGAACTGAGAGACTGATTGCACCGCGGGAGAGTTCGGGCTCAGACGGAGAGAGGGCCAGTAGCCAACTGTTGACAAAAGGAAGGACAAATGATGTTTAAACACAATGAGGCGACTGGCCACGACACATACGCTCTCTTCCTGCTGTGTAATAAATGACAACAACCGCAGCCGTGCGTTTATTTTTTTTTTCTCCCCTCAAAGATGAATTGCACAAAGGAGATACAACAAAGTCACAGACGCAGGCGTATACAGACTAGTCAGAGTCGAACTCCTGAGAAAGCTTTTTCATCTGAATGAGTCATCAGTTATGTGAAGGATGCTCCGTGTGCTGTGAAGGCACGCTGCCATTACCATCACTTTGGCCTGAGCCCTTTCTGATCAATGTGCAATACTCCGTCAGACAGAGGAGGAAGAGGAAGAGGAGGACGAGGAGGAGATATCAGATTCAAATGAAAGGATTTTTATCGACCTGGTATAAAACTTTGCATCTTCGCTCTCTTCTGTTTCAACACAGCCTTCATTATGGACCATATCTGTCCATGGCCACGTGTCAGCTGTAGCCCACAACACAATGGCCTTTTGTGTGATTTGCACCAGCAACATCTGTAGTGGCTCGATGCCACGCTGCACTTCTTTGGCCTTCACCCTCCAAACTTTAATGAGACACAGTAGAGCAGCGCGCTGCGAAGGACGGTGTAAACAATACAGCAGGTTTGTTTGGCTGTAATAACTAACGCAGCCATTTAGGAGCTGGTTATGGACTGTTCTACTCTCCATCGCCATTTGCTTTGACTGAAAAGCAATATGTATGATTTGCCAGCAGGAAAGACGAAGAGAGATGAACTAATTCATCAGTTTAAGAATGTGCTCGGGTGGTAGCACAAACTGGATGATCACAATGATGTATTAGGTTTTTCCTGCTCCAGTGGTGACACATAAATATTCATGACTGCTGCATATGTATGTTTAGGGGCTCATTTAACCGGCATTCCCTGCCTTTCCTGCTCAAGTCTATGAATTAGAAAAGGGAATGCAGCACAAATACATTCTTAAAACTGAAGTTGCGCAACCGAAAAAAAAAATATATATATATGTTGTTTTCTGATATTGACTACAGAGCCAGATCGGTTATCAGATAATAACCCTGATTCTTGCAACAAATCTTTTGATCCAAATTCTATGTGATGTTTGTCGACCAGCACAGCACGACCACAGAGCAACACGATGGTGTGTGGTTAATAGTCAGCAGTACTGTATTCTAAACTTGCAACACACAGTTCCTTGAAAAAAAAAAAAGCAAGAGAAGGTGACGACGCAACAAATCAGTTAGCAGAAGCACAGCTGAGACAAGAGACCTTTGAATAAAAACATGATAACCACCAAACAAACAGGTTTTCACCATCTATAGAAATACTTTAAGCCCGTGTTCCCCAACCTTTTTTTTTTGCGCCACGAACCGGTTAAATGTCTCGTACTATTTTCACGGACCGGTCGTAAAGTTGTGGCAGATAAATACCCGTTATTCCAATTTAATTTACGGTGATCTGAAATATTTTCCTACCTATAAAATCTTCCTACCTGAATTAAATGTGCATGAACACAACAAGGATTTCTCAAGTGCACACAGCCTATAACTTTCCGCTACCAGACTGGCAAACAAGGTTAAAATCTTGTATCAATGACCCTGTCTCTTTTTGAGTTTATTGTTTTCGTCTTCACTGAGAAAATAGGGGCCAAAAGGAAACATTATTTCTCTGCGGCCCGGCACCAATTCATCTGCGGACCGATACCGGTCCCCGGCCCTGTGGTTTGGGACCACGGCTTTTAAGACACTGCTCTGCCTCAACTGATGTTTTGAAGCTTCACTAGTAATATCTGAAGTGTTTCTCTTTCCTGTTTTCTGGTTACACTGAATGACTTTGGATGAATTTCATTTCTATTAACTCTTAGCTACTTCAGTTGCAATAAATGTAATAGGTAACTGTGACGTTTAACTTTGATTTTTATTTCCTGCAGGTTCTGAATGTTTGATTTCTGTTTATGTGTTTTGTTGGATTTGGTGCACATTTATTAATTGGTTCATTTTAAGAATAAACCACTCAGTTATCACAAGAAAAATAGTATTTCTAGTATTCATCTTGAGAATTTTTAAAATTAATGGTCATGTTATTTGAAAACATGGTTCACTCTGACTGTATGCATTAAAAAAACTACAGACAGGTTTTCTCTTTTTATAATTCTGTTTTTAGAGTGACATATTTAAACATTGGTTTTGTCACTCACTAAAAGAGGATTTGGCTCTTTGTTTTTTTTTTTTTAAGAATTGTCGAAAAAAAAAGTTCAGCTTTTACTGACAGATGATAAGGCTTATGCTGTTTGTTGTTCTGCTTTAGAGGATTTAGATTTGCAAATAATCACAACCAATGAAGAAAACATTACTTTGGACTCTTGGGAAACAAGAGTTGCATTCTTCAACAGCTGACATTTAACAGATAAACTTTCAATTTCTTAGCTATACAATGCTACGCTTGGACTTTTGCGAACAACAGCGATACAACTTATTTGCAATGTTCAATGAAAGTGCTGACGGCGTGAGATTAAATCTTCTAAGCAATTTCAGAATAATTAAAGTGACCAATAAGAGGGTGAGAAAGAATCATTAACACCAGTGGCTTAGTGACTGTTTAATGTGCTCGTCATCATTGAATTCTAAACAATGACAAACACTGAAGAATAAGGACTGCAGACATGAATCACAGTGACGTGCACACTGGTTCCATCCAGTTCATCACAGTAGAATGTTTCTGGACCAACAACTGAACAAATGAGAAAAGGGAAACCAAAAACCTCCAAGTTTTCATCATTTATCCTTTTTTTTTCTCTTTCTTTCTCACAAAATTGTAGGTAAACAGAGAAGGATTCCTATGTGGATTTTTCATCAATTCCTGCGAGTGTATTAGATGTGTGTTCAACTAAACAGGCCTGTTTCACAATGGGGACTGTTTTCTTAACTATACGTCTGTTTAGTAGTGCACCATGGGACTTTTCAAATGCAAAATATGCATGTGAACATTTGGCAAATATCTAACCTTCTTTTACCCTTAGCTCTGCACAACGTATCCTGCCTGCACTTCTTCAATCCTCTCTGCACTGTTGGCCTCTTTTGACAGTTAAGCCTAGGTATTAACTTATCCATCGTCACTTCCTCAACTTTCTGCAGCGCCTCTTTTCCAACTTCTTCACTCTATAAAATGACTGAAAAAAAAGGCTTTTTAATTGACAAATAATAGAGACATCTAGACCCAAATTTCCTTCACTACAGGGGTATTATTTTCCTTAAAGCCCAGGTTGAGGGCAGATATATGTCAAAATGTAACTCATGACATAATTCAGAGAAAAACCAGGTTCTTCCACTTTGCGACCGCACCACTGTGAGTCTTCCCACTCCACCCACTTGTCAATTTCTGTCATGGCTGCTACAGTGTAGGCAACATTTTCAAATGTTGAATCTCCATCTCCACATTGTGTCAAATTGTGTCGGTGCTGAAAAGAACCCACGTAAAATAAAAAAAAAAGACACCCCAGTTTCCACGACAACAGTCTTAGACACAGAAAACTAGGAAAATAAAGCAGAGTACACAGAAAAGATGCATCAAAGTAAAACAAAGACGGATGAAAGTGATTAGGCGAGGTCATGAGAAAAGCAATTGCCCAGCCTCTGGTCATCACCTGCGCACTGTGGTGATGAATTGGGTATAATGAACAGACAAAGTGTTGGACAATATTGACGTGTCAATGTCACTGTAGAAAGTTTACACGGTATGTAAGACACAACATAAACTGGCACCTAGATAACAGACACAAGACGCAGTGTGAAGACTTATTAAGACACAGCATAAACTGGTAACCAGATAACAGTACCAGGTATCAAATTCAAGGTGCAGGACCACTACATTCTACATTTCTGACGAATGTCTCGCAATACGTATGACTGTCTAAGGATGTCCAAGAACTGTGGAAGAAGAACACGCCTGTATCAATATCTGGGATTTGTTGGTGAGTCTGCTGATGAGATTCATGTTGGACCTGCCATGGTCAGAATCTCCAGAGACGGAGAAGTGTGTCCTGGTCTGCTTCCTTGTAGACAACACTTTCTACAGTAGCTTCACCTTTTCACCGAATGCTTCCGTCTCTTGTCAGCGGATCAGCCAAACATGGAGAGAACTAGTTCTGCCATCTTTAATGCCAACTCCTTTTGTACCAGAACTGACTCACCTAACTAAAACCTGCTGCTCACAACGGCGAGCCTCAAACAACACATGGTGACACTGTCCATGCACGGTGTCTCACACAGCACTCCGTCCGAGTGCACTCTGACTGTCCTCTGAGTTATATCCTCAGCTGTTGGCACCTGCAGACCCTGCTGCTGCTTATCACCACATGGCTGCTGCCTTCAAGCAAATGTTGCCTCCAAACATTTGGAGCAATTTAAGCTTTTTCCAGTCAATGGAACGACAGTTCAGGGCTTTAGTCCACTGAGCCTGCACCTGTATGGGGAATTGTGTCATCTGTCTTTTATGCATTTTGTCATGTGCTGCATGTGGTAGAGCTGAGCCCCAATCAGGGTCAGGTTGGATTTGAGGGGTACTTTACGAGTCAGTGAAGTTGAACAGTTGATTGGAGATCTCAGAGCAAAGACATTGCCATGGCATTTTAAATTTATTAATTAACAGTGGTGCTTTGATAATGTTCCTGGAACGACCTGTGCAATTGGGTGGGTCCTAAAATTCGACACTAGGGTCTGGTTAGGAGCAGACGGATTGAGCATTTGTGTGTAAAAGTCATGAATAAAGGCTAAACAAACACCATTACTATATTATCTATTGGGTGAATACTGGCAATACAGAGAAAAGGCAGAAGGCTTAAGTTTGGCGGACCAGATTATAAAGCCCAACGGGCTGCATCTGGCCCCCGGGCCTTAGTTTGCCCAGGTGTGATCTACGTTGCACTTTAATTGTTGAGTTCACATCGTCAACTATTGGTGTTATTTTCCACTTATATATTTTCCTCCTATAGATGAGCATCAATAATGGGGAAAAATAAGACCACAATACTAAGAAGTATTGTATCGTATCTTTAAAACAGAGGTGGGCAAACATTTTGACTCGCGGGCCACAATGGGTCCCAGTATTGGACACCGGGGCCGAGCCGAGTCATTGAACTAAGATAAATGCCATTTAAAACCTAAAATGCTACATTTCTAATAATCATAACAGCCTTTCTGACGTCATCCTCTGGGGAACCACAGGCATTGCAGGGAAAAGATAGAGGTATAATGATAATAGAAATAAATTATTTAATTTGGACAAGGTCGGCGGACCGCATCTGGCCCCCAAGCCTTAGTTTGGCCATGCCTGCTTTAGAACCTCTGAAAGGTTAAAGATTTTTTAGGATGGATGCTTGACTAATGCCATTCTTTCAATGACACCGTCATATTCTTCAAATACTATGGTTGACCAGTAAACTGACACTGACACAGACACAGACACTGACCCCTGGTCTCACAGACACAGTTAAGAAGCTTAAACCCAAGTGACATGTTATTCAGACACAACACAGGACTCACCTTCTTCATTATCCCCGTCTTCCTCTTGCTGAAAGTCGTGTACCGTCGCAACTTATTGTCAATAAACTCCATCTTTATCTTCACGCGCCCCCGTGTCTTCTTCCCCGGCTTTGCCCCTACGACACCTCCGGGCATGATGCCATAACCTCCCGGTGGAACTCCAACCTCCTGTCCCACCACCGCAGCCTCCATCTCCCCCCTCTCTCGTTTAACCCCTCTCCTGCTGTCCCCAAGTGAACCCACTGGGTCGTCATCATCCCCGGAGTCCGAATCAATGTCCGAGCCGCTGCACAGCGGAGCGTTCTCTCTCTCGTGGTCGAACCGGGCTCCGTGAGGCAAGACGACCCCCGCGTTCAAGCCGACCATGTTGCCCTGGACAGCGGTCTGCAGGGTGGTCAGCCCCGCGCCGTTTCCCGGCCGTGCACCTTTCGGACCACCTGGACCGTTAGCTCCGAGCATCCTGTTGCCGTTTCTGTCCCCCGGTCGAACCTCTGGGCTCTCACCGCTGACCCCTGGTAAACCTTGCCCGGCTCTGACTAGAATCGGACGGACTCCGCCACCGACACCCCCCGAACAGTGTCCCGCGGTTCCTCTGTTGGAAGCTGACCCGTTTCCAGATGGTGCCGATCCGACCTGGCTCGGTAACATCCTAGTCAATGGACCGAATCTGTGGACACCAGCCCAACGAGCCGGAGAGCGTGGTGCGGTGAATGACTGACAAACGCATACACTTCTGCTCTGCCGTGAAACGTAAACAAAGGAGGCAACAAATGGTTCGGAGACTCCAGGAAACACTCGAGACAAACTTTCCAAAGTGGTGGTGACCCCAAAACCCTCAAGTCCCGGCTCAGCTGCTCCACACTCCTCCTCTATATCCAAAACTATGAGCGCTTTCTCAAAAAGGAAAACGCGGAGCACGCCATGACATCCACATCCGCCACGTCACCTAGTCCGCACTTGGAAGTAACACCGACGCTCATGACAATGTCACAGCTCTTTTATACCGATTTATTCTCAATCATTATAACAATATGTACATATCAATTTGCTTAAAATGTGTTTTACACTATTATTTAATACCACAGATTTCACCGGCGTAGTTATATTCCCCCTGTGGAACTACTTCCCGCCTTATAAAGAGATACGATGTTTCCTTATTTGGTGGTGTCTCTCCTTATTTGGTGAGTCACAACGTCGTACACCGATTGGCTGGAGGTTATGTGAGGTGCGTCGTGATTGGTCAATGTGACCTCCTCATTTGAATAAATACCAAAATGGTTGCGCTACCGTCGACGTCACTGTGTACAAGCAGAGGCACTAAAATAAGAGAACGTCCAACTTTTTTTTTGAATTCCCAACAGGTTGCACCATGTAATAAAACCTTGTTTTCCCAAATATTCCTGCCAGCAGTTTTCTTGTAATACCAACACAGGCTGAAATAATCCAAACCTTTTCTTATTGTTTGCACATTAAAATAATTGTTTTTTTCCTGAAAAAAAAAAAAAAAAACATGTTTAGGGATTCAACATATCTATTTGTGGTACATTCTGAGTTAGAGTTAGTTTGTTTTTCTGTCTCATGATTGTATGTTTAGCTTAAATAGAGTTTTTTTTAATATATATAATGAATATCCAAGGTGTACAAGTCATTCATTAACATCGTCTTCCCAATAAATGAATAACCACCATTGTCATTGTTACTTACTACCAAAGCCATAAAAATGAACACATTAGATGTTCAGTACAAAGGTAAGAGTACAAAAATGTAATTTTTAATCTGGAATACCTGCATATGGAGCACCTGTCACGTCTCCTTTAATAGAGAAAAATGTTATATTACTTGTAAATTCAGTTTTTAAGTTAAATATATTTATCTTCAACTGGTACACTGGTAGAATTAATAACTTAATAAACACTTTTGTCCAGTGCAGCCATACTTTCCTGAAGAATACTCCAGAGGGATTAATACAGTTCAACAAAAATATTTACATGTAGTCAGGCTGTGGGGTCAATTCCATCTTCAAATCCAAGTGACAAAAAAAAACTTTACTAAAAGATTCATGCAACAGACTGACTGTTGAAGAAATACCAACAACCCTAGAAGGATTCATTGTATGTTTATGGGTTTTTATGGGACACCATTAGTATTTTTTTGTCATTATTTTACTTTACATAAGCGAGTGGTCCAAATAAACAGAAATATGGACTTGTTTATTCATTCAGCCACTATCTGTTGTCTGGTTTAGGGGACAGCAGTCCCCACGACTGACACCCAAATCACACTGCACACCGTCAGCCTTCCTAGGGGTGGTGAGCCCACTAGAAGTTATGCGGGTCGACACGGTGCTATGCTCAGAGCACCTCAGTGGCAACCTGGCAGCTGGTGAAATCGAACCTGAGACCTTGCAGACCCAAATCTGCCTCCTTAAACACTAGGGCACCACTGCCGCCTTTCTCTCATTGCAGTCACACAAATAAAAAAGAAATCTAATCATGGCCCGTACAAGCCGCCACATCAGTGCCTTCCCCCACTGTGACATTGAAATCAAGGCACTCAGTGTGCACCACATCTCTTAATAGCTCTTAATGTTGCAATAAACCAGATGGTTACTTCAGGCAGGTTAGAACAAATGCCACATTCGAAGGGTGTTTTTCAATGCGGTTTCACATGCAAGACTCTTTTTTTTTTTGGCAGGAGGCTACGAGAATATTTGTTGATATACGTGGTCTGTCATGCTACAATTGATTTATGAAGCACTGTTCCAATCAAGATAACATCCGTGGCATGAACTTATAATTAACGTGTTGATGGTCTAATTCCATGGTGCGATGGTTTGGGTTCTCCTTACTGGTATCTGACTGTAATACAGACCAACACAGGAAAGTACATTAGGCTTGTTTTCATCACCAAAATAAAGACAAAGTGTCTTTTTTTAAACATTGGGAAACTATGTGAAAGGTATGATGTGATTAAAGTGTGAACATACTGTATTAGAAATTGGACAACTTCTCTGGTACTGTAAAAATAAAAAAAAGTCTTAAAGAATATATACATCACCCTCTAGTGGCAATTGAAAGAAATCACGGCATGGGGCAGAAACAACCTCCAACTAAACATTGATAAAATCTGGCGACTACTTCTGTTAAACCTGCAGCTCCTCGATTTCTTACTTTCTTAGGCAGGTAATAATATGTGGTTTGATGATTTTATGCCAATGAGTGATCAGATATGAGGCAGTTTATACAGGTAATAAACCGACAGCTTGCCAGCACTAGAATTAGGAACAATATCAGAGTAAACAGCAGTGAGTTCCTACCAGGACAACCCGCAGTTTGACTTGACTCCTTATTCTAGTCTTGCTGAAGCATCAGATCCATTTCATTGAGTTTCTCAGCAGGTGCAAGACACTAAACGACCTGTAGGGGTCTTTTTGTTAGTCAAACACAAACAAACAAACATGCAGATACTTGTAAACACACTGAAGGTTTTTTAGAACGCTGATGCATTGACGTGTTCTTCTCCATTCACAGGATCAATCACCAGAGGTACAAACACTGTGAGCCTTTATTGACAGCAGCATGTATACTGTTGTTTATATGGGATTATTGTGAACAATTGCAAAAGCAGGTTAAAAAAAAAAAAAAGAGGCCCAGGTGCGAGCAACCTAGAATCATAAAATCAAAACTTTACACTGAAAACGTATAAAAACAAGTTCATAAACAAAGGCCTTTGCATCAGATTAGATAATATATAAAAAAGGAAACAGTGAGGATAATCCTTCATTGATCAGGCACTTAAATGAGTTACTCTTTTGACCTCATTTGTACGTAACGTAACCGTGTTCAGCCGATTAACAGTCTGAACAGATGTGGAGATGGAGCATGAGGATGTTTGTACAAACCATCCATGAAAGTACCTTTTTATAAAACAAAAAAAAACAAAAATAAAAACAGGACCTTCATCAGAAACATAAACAGGCATCTGCATGTCCTTCTACGCAACATGACAGATACAGAGGAATAGTCCTTTAGGGTGAAGTTAGTGCATGGCTTCTACTTTATGTACACACTACCTGGTGTGATGGTCCGCTCTGCAGAATAGTCAAAAAAACAAAAAAAACAACTGGACCAAAAGGAAAATTGGGATTGGACATGGAGTTCTTCGTCAACAACAGGCGGCATTCCCTGCAACTGAGACAACGCGATGATATAGAGTGTAGCACAGGTGTTCTTACCCATAGGTAGTGACCAATAAGCACCTCATTTTAAAACACAAACAAAACACACTTAAAAAAAAAAACTGGACAAAGCCAAACTAGCACAGTCTCATTGGTTCAACAGAATCCTTGGCTTTACATTTGGATCTTTTAAAGATTCCTGATGTGTTACGACGGTGCCAACAACTTTTTTTTTTTAAACAAATGTCCACATGATGCTGGAACGTCCTTCAAATCCACTTCTTCTTCGTCTGCGGCGTGGAAGAAGTTGGGGATGTGAGCAACAGGTGCTTGAGCATGCACTTCAGAGTTGGGCAGGTAGGGGTCGCTGACAGACGGAACAGGGAGGTGACTTCTTCAAAATGAGGCCGATGAATCTGGCGTCCCGTAACAGGACTGGACTGGCAGACTCAAATGGCTGAAAGACAAAATACTTGAGGAATGTCCAATGCAGTTGTCCAATGATCTTCAGGGCTCAACAAAAAAAATGCAACGTTACATTTCAAAGGATTTTTCCAAAGTTCTACCCAACTGTTATTTAATCTGTGCCAACGACAACACCAATCCCATAATCCCTCCAGGTGGAAGTTGGGATTAACATGTGTGTGATTGTGAATCTGTGCAGGCACCGAGGTTTGTGAGACTCCATGAAACAAAAAGTGTTCACAGACAGACAGGTGGGCGGGGTCACAAACAGGACCACAGACAGGAAGTGGAAAGGAAGAGACATGCTGCAGTTAAGGCTAACGTCATCTCCTGTCACTGCTCAACAGAAGCCATCACACCAAAGTGTCTTATCAGTCATGCACACACAGACGTGGACACGCATTTTGCATACAAAAGTGATCTGTTCTTTTTTCAACACTCATTTCCTGAAATGTGTGAGACTTGAATCCAGCATTTTTTTTGTCTCTCGATTTTTTTTTTTTTTTTTTCATCCCTGGGAACATTGTTGGTTGAAGTTCCAGTTTTTGGATTGGGGCCACCATGGTCTCAGACTTTGCTGTCAGAGGGCAGGTTTCCCAGAGTGTGGACAATATCAGCGAAGGACGGACGCTCTTTTAGGCTCAGTGCCCAGCAGCGGACCATCAGCTTGTAGATTTTGGAGGGACATCCATCTGGAACTGGAAGCTTCAGTTTCCCCGCTTTCAGACCTGGAATATCATGAAGGAAAGAAAAAAAAAAAGATGGAGGTTAAAGAAAATACATTTTTAATACTAGAATCAACAGCTCTGTCACCTCTGGTTGTCTCTCTGCTGCCACCTGTTGATCATGCAAGGTATTTTTCGACTCACCTTCCAGAACTTCATCGTCGCTGAGTTTGCTGTGAGGCATTTCCCCAAGACTGAACACTTCCCACATCAACACTCCAAAGGCCCACACATCAGACTTGGTGGAGAAGTCATCCTCAAACACAGACTCTGACGGGAGCCAGCGCAGTGGGATCCAGGCCTGTCTGTAGTGATAGTACTCACTGCACCGACACGGAGAGAAATGACAGAAGAGTTAAAGGAAAAAAACATGTGTATTTATTCCGACTGAGAAGATTTCATTTTGCTTTGACAAACCTGTTGTAGACGTCTTTGCTCAGGCTCAGTGATGACACTTTGATGCGTCTCTGACTGTTGATCAGACAGTTTCGTGCCGCGAGGTCTTTGTGGACGAAGCGGTGATTGGACAGATGCTCCATCCCATGAGCCACCTGGGCACAAATGGAAACCTGGAACCAGAAGATTAATGAATAAATGTGATCATGAACAAAAAGTCTTTATATCTTTTACAGTAAGTTTTTCTTAACTTGTTCATCAGGAACGTCAGTCTGTGTCACGTCATTGGGATAAAACTCATTTTTATTTCAATCCAAAAAGATTATCTCTGCTAATTATTTCTGTTTTTCCACAGCAACACACTGAGACTTTCATCAGTTGCATCAGTTCAACAATTTGAAAGAGTTGCCTGGCAACCTTACAGCGATGACAAAAGTCTTAGATGCTGTCATACCTCCCACTAATGCCACAAGTTCTCCTTTTCTCTCTCACTGCAGAGAAGACATTATGTAATTATTAGCGCAAAGCCAGAAGGACAGTTCTCCCGGTTTACGCTCTTTCTCTTTTGTCTGACTTATTGTCTTCTGATTCTGTAGGAGGAGGTCAGTGCTTTTGGACCGGTGTCAGTCTCACTTACTTTGGTCTTGGTGCTGATTGGCTGAGATTTGACCTTGTCATCTTTATTCCGGGAAATTCTCAGGAACTGCTTCAAGTCGCCCTGATTGAACAAGGAACAAAAGGAAACAATGTATCTGATAAATGTACTAATTACTTTTTTTAAATATATTTTTTTATGCAGAGCTACACCCAACAGGGGTCACTGTTATGTGCCATATGCATTGCCTGACTGATTAAATGTATCTAATATATTAGATTAAAGCCATGTTGCATCTAGGACTTGAAGAGACAGATCCTTGACATCTTGCACCACCCTCAAATTCTCCTCCACCACTCCCGATTTTCTCAACACCTTTTCCAAGCATCCAAACATTTAACCCCTCCATTACCATCTACAGTATGCCACTAGGCCTTTCGTTTTTGTTTTTTTTTTAAATCTCAGCCAAACTTGTCCAAATGATTATACTTCTGCCTTTTCCCTGCAATGCTCTTGCTTTTCCTATAGATGGCATACAGAAGATTAAAAGCATTTTCATTTCTAATGATGTTCTATGTTTTAAGACATTCACCTTGTCCTAACCCAGTCAAAAAAGTTTGGTGACGCCTGGTCTCCTGGCTACTCAAGCCATTCCAATCATCTACTACTTTATAAAAAAAATGACTTTACTATGGTTACAGTACCATGTGACACACTTGTCCTTCCATCGACTTACCAGGTCGTAGTACTCCAAAATCATGTAGTGGGGCTCTGCTTCCCTGCACAGGCCCAGCAGGCGAACGATGTTGGGGTGACTGAGCTTGGCGAACATTTCAGCTTCTCGTTTGAAGTCCAGCTGCAGCTGTTCATCTCTGGTCTGCAGACTCTTCACCAGCACCACGGTCTCCGTCTCACTCTCATCAATGCCCTTGGCTTTGGAGAGCAACACCTCACCAAACTCCCCCTTACCTACACCGACACCAACACACAGAGCAAATGTCACTGAACTGTCAATAGGGGGAACCATGTGTTGTACCAGGTGATAACTCTGAATAAAGTGTCATGCTTCACTCTTGACAAGTACAAAGGTAGTCTTTTGGTCAGGAGTACCTAAAGTGGTGATGGTCTGCAGGTTGGTGCGAGGAAAGTGCAGCTTATCGTTGTTGATGTGGCTCTGCCGTTTCTCAGTGGTTGCCATGGTACCCATGTTGGTGAGTGCCACCTCTTCCTGGATCTCGGCGGTGGTGTGGCCGTTCTGCTGAACAGCTCCTCCTGATGAAGACAGACAAACAAAGGACAAGGTTATAGGACACGTAAAGGTTGCTGGTATTTGAGGATGTGAGGAGGGGGGCGGGATTTATTTGTTTAGCTGTAATTTACTACGTGTAATCAAACCGCAGTCCTTCACAACACATCAGCTCCAGTGATAACAGGTGGAGTCGCTCTGCGTCAAACTCAAGGTCAGAGGATTGATTTTCAGCATGCGGTTTGTAAGGAGACCAGCTTTTTCTGGGAACATCTGACACTCACTCACACTAAGAGGGAAATGTAATGCTGTTTCTAAACGTAACAGGTAAAGACGAAACTACAAAGACACAATGGTCCATCATCGAGTCGTCCTTACAACAATGAGGGTTAAGATCACATGAAATGAGAAATGAGAACAACGCGAAAAAACTCTAACAGAATATTTTTTTTCCCCTTTAAACTTATTCTTACATTGTTAATTCAGCTGTTTTACCAGTATACATTTATATTAGCTGAAGTTTTCAACTTAGGTTTAATGAAAAAAACTATTACATTAAATGGTTTTGCAGTATAAGGGACTCACAACATTTAGTTTTATAAAGTACTTCAAATGTATGGTGATTTATATGCAAACATATGCAATAAACACATTGAATATTCACTGAGCCTCTCAAGTTTGCAGCATGTTGTTCATGTGCAGTCTACTTAGGAATATTCAAGAGAAAAAAAAAACTTTGTCTGGAATAAAATTTATATTTTTTAATTCTAACACTTGATCTTTATTTCATTTCTACTCACATGGACTAGGAGGTGACTATTTTTTTTCTTTTTATCTTGTGTTAAGTTATTTTACATTTTAGAGATTTTTAGGCCAAGGCTAGGGACCAGCAAAAAAAAAAAAAACATTGTAAAGTAGATGTAAAGAACAGGGTGAAATGGAAAACGCCTGAAAACCACTGAATAAGAGTCAAGCCTGAAGGAAAATATTAAATATGTAGTTCCTAAGATGAACAGAAGATGGCAGAGTGCACCTTACACTTCCAAACTTTGCTTCACAGCCACAGGCTGTTCTGGTTTTTGAACCACACACTCATTCTTCAGTATTGGGTGAAACATCTGTACCGTTCAGACACTCCATCTCCGGCTCCTCTCCATCGTGGCCCTTCTCCTGCCTCTTAGCGTTACGTCTCTTCTTGCAGTAGAACATGAGACCCAGCACGACAATAATGTAGGCCACAGCTGCTCCCACTGACAGGCCGATGGTCTGGATCATCTTGTAGGGGGCCTTGTCCTCGTGTTCACTCCCGATCTGTCCTGGTTTGTCTGCTGGACACGGGTATTGAATGTAATTCACACAAATGTATTTGTTTTTTTATATCTTAGACCAAAGCATTTTGATGTTTCATAATTTGCTGCTTGGTTTGAGCGAGAGACAGAGACACAGACATGAACAAGTGGGGAAAAAAACAAAAAAAACAGAAGGCAGACACTGGGGGGCAGCGTCCTCACTGGAGAGGAGCAGATGTGTCTGTATGACACAGCTCTACAAATGGATGACAGTTATATTCATCTTCAGTCGGTGGAAACGCAGCCATGAGGAATAAAACGTTATTAGAACTAATGGTTGCCCGTTTTACCGCGGCGCTGACAGCTGTGACATCACAGACGTGCTCGAGGTAATTAACCTGTCAGGATGGATGACAGGCAGAAGGTGAAGGTTTAATGACGGCCTGCTTCCTGGGCGTATTCTCCATGCCTTCACCTTTATACTGGATGAAAACATAGATAAACGACACCTAGTGTTTGTTTGTGTCTGGAAAAAAACTCACCCACGACGTAGAGCATGGCCATGCGGTCCTTGATGCTGCAGCTGTTTCCGGCCACACAAGTGTATCTGCCCGTATCATCAGTGGTGACGTCTCTGATCACCAGTGATCCATTGGGCATCTTCTGAAACCTGAAGCAAAAAAGGAGATTTATGTGAGAGAGGTGAGGATTTTACTCAGGTAACTGTCTAAGAAGGCAGACACAATAATCTGCATATCAAAAAAAAATGTCTGATGACTTTACACAAGACTTATTTGGGTAGATTTGTACAAAGTGATCTCCGAGAACATCGCCTGGATGACCGTGTACTGGCTTTGTTTAGTTAAAGATGCTGAGATTCTCTTTAGGAGAGACAAGGATGGACAGGATCAGGAATGAGGTGATTAGAGGGACAACATAGACAGGAAGGTTTGGAGAAACAGCTAGAGAAGACAGATTGAGATGGTTTGGAGGGACAGTGGATACATTGGGAGAAGAATGATCCTAGAGATGGATCTACCAGGTAGGAGACAAAGAGGAGATTGATGGATGCAGTGAGGGAGGACATGGAGACATATTTGAAGAAAAACAAAACATCCAAAGTAACATCCTGACCCACTTTACTTCCAGTGGGACAGCAAGGCACGCAGTGTGATTTGGGGGACAGTTTTCGGAGACTGCTGCCTCTGTGACCCGGCAACAGATTCACTTATGACAATTTTGACAATTACGAATTGTCATTATTGTTATTCCTGTATGCAACTACAGTTCACTGCAGAGTGTCCTTCACCTCCTGTCTTTGCTGAGGTCCAACGTCTTGTCCTTCACCATCCAGTGGATGTGAGGCTCAGGGTCCCCGCTGGCCTGACAGTGCAGCACGGCCGTGTTTCCCTGATACACTGTTGTGTTCTCAGGATCCACCTTGAATGTAATGTACACTGCACAAACACACACACAGACACACACAGCACAGCATTAACACAGTCAGTCGGCCACAGCTGAGTCTCCTCTCCCGGCGGTGGTGAGTGTGGCTGACATTCTCTACAGTCGTTACCACATCTATTCATTACTGAGCCGCAGAAAGAACCAAGAACTCAGGAAACGCTGCAGTGTTTGCCACTCAATGTGTCCTCTAATGAAATCATCAAGGTCACTCTCATACTCACCGGCCACAGTCAGGGTCACCAGGGCTCTGATCTCCCCCTGCAGGCTGTTGGTGGCGATGCAGGTGTAGTTTCCGGCGTCACTTCGTGTGACTTTAGTGAAATGAAGCTGGCCGTTTCTCTGATCCACATGAGGCGGTAACGCTCCTCCGTCTGCAGAGGGAGACAGAGAGACAGGGAAAAAAAAAATCGAGTTGAGGGTGTTGGTCTGGGTCTACTGAATGTGGTCACTGATGGTCGTGATGCAGGAACATAAAGGTGTGAAGTGTTTCACAGAAGATAAATCTTTCTGTTGAGCAGATTTTGTGCAGGTTGAAGTGAAACATCATTTGTCTCATTTAGCATTAAGACAAACAAGGAGCAGCTGCTTCAATAACGGAATATTGTCTTTAGCAACCAATATACCTGTAACCACGACATCATTCTTAAAACTTTTGGCTTTTTTTCTGCTGAAATTCTGCATTCCTTATGGTTATATTGAAATTAGCACCAGTCAAGAAACATTTATACACATTTTTAGACATTAAATATCAAATGATTCGACCATTCTTGCCCGTTTTATATTATACATATATATTCACACATATATTCGCAAATATATTCATAAGGTATAATGCTGGAAAGGTCTTTTTTACCCCCAACCTCCACAAACCTCTTCAAAAGTCCTTCCTTAACACATTTACTCAGTTTATTTTAATCATTATCCCCTCACACCACGACAGTAAACATGGGATTTATGTTTGTAATCGGTTTCCTGATGTTTTCCTGTTTGAGCCCACTCACCTGCTTTAGTCCAGAGGATGGTGGGATTCTCCCTGCCTTTAGCAGAGCACTGGATGACAATGTCCTTGTCCAACTCCAGGCATTGGGAAGCTTGTGGGGTCGGGGTGAACTTTAGTTTCTCTGAAACACAAACAAAAGCGGTGAACACAGAGAGTGGGTTGACTCATATCAAAGCCTCTTTACTGCCAACCTGCTCTGCAGAGGTAATGACACTAATCTGATGAAAATCGTGTTCGAACACATACAGGCAAACGGGGTCAGAGGCGCACACACACAGATGTGTTCGCAGATCTGATTGACTACGACAAGTGAGGTCTATCTGAGGCGGGGGTGGTATAAACAGGGCTTGGCCAGACAAAACAGACCTACGTCAGGCCATTTATCACGGTAATTGTGTAGCAGCAGATATGGAATTTGTTATGCAGGTGGAATGGTGGTTGGGATAAAGCTGCCACACGCATGATGTGCTTGATACCTCATTGGGTGTCTCGCAGGAGGGCTGGAACCATAGCATGGACATCAGTGTTATTTACAGATCCTGCACTCTTACAGTAATGCAGCTGAGCAAACTATGGCTCGAGGCCCAGGTTTGGTCCGACTGAAATCTTAAAACTGGTCAGCCAAACGTGTCCAAATGATGATGTTAATTTATATTATCATTATAATTCTGCCATTTCCCAATAATGGCAGCATTTTTTAAAGCATTTTAGCCTCTAGGCATAAACAAAAAAAACATTTACTTCGAGGGCAACTGGACATAGCCGGTTTCTTGAGGACGCTTCACCTCTTCATCCAAGAGGCTTCTTCAGATCCGACTACAGAGGAGTTCTGGTATTTAACCTCCATGAGGCTGCATACCTGAGGAACGAGGTCGTTAAATAAACAAAAACTAATGAAGGAGGTGGGGTGAGATGTTTGATGGACCACACCTTATTTCAGGTGAGCAGCACAGTCTAGTTGTGAATGGGGGCGGTGTTATTGGTATCACGTGACTTTGTTGTTGTTTTCCTCTGTAGTCTGATTGTCACAATATTGACTGAAGAAGCCTCTTGGACGAGACATGAAACGTCCTCAAATAACCTACTACTGTATGTCCAATTGCCTTCGAAGTAACTATTTTTGGGTTAAACCTAGAAGACCGTGAAACTACACAACCGTGTCATTTAACTTAGTCTCTCTGCTCCTGGCCTTTGTCAAACTTTCTTACTCGTTGTGACCGAGGAGTCAAAAAATTGGATGCACCATCATCATCTTGGAGCAGCTAATTTACAGTTTACTATGTAGGAAAACTGCTCCAATAAATAAGGTTTAGTTTTATTTCACTGTGACGCGCGTTTGTGTTCAAACATGTCACAAAATCTGTTGTGGAAAAAACATTTTTTCAATGCAGGGATTACTAAAAAAAACAATAATGAAATATGTAATTTATTACAATGATTAACCCAGAATCCTTACCCAACACAGTAACTTTAGCCTGTCCAGTCAACCGACCAGCGATAGTCTTGGTTTCACAAGCGTACATCTGCCCATCGTAAACCTCGACGTTGTTGATCCTCAGGGTGCCGTTAGGGAACATTTTAAACCTGGAGTCCTGGAGGACAGATGTTTTTTTTTGTTATGTTTTTTTATTTAAAATTCAACAAAAAAAAAAACTAAGCATCTGTGGTAACTCACCTCAGCTATGACCATGATGCTGTTGCGGTACCAGGTGACCTCAGGTTCAGGACTGGCTTGAGCGTGACAGTGAAGGTACCCTGGTTTACCCTCGTCTAAAAAGCTGTCTTGAGGCTTTGTTACCCAGGCAGGGGCGGCTGTGGAAACACACACAGAGACATAGTCTTAAACCTGACTAATCTTTGTGCTACAATATGTTGTCATTTATTATGTCCTACTCTGTCTATTTTTTCCCCTCAAATTTCTCTTGATAAACCAACTAAATGTAATGTAATGGAATGCTCAGAAAGGTAAGATTTATTGTGATGTTGAGCCTTTTTATCAATAAAGAACAATATAAAGCAAAATGGTTTCCTAAGAAGTGAAGCAACAAATACTTAATTTCTACTTAAACAACTCGTCCGTTGTTGTACGAGCTGCTGTGAAGTGGAAAAAGTTTTTTTTTTTTTTTTTTGAGGACTTTTATGACACAACCGCTGTTTGATCAACTTTACAGTTGCAAAATCATGTTACTTTCCAGTCCCATTGTTGTGGAAACAACAGATTTTCCTCTCCTACCACTGGTAAAACCAAACCCCTGAACGCACCACAGTTAAAAAGTGAGTCTCTTCCCTGTTTTTATGGATTCCTGCCTGTGTCATACTCACTGGCCACGGTGAAAGTGACTTCCTGAGTCCTGCGTCCAGCTTTGTTCTGGGCCACGCAGGTGTAAATGCCTGAATCCCCTCCCTCTGTGGGACTGAACACCAGGTCCAGACCGTCCTGGTAAACTCTGCCCTCCGTTGGGACGGGCTGTCCTCCTCTCTCCCACCAGACCTTGGGCTCAGGTCTGCCTCGTGGAGGACGACAAGGGACTCTCTGCAGGGTGTCTGCTGTGAAGACCTTGGACATTGTCGGCACCATGTCTTCTAACTCTGTCAAGTGCAGTGAGAGATGGACATTGAGCAGGAAATACCATAAAAAAATAGAAAAAGGAAACAAAATGTTTTTTTTGTTTTTTTTTTTAAAGGTGGAGTGCATCACCTCTGTGAAGGTGGTGTTAACAAGCATAGGGGTAAAACAATGACCAACTGAGAATTTAACCTTTAAACCTTAGATGCTTAAACACTGCTGTGACACGATCCCTTGTTCTATTGCTATGAAGATTATCCTCAGATTAAGCGAATTAAGGTATTTAAACGGAGCCATATTTCACTGGTGTAAAACAGTTCTCCACGGTTAATCCCAGAGCCTTGGGGGGAAACGAGGTGTTTGAGAAGTGATCAGGACACTTAAATGCATAGAAATTCCAGCCCTTTTTTTTTTTCTTGCAAAAAATACTTGACTTGCATGCACTTGCATTTCAAAATGCTGGCCTATTAGTAAGATGAGAAGATACTCTGGCTGGTTCAGCTCTGAGCTCCAGCAGCCACTTCTAACCGTCCATCGGGACTCATGTTTGCAAAAGGACGAGGTGTTTCTACTTGAAAAAAAAAAGTATTTTGCTGAACCAAATGTTACCAGCGTTGGACTCCATCAGCAGTACACTTCTAACCTCCTCCACATAAAATCCACTTTTTCACATTTTACATTTTGTCAGATTGTATCGACTGGAGTTTTCCTTACTGCTCCTGCCAAGCAATTGTTACACAACAAACCTAGTTCGCTGTGCTAATTATGTCTGGCAGCCGGCCGGACTGTTGGAGGAAATCGTTTGAGTAGATGCAGAGCAACGCTCTGGTGAGTGTGCGTTGTAGACACATCTGGGCCGGATGTCAATAAAGACATGCATTTATCATTAGCGTGAACTGGTTGAGGGTTGAAAGGGAGGAAGAGAGTGAGGAGCAGGAGGAGATGGAACCAACGTGCATGAGCTCTCACTCTCAAATTACACAATTGTTGCAGGTGTTTATGTCCTTCCATGTCAACAGCTGCAAAATCATTTGATAACGTGTGTGTGTGTGTGTGTGTGTGTGTGTGTGTGTGTGTGTGTGTGTGTGTGTACCAGCTATGAGAAGAGAGGCCTCCAAGGTAACCTGGGATCCTCTGAGGCCACGGCCGACGCATTTGTACGTCCCTGTGTTCCTCGGCTTGACCTGGGTGATTAGGAGTGAGCCGTTCTGCAGCAGAATCACTCTGTTGGTGAGAAAACACAAAATTGGACAAAATATTATATGACATGACAATTCATTTGCCAGAGGCCTTTATCCAAAGCAACTTAGACGTTGAGGACGTAAAATTTTAGGAAATAATCACATCGTTCACACATGGATCTGTCTAGAAAGTCTGATTTAGATAAAATTCTGCTCCACAGCTTCAAAAAGTCCTACAGGTGTGATTCAAGTTTGATTAAAGATTTGACATTTGCTATGTTTTACAGATTCAGAGTTGTTTCTAACACCTTAGAGACTTGTTTTCTTCGTTTTTTAAATATTATTTCAAATGATAGATTAGATATATTTATATTTGCTCTTAGAGCCCTTGGACTTGTAGCCTAAAGATAGAACATTGTGTTTAATAGTTACTAAAAGACTGGAGGCAGCAGGGAGAGGGGTTGTCAGTGCAATAAACCAAAATGAGAAAAATGCAAATAAAAATAAATGTTTTATGACATTTTATTAGTATTTTACTATATGACTAGTCAGTTTGGCTATTCAATGTGTTAAATGTGACAGAAAATAACCCCCTTATTGAAGTGGTTGACTCCTAAGTCAGTGCCAGAACCTAAAATAGATCAAATAAATAACACAAAAAAGCAAAAAAAAAAAAAAAAAAAAGCCTAATTTCATCAAGAGGCTACAGGCAAGAAAAGACAGACTGAAAATCCTGCTTCATATAAAAGGGCAGAGCCTGAGATGAGTGCTGTTGTATGACCGAGTTTTCACGGAGCTCAAGGGAGAAGTGAATAAGAAAAGCAGAAGGAAGTATTAAAAACCACTGCTGGATGTAATATCGTGGGGGCGGGTGCTGTGTAATTCCTGACTGGAGTTTTCAAAAGCAGGTTAAACAGCTCTGTGATCTATTCTCTGGAGAAATGTGATATTCCTGCGTCTGTTCTTCTCCGTTAAATAGGAGATGGATCAGAACTGTGTGAATCTGGGTGCTTTTCATGACAATGTCACTGAGAAAATCACACAGGAATGACTGGACACATAAATTACATTATTATTAATTTAGATAATATTTTGTTGTTGTAACAATAAGATTAAAATTAGTATTTTTTTATTTCTTCAGCTCCTGGTGCTGAGTTATTATTAGGTCAACTCCCCTGCCTTTGAGAAACGTTACTCACAAGACCAGGCATGGACAAACTTTTGGACTCTCGGGCCACAACTGGTTCTCCTACAACCTACATTTCTAATATCCTTTATGACTTCATCTACTGGGGAAATGCATCATTGCAGGAAAAAAAGGCAGAAATTTAATGATAGTACAGATAATTTAATTTAATTTGGACAAGGTTGGCGGGCCGCAATTAAGAGCTCAATGGGCCGTATCTGGCCCCCGAGCCTTAGTTTGCCCATGACCGCACTAGACAGAGTATTGATATGTGACTCCCTCTGCTCCAACCCTCAGCCAACTCTTTAATCATTTCTCAAATTCAGATCCAGGCCCATGCTCTACTGTACGTGGAGTGTCTGACTATGTATAAACACGAGGCGCTGTGAACCCTGAGGGAGTACTTGGCAACGTGTGTAAAAATGGGTGATTCTTTAGTGCTTATGTGTTGACAGGGGACACGGTAGTTAGCTGTTTGTAGCTGGAAGCTTTTTCATTCCTCAGCCTGTGTGTGTGAAAGCCGTGGCGCTGTGAAGACATCTGTCATACGGTGGAGGGAAATGCTCTGCAGCGGTGATGTATAGTTGACCACAGAGAAAACTTGTTGTGTTCCAGTAATAACATTCCTCAATGTAACACTCATCTAGAGCCAGAGAAAAGAATGAGAGCTGGGAGGTTCTAACACACTGGGTTTGAAGCTGAACTTTAGATGAAGGAAACTAAAAACTATGGTGCACAATGGGATCGGTTCGCATCCGATTGTCAGCTTGAGCCCTGCAGTGTACACAGGGTTATGACAAGGGATTATCACCTAGATGATAGTGTAAGAATCAAACATGCCTTTGATTTTCCCCTCCACTAAACAATAATGCTCACATATGAACATGTGTAAAACCAGAATGAAACATGGTCAAAGTGACTAATCCAGGGGTGTCAAACTCACGGCTCATTTTGCGGCCCTCACCTTGATGTGAAAGATGAATTTTTATTAATTTTTTATAGATTTTTTTTCTCCACATTTTATGGTAAATCCTATAGTTCTCCAAACCCTGATCCGCAGTCTCCTACTGGTTCAGTGTTGTATTACACAGCATCTATGGGAAAATTATTTTTGATTACATTTATTCTTTTGTATTGACGCGGCCCTTTGGTGAAATGATGGTGGGTATGGTGGCCTCCAACCTGGTCCATACATGTCGTCTTAAAGTTTTCATTTTCGCGTCTGCTCACAGAATGACACCAATTGCGAGGGAAATTAGTTTTGGTTTGATGAGCATTATTCTCATTGCGAGAAACTGGGAACATCCACACATCCCTCACTTTCCACCTCTTCTTTTTTGCCAACAACTGTCGAAGATCTAGAAAATCTAGAAAAGTCCTTGTTTGCCTTATTTATATTTATTTTACACTACAATTAATTTAGCAGACCCTTTTATCCAAAGCAGTTCTGGCTGCAGGAATCAGACGTGTCGCATCCAATCATCGGTTCGTACAGTGTGAGCACAAGTCCTGTTAATTGATCACCCCTTATACAGTGTAAGTGACACAAGCTGCCATGATAAGAAAAAAAAAATCACAAGTGTACTGGTGGGAAAAAGAGTAAACCCACAATGGAGCAAAAAAGAAAAAAAAAAAAAAACTGTGTAAGATTTGGACAAGACAGACGGAGACTTATCTCTGGACTCACCGTGATTTGTTTACCAGCAGCTCATTTTGATGAAACCACTCCAGGGTGGGTGCAGGCTCAGCGGTGAACTGGCAGTGAAACATGGCCTCCTCGTTCTTCAACACCACTTGATCTTCAGGGGTGACCACGGCACGAGGGAAACTCTTATCTGGGGGGGAGACAAACGTCCGAATGATTACGTCTGCTGTGTTTATTCTGAGCTTTATTAAAACCTGCCAACAGCAGGCTGAGGCTGGAGGACAGGAGGCAGGTGGCCTTCAGGTGGTGCTGGTGGTGTGTCAACACCTCAGGGGCCCTGAGGCAGACACTAATGAGGTCAGTGACCAGGCACGGCAGCCAATCAACGTCTTTAAATGCTCTGCGTCAATGTTGGAGACTCATACACAGACAGAACTCCCTGCAGAGATGATGTGGAGTCAGACTATTCCAAGGAACTCACTGTCAGTGTATTGGCTTCAACCAGGCTCCGCCCTGTCCACATTATATAGAATGACCTCATTTCAAGCATTGGTATAGAAACCTATTATAAGACAAACTGATTTATTTTCCTACAAACTAATTTGTCTGTTGATAAGAG